>JASCIP010000121.1:6490768-6500825 GCA_034783695.1 Sardinella gibbosa | reverse complement strand
GGTGGAGTGAGAGAGCAACAGGGAGAGGAGGGGAAGGAGAGAGAGAGAGAGAGAGAGAGAGAGAGAGAGAGAGAGAGGGATGGTGATTAGCAGCCCGGTGTTTGGGTGGAGGCGAAGCTCGGCTCTAATAAGTGTGATGAGGCGTGTTGTTGGACTGGTGGTTCTGTCAGGAGCTGAACACCGGCCTGCCCTCCACTTCCTCCCTCCCAGCCGCGGTAGGAGTAGCTCATGTCATGTTCGCCGTTTACGGAGCGCTGCTGCGAATTAGCGTTCCCCCCGACGCTGCCCCTCCAAAACACTGCTGCTGATGCCAGCGTGGTGCCAATTAGCAGGATTCAAGCAAGCATATGCCCCTCCCTTTGTTGCTGATTAAAGGGCATATTGATGGTATAAATTACAGGGGACAAAAGATTGTTGGGTGTTTGTATGTAAATGTTTAATTAACCCGTGGCTAGATCACCCAGCTCTTCTCCAGCCGAGGTATTAATCTGCCCAGAGCAGCGCTAACCTGTGCTCGCCACACAAAATGGCCCTCAGTGTGACAAGTTAATTCGCAAATAGCACTGTGCTGGTGTGTGGTATTAGCATAGCCAGTAACTCAGAGCATAATGGGCCTCTTGTACGTGTTTATGTGTTTTCATGGCAATTGAGTAGTCGCTGTTTCTCCTGGCTAGAGAGAAAAATGGGTCAATTTCTTCGTGAGGCGATTGGCTTTGTTTGGACTAATTTGAGTGAAGTAAATTTCAATTATACGAAAGAATGACCCTGTCATTTATAAGGCTTTTTAAAAAGCTCAATTTGTTTAAACCATATGTTTCGGTTGCATTTAATCATAGAATTTATGTTTAATTGAATATCCGAGTAATATATTTGATTCAGTTGTTCATTAATGAAGATGGCGCAGATCATGTAAAATAGAAGGACTCTTGGTGCCTGTCCATCCCCTCCATAAACTATTGATGATGTTTAGTAGCCTAGAGTCAGTCGAACAGATTTTCAAATATTTGAAGCAAGACACGCTGACTGGCACCCAGAATTGTTATGCTAATGTTAGAGTTAGCGTTGTTTGAGAAGGCACTCAGTCCAGCATAGCCAGAAGAATTGATATTTAGCTTTTTTGGAGTGTGTGTGTGTGTGTGTGTGTGTGTGTGTGTGTGTGCGTGTGTGTGTGTGTGTGTAAGGGAGAGAGAAAGAGAGAGTGGGAGAAATGGATCTTCCTTGTGTGTGAGATCACAGGGCGCAGGGAGAAACGTGACGATGGTATCCCCGAGGAGGAGCGTACTGTTTTGCCTCCGAGGTAAAACTTGGATGCAGCAGAATTTTTTTCCTCTTCTTCTTCTTCTTCTTGTTGTTTGATGTAGTGACTCAGAGTGCCAGCGCTGCCTGCCACGCGCGCGTTTAGGAGGTGGCAATTACAGCGGCCAGGATGGCGGCCCAGTGTGACGCGCTCCCCAGGGGGGGTTGGGTGGCGGTGGCAGGGAGACAGGGGCTTCGGGGGGGAATGACACAGCAGCCACCCCGGCTTTGAACTGGGGGAGAGATGCCCTCCAGACAAACCAGTGCCGAGGACACAGTGTGCAGGGCTCCCTGGCTGCATGGGGAGAGGCCAACTACACCGGCTGCATATTTCATTACTCCCAGTATTAAGTGAAAACAAAAAAATAATCAGATGTGTATTGCTTGGCCCTTTGTCATCATAGAAGGCATCTAACAAAAAAAATGCCCCATTGTCTAAATGAAATTGACTATGTGCCAGGGATGGCAATGCTCTCCCTATATGACACATGTCATACAAAATGAGTAATATGACAGTGGCTTATTTATAGGAGAAGATCAATAGACGTGTCATATATTTAGTATGAATAGTTTTAACAAGCAGTGTGCTTCTACTTTTACTTTGCTTTTACTATTTTATATTTTTTTAAATAAAATCTCATATCAGAAACACTCATGTCCTGTGAAGATGAAGGCATGTATATAGACTTACTTTACAATGTGTAATACGGTACATACTGTAGGTGGATATAGCATTGAACATATGTTTAAAGCTGAAGATGGTATGCCTTCTGTTGTTCTAAATATTTGCAGTCCTGTAGTTAATAGACAAACACTCTTTGACATATCACACACAATAAAAAAAGTCATGAATATTTAATGGCGTTAAATTTAAAGATTCTTCTGAGTTGTTTGTGCGAGTACACAACTCCTGTTTGCACCCCTGCAGATAGTGGCATGAAAGCTAACCCTTCCTTTCCAAGTTCCCCGAGTAGAGAATAAAAAATAAAATGAAATGGAAAAAAAGAGATGCTTTGAGTCCGCGCTACAATACAGCTGAGGTGGGAAAAAAAACATCTACTTCCGAAAAGGCGAGGGCTTAGAATAAACACAGGTGTGTTTTCTTCAGTGTTAAAAAAATGAAGCAGATACACTCGTTTGAGTAAACACTAACAGAGCATCTCTGTTTCACTCTCTGAGCTTGTGTATAATGTACAATAAAGACGGATGAAACCTTGTTATCCAAAATCAATTACTTTGTATTTGTATGTTTTTGTGGTTTATCTAATCTCAAGCCACTCAAAGGTAAACAACATGTTTATTTGAATGTTATTTTTAATTTGTTTGACTGTTTTTTGAAGACTATTTGATGTTTCCTCAAAGCAGGATACCCTGGCGTGGGTCACAGCCGTAACCACACTTGAGCTGCTGCAGAGGCGCTGGCTGGTGGGTGTGGTGGCAGCGGCGGCGGCGTTGGCAGCGGTGCAGGGTGACATGGGAAAGCTGTTTGTGTGGATGGAGTACGCAGAGGCAGCGGTGCAGGGTGACATGGGAAGGCTGTTTGTGTGGATGGAGTACGCAGAGACTGGAGGCCTGAGGAGACGCGGCGTCTCAGCATCTGAAATGACACTCCCCTCTCCTCCACCTCGGAAGTGTGAGAGATCAGCCTGTCAAGCCTGAGCTCATCTTCCTCCTTTGTCTTCTCCCCCCTCTCTCTCTCCCTCTTTCTTTCTCTCTCTCCCTCTCTCTCTCACTCTTTCTTTCTGCGTCTCTCTTCCTCACCCTCTTGCATTCAAAATAGTCCCCCAAGCAAGTAGCAATCACTCGCAGACTTTTTCGCACACGTCGTCCGTCTCTCCTGACGGGAAGCAGGCAGGACTGGGTGGGTCCCTGGCCGTCTCCTGTGAGTGAGGGGAAAGTGACAGGCAGTCTAATTGGGTCTAATCAAGCAGCGGCGTGCGCTGAATGACTGTCGCGATCAGAAAGAGAAGTAGCGTTGACCCACAGAAATAGGTACTGCCTTAGGCCTCACTGCTCCATCACACACACACACACACACGCACACACACGTACACATGCAAACTCACACACTCTCTCTTACACACACACACACACAGGCGTACAGCATTTTAAATTCAACTGCTGCTGCAGCTCCTCTTTGGTCAATAACAAAAAAGCAGGAGAACAGAGAGCGAAGGAAAGAGAGGGAGCGGGGGAGAGAGAGAGGGAGCGGGGGAGAGGGAGAGAAACTAGGAGAGGCGGTGAAAAGAGCCACGCTTGACAAATTTCCCAGCGCACATTAAAAACAGCGGTGTTCTTAGGATCCCGCTCCATTATTCCTTTTCATTCTTTCACTCACAGCCATGGCTTTGAATTACACAGGAATCTTTGTTAAGAAGCGAGAGAGGGAGGAATCAAAAATTCATCAGAGAGAGTTCTAGATAAGGCAAGGAGAATGTATTTTCGCGCTGGAACCAACATTTGCCAAAGTTCCATCTCCTTAAGCAATTATTAGCGGTGATAGTTTGACATGCTCAAGAGTTGTCAACAACTGACTTTAAACAAAGTACAAAGCAGAAATAAACAGAGCCCGGGGCAACATTAACTTGGGGACTAGCCGCTCCATGAATTATAGATAGCTATCCATTACCGTGGTGCATGGCGCTACCAAGAGGCCTCCCCTGCACTGAGTGCAGTAGGCTGCGGTCCCATTCAGCGTCTCTCTCTGTGCTGCAGCCCTGACTAACTGGAAACCAGTGCCCAGCCTTTCCCTCACATGCAATCGGGTTGCATAATTTTTTAATGATTCCAAATGAACAGGCTCCCAGTGGGGGTAATTGGCATTTGGGTGTCTGCTCCACTGAGCATGCCCAAACAGGAGCCACTCCTCCCTCCCTCTGCTAAGCACCCTTTTGATCCCGCTAATTAGCAAAGTGGCCGACGCAGAGAGAGAAGTGTTGTCTCTATCATGCTAATTACTGCAAGGCCCTCCCCTAGGATTATAGCAATGTTATTACCATTCACTCCAACAATAGCTGTGCTCTTACATACATGATTGCAATATTAGGAGCCTTTTCACATGGGCAGCCCGGATAATAAATAATTGTGCCCTAATTACACTTACTGGATGTCCCACCTTAAACACAGTGCATGCCGAGCTTGAATGGATTAATGCAAGGAGCGGGATATTTTACCTACACTCCAAACTGCTGAAGCAATATTTGCGACATGTAATGCAGCCATAGCTGTTGCCTTAGTGAGGCTGGTTTTGGGGTATATTTAATCTGCCGTGTGGCTTTGCCTAAGTCTGCTCAGTGGTGTGGAAAAAGGAACCGTACAAGAGTGAGTGTCATTTGAAGCTTTCTGCTTGGCTGCTTTTAAACTCTGCTGTTTAGAACCGCAGTGAGACGCTAAGTAGCCCAGCTAGTTACAAAGCCCCTTTTGCTTTTGAAACCTACCTAGGGGTCAGTTTTTTAATGCAGCCTATTCAAGTCAGGATTTCTATGTGAGGTGAGAAGGTTGGTGTAAGCCTTGCACAGTCGGCAGAAAAACACTGCACAGCACTGTTCTGCAGTAGCCTCGCTCTCTCTAGCACATATTTCCTCTGTTGTCAGGTTCTCAGAGAAAAGAAAAGGTTGATGTCTCCCTGGGCCCGTGATTGTACTCATCCCTGAAAAAATGTACACACCTTAAGAGTATTTTACTTTGCCTTGGTCTCCAGGTACATTAGGAACATATCTGGTGACCCAGGACTACAAAGAATAGGGAGTGGACTAGATCCCCACTGACTCAGTGTTGGAGCCAACGTTAAATCAGGTGGTCAACATTGATAAAAGGCTTCTCCGTGTCTCCTCCCTGTGAGGGACTTCTGTCTCCAGGAGTGTTTTGCCAGGTTTGGACGACATTATGGGATTCATCACGTGGTTGGCGTCAGGGTAGACATGGTGAGTTGGCCTCACGAGAGAAGTGATAGCGCTCCCTCTTTTTTTAATTATTTTTAGTCCTCCCCATAGTTCTCCACCGTCGGCATCTTTGGACAGCCAGTGAAGCAAATCCTCCGACATTCAA
This sequence comes from Sardinella gibbosa, assembly GCA_034783695.1. Classification (NCBI taxonomy): domain Eukaryota; kingdom Metazoa; phylum Chordata; class Actinopteri; order Clupeiformes; family Clupeidae; genus Sardinella; species Sardinella gibbosa. Next base: position 6,495,482 of record JASCIP010000121.1, on the reverse strand, counting down.
TTAAAAGGAATGTGAGAGCAGAAAGTAAGGAGAGAGTGAGAAACAGGTTGTCCCCACTGACGTGTGGCAGGAGGGGGTTTACATAATTTAAAAGTAAAACTTCTACTTCTATCACTGTTTTTGTGTTTTGTTCTTTCATCTTGTCTTTTTTGCTTTCTTGGGAAAGAAAAGTAAGACTATGTATATGTTTGGCTGAAAAAAAACGTTTTCTTTTTTTTTCTTTGTGAGAGACGAGAGATTCTTTGTGTAACACCTTCTTCTCCACTTCTAAAGTGCAGTAAAAACAGTCTATGGGCAAAAGAGACTTTATTTGAAGTAAACACACACATTTACTCTCGGCATATTAAAGGAACAACTGTGAGATCTAACAGCAAAGCAAATGATTGGCAGACGTTGGTAATTATAGGATTTCTTCTTCTTCTTCTCCACCACACGTCTTCAAATAGCAAGTCACTCCTGTCATTAAAGAACATTAACCAATATATATTCTACATCCTTTCTGTTTAGTTTCCCTTCCTTTCACAGCCTCTTGTTTGAAAGTCACAGTGTTTTGTCTGTCAGCATCTCCATGTTTCAGGTGACTTGAACTACCTTCTTTTTTTTTAACTTGAGTTTTTAACACTGCAACTTAAAAACGCTCCCTGCAGCTGTTTTTCAACTGCAAAACACACTGAAATATCTGCCGTTTGTTTAGAATTGAACGTCCTGGTAAACAAAAATAAACAGGTGAGGGGAAAGCAGGAAGCGAATATGGCAGGTTTCTCAGAGCACTCTTTCCTCCCCAGTCTTTATGAATAATTGAAATTGAATTGAATCCCGCGCAGCTTTGGCATGTGACAAAGTCCAGTCCTTTTCATCCCCCAGCGCATCCTGCCGGCTTTGGTCTCCTTGAATGTGATTAGACTGACATGTAAAAGTCTATGCTAATGTAAAGATGATCTGGAATTTGTTAGAGTGGATGAAAGTAAGGTGCGCCACAGTTCCAGAGCCCAGAATCTGCCGCATTAACTGGGGGCTCTCGGCCCCTCAGAGGACGTAAGTGACACAGACCTGTAATTGTCCGACATGCCTCCGAGATACACAAACGAGACGGTTTGAACACCAAAAGCCCTGCATGTGGTTTGCATATACTCAGCGTGAACCCGGTGAGGTGGAGAGGGGCTATAGTCTAGGCTACTGACATGTCTGGGCCAATAGTTTGTTTATCGCTACACGGAGTGCATGCCTCCATCATCCACGAGTGTCTGGTTCTCATACAGTTGTGACTGTCTCCCCCACGGCTTGCCTTGTGGATGTGGACGCCTGATAATGATAATATATCATTCTTTTGCTACCTCTAATCCTCCACAGTCCTATACAATAACATCCTCACCATGAAGCCATGCTATATACGTACGTACTCACTCAAATAGTAATGTGGTTCTAATATGTCATCAGTGTGTTCTAATCATTGACTGTATAAACTAGGTTCTAATATGTCACAGAATGCAGCGTGTTTGTTGCCATAGGAGAATGTTCTGTATGTGTTGGTGGATGGTAGTGGCTTTGAACAAAATGAATTCTGATTGGAGGATAAGGCATACATCAGTCGGCTTTGCGACAAAGTCCTGGCCCTGATCTGTTGTGCGGTGGATCATGTCTCATGTGTCTGTCTTCTCTTCCTGCTTCTCTAGGGGGGGTTTTAAGTGGAAAAAGTTCATCTTCCACAAACCTCAACTCCCAAACACACCTGATTGATCATTCCAGATGAATATCCTCGCCACTGAATCTCAAGCCAGAGAGCATGTTCAAATAGCAAGGGAGAGTGTGGGTCTTGGAGTGTGTGTGTGTGTGTGTAAGAGAGAGAGCGAGAGTGAGGCAGCCTGTGCTGATGTTTTTCTGAAGAAGCAGAGTAGCCACAGGCGAGCACCATCCTTGCTCTTTCATATGTGTGTGTGTGTGTGTGTGTGCGCACCATCCTTGCGCTTTCATATCCCAGTTTAATCTCTCTCCCCTCGCCTTAATGATGCGCTTCCTATCCTACAGTTAACATCTCTAAGCCCAGTGTTGCACCCGTGGAGTGGGAGTGTGTGTGTGTGAGTGTGTGTGTGAGTGAGTGCGGAGGGGAGGTGGAAGGCTGGGGTAGGAACTCTTTGAAATGAAATCTGAGCATATATTTATTTTTATAGTTTAAAGGATTGAGGGCCTGTATAGAAAAACACATTTTCACTCTTGAATTAACAGCTGTGTGGATGATTCTGGAGCATCTGTTGGATTGGGTGTTATTCTGCAAATACAAGGACTGGTCAAGGGCTTCAGCAGACATAGAGTACCTGTATCTTCATTTGACTGTCGTATTGGTATCAGTTCTTGTGGCTGTCAGTGGACAATGGGAGTGGGTTAAAGCAAAGGACCACTTGTTATAGAAATTTAAAATTTAAGAAAGATAACTTTGAATGTTCGCTGTCTGCATTGGCTGCTAAATATGTTTAGGGTATTTCATGTGACCCAAATAATATTTGTAGAATGTCGTTTTTCCTCACTTTATTTGTGAAGGTTGTTTAATCTTAATCAACAGTAACATAATACGTTTATTTTATTTCATATTACAATAGTTTTATTTTAATTGATTTTATTGATTTCAGAAAATATTGCCTCTCAGTCCTGTGTGTTTGTGTAGTTAAACAAGTCTAATTTTGACTGAACCCTAAATAAATGCAGTCATTGAGTGTCATGTTACTGGTTACCCGGCCTAAAGCGATGAATTGATTTATAGTTCAATTCCAATGATGCCTTATGCTTACCAACTAGCTGTACACGAACACACACAATATTTATCAGACAAAGCGTGAGATTGTTTGTAAATGTCCCTCAAATGTCCCTCAAAGACTACTGCATCCTCATCCCACTCAAGGCTGCAATCTACCTCTGCCCACCGCCCCACCCACCCCCACTTCTAAGGTGGGTAGATTAAATATTGATGCTAATTGTGGAAACTTTCCCCAGAAAAAGAGAAAGAGAGAGAGAGAGAGACACAGGCAAACGAGACCTTAGCCATCATTATTATGAGCATAACTGCTGAGGCCGGCGATATCAAAGGCAGCTGTTTGATATCTCTTGTCCCGTACATGTACACGTCTCCACCCAGGTTCCCTCCACCTCTTCCTCGCTCCTCTTTGGAGCCTAATATTGTAATGAAGGAGGGGGCCTCATGCGCAGCCTGTCCTTGGCAATTACCAGGCGTGGCCCCTCTTTTCTGACCCGCTGCATGGGGGCGGCACTAAATGCACCTGATTCTCATGCCTGCCGCCGCCGCCGCCAGCCTACGCACCACATCAAGGGCGGCCCGCTCAAGTTTGCATATTCCCCAAGACAAGAGTCAGTACAAGGCCTGTGATTAAACACAGGGTCGGGATCACAGCAGGTGAGAGGGAGTCGGAGGGATCAAATTTTTAAAAAGGCCAGCCTTACTTACCCAACTCCAGGAGTATCATTTGCATTGTCCCGCAGAAGGAGGAGAAGAAGGGAGAGAAGAAAGAAGAAAAGAGATGAGAGTGAGAGAGGGGGAGAGTTGGAGTGTCTGCCATCAAAAGGTAATTGATGTGGTATTCTAGAAATTAGCATTTCTTCTCTTGTCTGAGCAGCAACATGATTTTTAATGGCCGTGCCAGGTGCTGTATTGTATGTGAGACAAGAACAGGAGTGATCTGCAGCCTAACAGGGCTTTGCTCAGGCTTGATGAGCAGCTTGTTTTAGACACACCGTAAATGCTAACACATAACATCACTGGACAAGGAGACACAGTAATGAGTGTGGGGTTCAAATGTCATTTGGCACTGATTGACAGTGTGGGGATCATGTGAACAGCGTGTCGACTAACCTACACAAGACGTCAGATGAAACGACACGCGCCCTCCAACCAATCTGACAGGAAATATCCATAGCACAGGAAGAACCGCCGCACTCTCCTCTAATGGCTTCCTGCCTGCATGTGCAGCTCAAACCCTCCGGGTAAACACAAACAAACTGAATCAACAAAAGATGCAAATCGGTAGACTGAATAAAGTCAGGAACGCAAGGTTACGGTTGTTGTTTAAAAACAGTAAGATTTTAACGAGTGTGTGTTTGTGTGTGTGTGTGAGTGTTGGTTATGTGTGTGGGTGTGTGTGTTCAGGGTATCCCTGTATGCTGTGTTATTATTTACAAAGGGTATTAATTAACATGCTTTTTAAACTCCCTGCTGTAGTTGTATTTGTAAAGCTGACAGATAAAGTAGTTTAGCTGAGCACACCGCTCAAGGACAGAGGAAGCCAACCAGAGGAGGATGCCAGCTTTTTGCCCGGCCGCACCCGGAACATTCAAGGTAGAATCTGCTCAGCTATTTAGCTGGGGATAACAAATATATTAATAGTATGCTTTTCTCTAGATAAACATTTATTCAATACAGTTTTATGCGATAGTCAGAGATTATTAGTCATTCCAGAGTGTATCTATTGAACATTTTGACATTTTCATGGATTACTGAGATTCTGTGTAGGATTCCTTTTTTTTTTTTTTGGAGATCCTCTTCTGAGTACCCCTCATCTTGACATCTGTCTTGTGGAGAGTGCAAAAGGAAAACATGTGTTTTAAGTACCCACTCTGCCCAGAGAGTGGGGGAGAGAGAGAGAGAGAGATCCACAGCCACGGAACAGAATCTGCTTCCCGGGTCTGGCAGTGTGCGCATGTCCCTGGG
>JASCIP010000121.1:5822999-5840857 GCA_034783695.1 Sardinella gibbosa | reverse complement strand
GCACTTTTTTTTCTTTATTGAGAACCAGGTTTTGTACTATTCGAGGCCAGACCCAAATTTGGGTCGGTGAAAACCAGACTACTGATGAACCACAGTAGTAGTTCTCTATGAAATACAGAGTGAAGTTGAGAGAGAGAGAGAGAGAGAGAGAGAGAGAGAGAGAGAAGGGACCCTATATGCAATTGTCACAAAAACAATAAGCCATGCAGGTCTATGGTGTCAAATGCTGCAGAATCACACACATAGTTAATACACACACAGATGATCACCCCAGAGGCAGGGCCTTGTGTTTATCTTGCCATGTTCCAGACATTTCATCACATATTTAGACAGAATATTTGTCTCAGTTGCCCAGGCCTATACTGTACTACCGGTATGCTTGATCTCATGGTGGATGGGAGGTCTTTGTTCAAAACTGCCACTGAAGTGCAGTGGTTGACCACATTGCAGAGGAACATGAAGCTATTAGATCTCAAGCAATGCAAAGAGCCTAAACATGTAACAGAAAGGGCTCATTAGGGTACATTTCCTCTTGTGAAAAATTAATGACTATGCGGCTTTCAAGCCCACTTCAAACGTGGGCTTAACACATGAACAAACTGCTGGTATTTCCATGCAAAAAAACAATCTTATTTGTGGCATTTTTCATACTCCTGTTACACAACTTTCCAATAAACCAAATAAAGAGACGCGCCTATGAAGAAAATAGGTCAAAGATTTTTCCACTGCAGCACTGTGAAGGGCGCCGCAGTTTACAGATGCAAGCTATGCTCACTCACTTGATGCAAGATGACCGACAGTCACACATGACACAAACATTCACTCTGTAACTAAGCACTGACATAAACAAACATAAAGGGAGAAAACCACAAGCCACTGTTGTGAGCAAATGAACTGAAGACAGCAACCCCATCTGTCAACAATAACAATCCTCCTCGGGAGAGCCATTCTTGATGGCTATTTAACATGGAGGAAAAGACTATAAGACAGAAACACTGAATGCTGTTATGCTGAATTCAACATTAAAGAGTCTCTATTTTAGCTCACAAATGCTGTTGCCACAGATTGTCTGAAGAAAACTACAAGCAAACAAGCCAATTGGAAATGACACCCGTGAGAAATATACAATCACATCTTCCTTTGTTGCTGTTTAACACAATGCTGTCTGTTTGTGGACAGCTGATGATCACATTTCAATTCATGCACAATCACTTTAGAAGACTAACAAAAGAGTCTAAAAATACAGAGGTCTGGGCCTAATACTTTACACTTCTTTAAACAGTGTCCAGCCGCGACAGTGTAATGTCAGTAATAACATTGAGACATTTTTATGAGCACAAATGCCTGATAGCCTGATACCAGACATTGGCATTGGTAGGTCCCTGGTACTAAGCAATAAACATAACAGTGCAATGAGCTGTCTGACCACAGTCGAAGTCTTCTAAACTCCAGGATGGGCAACCCTCAAACAAGGGGTGTGTTCGGGTTTGGGGGGAAAGCAACCAATCCCAGCTATTCGCTATATTAAAAGTCATTTCTATTCATATGGATAGAATTTTGAACCTCTTATCAGAGGACAAACACTATAGTTTCAGCACTGCATCCTAACATCCCTGCACAGCATGCATATGATGGGCAAAAGTGCTCAGCAAAATGAAGATCATCTAGACGCCAAACTGTTATTTCAGACATGACCCGAGTGGCTTTCAGAATGTCAGGCAAGGACTACTCCTGTAGACATCGGTGGCATGCTTTTAGAAATAGATTCACACAAGTCTTTACTTAATCAAGAATTAGGCATCGACCTCACAATGAATGTAGGGTAATTTCACCGCAGTTAACATAAGCAACTTAAGCAAGACTCTATAGGGCCTAGTTGGTTCTACTGTAATCAGTTCAGAAATTACCTGTCATATTATGATATAAATTAAAAGGAATTGTAATACATCCATAAACTAGACCATTCCATATGCAGAAATACTTATTGCATTCATCAGAGCAAGCACTGATAACCTCAGAATAACCCAGCAATGCAAAGCGGTATGCTTCAACAAGACTGATGTCTGTAGTTACTCTTTTTTTACCTTTTCAGTCTGCTTTTATTTGATGTCTCATTGGTATGCACTAAATGTGGGGCAAGCATAAATTGGGCTGAGACCATTCTGCACCATAAATAGCATAGAGGTAGTATTCACAGATTTGTATCTTGTATATAATTTTGCTGTTTACAAAGGTAATGGACAACGCGAGTAATGATGCATTGTTATGAAATTAGAATAACGACAGAAATACGAATTAATAACTCTAACTACAAACAGTTAACGTTACAGTAAATGACCAAGTACTGTAGCTAAGCTCTGCTGGAATGATAGAGCTAGGCAAACCCACTAGCCAGTTTAGCATCATCCCAACAGATTGACATTTCAACGTTTGAAATTGCAATTGTTAAATTAGATTATTGATTAGTCCAGTATAGCAATAAGGATACTCACCTTCAGGGCAATGCTTACGGGCGTATTCCTGCTTTTGCCCCCTCCATGTGAAGATCCTGAGCTGTTGCTCCCAGATCTTTCCCTCCCATCCCCACCTTGGCCCACTCTTGGTCCAAGTCGGTGCTGACCAGCACCACGCCGTCGTCCATCGTGACGACTATCCTTGGACATTGACGTATGTTTTCTTGGCCGATAATTTATTTCAATCTTTTTCAAAACTATTTACACAGTCACTATTCAGACGACACTGAATTGCCCACTAGCATTGACAGCTAAATCAGCATAGCCGCGGACAGGAAGTATATGTAAATAGCCATTGCAGACATCTCTGTCATCCAATGGACTTTCACCAAGCCGGAAACAAAATATAGTAAACCAATCATCCTCGACAAGAATGGGGTCAATGGGTGTCGCCATCATAGTTCACGGCTCACAGTTTATGCCATGGCAACCAATTTAGTGAGGAGGGCGGGATAAAAAAACATTTTCCCGTTTGAAGTTGCAGAACTGGTAGGAATGAACAAATATCTTGTGTTTGCTCAATGATAGCAGGATGTGGCTTTTATAAGCTCCTGTAGACAGTTGTCTGTTCTAGAACGATATTAACTGCACGCGAGGGTTTGTCATCTTCTTTCTAAAACACATCGAGGATTGTTGTCAGTGTGGACACTGGTGGACACTGAACTGGTAAGTTATGCTAAGCAGAAGAAGTCGTTGCATCGTTGCGTTACGTTAGATGGTGGGTGTCATTCTAGCGAAATTAGGAATTAACAAGCTTTTTGAAGTTTGAGTTGGACGAGGTGTGCATTAGACAGGGAATTAGTAATGTAGCAGTAAACGTGGATTCGACATCTGTGGTGTCACAGCTAACCTAGCTAACAAGATAAGTCAACACTTTACTGAGAATAGACAACATTTTTCTGTTGTTCGGTCATCCTTTCCCGGTCTGATGACCATGATGTTACCTCTCTAGAGTAATGCATGTTGTACCAGCAGACGGCAGCATTGCTAAAACAAGGCAAGGTTGGTTAGGAAGGATTTCATTCCAGGGAGAGTTCTGCTCCTGGTAGAAGTCCTCTGCTCTGTTTTAGCGCACTCCTTGTTGAATACACTGTGGTTGAAATGACATGTTAAGCTAAATTATGTATCAGTTATGTATGCTCATCAAGTGTGACATCTAGCAAAGCAAGATTAGACAGAAAACATGCAGAAGAGCATGCTGCAGGGGTGATGCAGGAAGAGCAGTTGCATTTGATTGTGTCATCTCACCTAACATCCATTTCAGCCCTACAGATTTTCAAGTGCCATTATCAAGATGAAAATTTTTGGATTCACACTTGCCTTGTGTGCATTACAATATTGCTATGGTGAACACGCCCACAAAGTATTCCCTGAAGATCACTATGTGGATGGAAAGCATAACCCAGAGCATGATATGAATGCTTTTTTAGGCACTGAGGTACAGTAATATCATCTGCTCATATTGCTCATAGCTACACTAAGGAATGTTGTTCATGTTTCAGAAGCCTAGATATACAGTATATGCACACATCAACATTTGGACATTGCAAACATTTCAGGACAAGGAGGAGATTAAGAAGCTGAGTCCTTCAGAGCAAAAGAAAAGACTAGGAGAAATTGTGAACAAGATTGATGCAGATGGAGACAAATATTTAAGTACAGGTAAATATAGTGTCCTGTGTGTGCTTGTCCCCGCTGTATCTCTTTTCTCCCACCTTTCAGTGCTGCAAAATCACATATCCAGTCACTTGGAACTTATGACTGTCTGGGGATCTCAAACCTTACTGGACTGGGGATCGTTCAATGAGCAGAAACATTTCCAAGGAATCATCAATCATCATAATCGCACTACAAATTTCACCATACAGGCATAGATCCATTTGTTCTCCCAAATACAAGATAGCTTCTTCTTTTTTTGACCCTTAAGAGTCTCATGACCCCAGTTTGAGAAGCAATGGCTTTTGAGGATGTCCATAGCAGAGAATGGTTATATGGGGAGTCTGTAAACAGACGCCCAGACCCTAGGCCACTAGTTGTAGTATACTACAGTAAAAAAGGCCTTTAGAGTGCCTGTAGCTAAAGAGCTGCAAAGAATAGATGTATTTTATTCCACAATATGCTCCTTGGTATACAGTAAAATGTGTGGTGGGTTGTGAAATCATAATGCCTTTATATTTGTTCCTGATCATAACTATTAGCCTATTATATTTTTATAAACACTGTATATAAGTATTACTATTATAATAAAACCTCATTGTAATATCTTTCACAGAGGAAATCACAGTGTGGATTCAGAGGGTGTACAGGAAATATGCTTTGGATGATGCAAAAGAACGTTTTCCAGAATTCGACACTAACCAAGATGGTATTGTTTCCTGGGATGAATATAACATTGTTATGCATGACCACGTAGTTGACGTGGATGAGAACGCAGTTCTTGAAGACCCCGAGGAAGAGTCTCTGAGATATGTATGTATTATCATTGTTCTGAGTTTAATTATTTTGAAGTTTTGCTAAATAGCTCTGTGATATTCAATCCCATGGCTTATATTGTATCTATTTGTTTAGTTACACTTAAAAGAGAAGAGTCGTTTTGACTTTGCTGACGTGGACGGCACACCTGGCCTGAACTTGACTGAATTTCTTGCCTTCACTCACCCCTCAGAAATGGACCATATGGCTGTAAGACCTAAATACCAAACACGTCCTTTAATACAATGCTGTTCTGTCTTACCCGTCATGTATATTGCACATCTGATGTGATCTGATATCACTGTCACTTCATACAGACCATCTATTTTTTTTCTCTGCCTTATTTACTGTAGGATTTTGCCATTGAGGATGTTCTGGTTGAATATGACACAGATAAGGATGGATTCATTAGCTTAAAGGAGTTCATTGGAGACCTTCGGCCTGATGGTAACATCAGCACATTGTTGCATGAATCCATTGTTCACGTATATAGTGGTCTTTGATACTTTTTTGTTTTTTGGAGTAGTCATTACTGAGTTTTTTGTAGTTTGCTGTTTATGGGAGAAAGTCTAACATATGCTAGGGTTGGCTCAAATTAACTAGGGTTAATGTAGGGCTAATGTAGCTTTCTATTTTGAGCTACCAATGACTGTTAGACGCAAGTCATAGAGATGTTGTCTTTTGAGTAGTAACAATTTCGTCTGTAGGGCATCAAACAATAAACATTGGTATTTAGAGCTAAGAAAAAATTGTATGGTGAAGAAAACTATATGAGCTTACTGTGTATGAAGTGGGTTTCTTATCTTAGAAAAAATATACAATATACAATGCTCTTTTTTTTGTTTTCACTGAAAGCAAAGATGTTATTTCCAATAGGGGGTGATCCATCACAGTGGGAGATTGAGGAGACAGTGCGCTTCAAGGACCTGTATGACCAGGACCGAGATGGCAAACTAAACAGGGAAGAGCAGCTTCGTTGGGTGGCCCCTAACAGCTATGGCTCCGCCCGTGAAGAGGTGTGTGTGTGTGTGTGGGCAGGACTCAACCTCTGCCGTTGCCAAATACAATTCATGTTATGACATGAAACCTCTTAGTAAACTCAAACTTTACCACAAGACTAGAGTTCTTTACACAGTGTGCTGAGTTTGCTGCCACCTTAGAAACATGAAGATGATGTGTGTGTGTCTGAGTGTTCTATTCAAAGAGGAAGTATCTTTGTTATTGTTTTCCTCATGTGTTTTGCCCTGTGTGCTTCACAGGCCGTTCATCTGATCAAGGAGATGGACGGGGATGGGGACGGCAAGCTGTCGCAGGCAGAGATTTTGAAAGACCAAGAGACTTTCTTGAACAGTGAAGTGACAGATTATGGCAGGCAGCTTCATATGCCTCATGATGAACTGTAACATTTTATGTCACAAATACAGTTTTTACAAAAACTATGTGCTATAAATGTTATGTTTTTGTCTCGACTCCAATCGCAGTTCACACTGCTCCACCTTACTAGTAAATACAGTATATAACAGCTGGAGATGACTTGTATCACCGAATCACACATGCAGATCCCAGGCCTTATTTTTCTCAGGTTTGAAATAGACGGTGTCAAACAACCCAGTGTTTCATTTTTGTCTAGTGGTCCTATTGGTCAACCAGCTTCTCAGGCTTTGAGCATGCTCCTCTTTTCCAGCCAAGCTCAATGCTACTGCATATCCCTGCTGTGTTTCATAGTCTGGCCTCTGTATCTGGCAATGCCATTTTCCAACTGTGTAGCATTTCCATATGTATTCCTATCTTTATATCAACTTCCATTTTATTTTATTTATTTTTTTTTTTAAGAAACTCAACCATGATTGACTTGCTCATGAAATGAGTTGGTTTGGGGATTATACTCTACATCCCTTAGGGACATCTCCCTTACTGTAATAATGAGTTTAAGCCTTCTTTAACCCCCGCATTTTGGCTCAATTATGCTGAAGCAATATGGCCCGGAGTCCACAGATATTCAAATGTGACCTGCCTTAACAGAGCAGTGGCTAATGATAAAAAGCACAAACATTGAGGGCAAAACTTAAAAAAAAAGCAAGTGTCAGCAAGTTTCAAACCAAGAATCCCACAATATAATGTTCTTAACTAATTTGACTAGCTCAGACGAACAACATCTTTGTTAACTTCACAACTGCTAAACAGTATTATTAAATCAATGCCTTTTTAGCAGTCTCCACCTATCTAGTATTCAAATGACAACCAAAAGAGAGCACTGTTATCTATGAGACAGACTGACTGTGGTTGATGACATCATACAAAGGCTCTTCCTCATTTAAGCCAAACCTACAGTGTGGCAGAGAGGTTCTTGTGTGCACCGGACTTCCAGTCTCTCTTATTTCTTCACCTTCTCTCTCACTTTTGTCTTGATTTGAACCGGTGTTGCGTCACTGAAAAGCCTCGGGGACACTGCCTGAAGCTACAATCAGCCAGGACGGTTTCCAAAAGAGGAAATACTTCTTAGGTTCAGGCTTAAGATGACACCATTACAATTCAAAGATGCTTTCTGGGTGAGTGAACTCCAGTTGCTTCTGCAATGATCTTATTCTGTTTGGAAGGCAATGGGTATAAAAGTGGAAAAGCCCCTGGAGACGAAGGCATGTTTGTCAGCTTCAGCATAGATAGTTATTTTGGTGTGAGACAGTAGGGCTGTGGAGCTGACCTCTGGTCATTCAGATTGGGCTTTCTCAAAGGCACAAAACTCAGTGTGCTGGGCTGGCCTCACAAGTTCAGTATAATTTCACTTAGGTGGTTTGCACCATTTAGGTATTTTAACTTTCAGTAGAAACTTTTCCTCTTGTGCTTAGCAGTGCAGTTTTTGAAGTTCACATGAAGTCATCAGCATTTGGTGTTTTCTACTGCATATGTGTGAAAAGGCCAGTGTGTTCTGGCTACAGTGGCATCATTTCTGTTGGTTTTTGACGGACTTCCTGTTACTAGGGGCTCAGCCATGTCCCATTTGCTCTTTGATCTGTGGGCTGCCAAGTGTTGTCAGAGCTCCAATCTACAAGCAACAGAGACTCTCTGGATTCATTTGCATCAGCAGCTCCAGTTTGATAATCCCATTCCAACCTTTGCGTGTGAAAATGAACTGGGCAGAAGATTTGAACTGCAGTTTGTGTTGTAAATAGACCACCACTTGTTGCATGTTTATTATTATTATCATTATTATTATTCATCTAATTAGTAATGACATGAGAACTGCCAATGAGTCACTTTAACCCAAACAAGCTGTTGCAGTTTTCATTGACATTATCAAGAATAAAGCAAGTTTTAAAGACCTGAAATATAGCCGATAACCTAAAACATTTAATCATTGCCAAAGGCTTCCTTTTTTGGGCTGAAATGTAACGCAATGGTTTGGCATTTTTGTGTTATATATTCAATGCCATGCCTTGAATGTTATGTTATGTAGTTACGTAACAGTAAGTAAAGTATGAGAGCTGACACGCTTTTAATCACTTCTCTCATCTACACACTACTGGAGGAAGAACTGACAGTGTACACTGTACATTATATCCTGTGTATGAGCCAGACTGATGCTCAGTGTTGTACTTTCATGCTGAGAGTGCTGAGCAACAAGGTAGCAAACTATTTGCGAAATGGCAAGAAAGCAACTATTGATAAAATACATCTGTGTGAAAAGACTAAAAGAATATTTGCACATTGCCCAGGATGGGTGGATGTGTGTTTGTCAGACTAAGTAATTTGGACACAATTCATTTCATCACAGCTGTGCCCACTGTTGCAGCATACGGAAGCATGGAAACCAAATGTGAACATGCCATTTGAGGGAATAATTGTGTTTGACTGGTAAACCAGTCAAAATAGGTCAAAAGCAAACCTAAATTTAAATCCTGTGTGTAGGCTATTCTGCACAGAGGAAGACTAACTTGGTTAGTGACGTCAAGATTAGTTGGCTGCAAAATATAGCCACTCAGATGTTGAATGCAATCAGCTAAACTTTAAATGATAGTGATCTAGCAAACACACAAAACATTCACTGAAATGCATTTATTGCATCCATGGATTACCCTTGATTTGCATTTTATTAGCTGATGAGCTATTAATAAGACCAGCACGTGTCTTTTCGTGTATGCTTTCTTTATCGTCGAGTCCCTTCCTGAAGTTTACAATATGCAGCATCACAAGATGAAGAATATAGGCTATCAGATCTTATGTTTTTCTATTGACCAAAAAAGAACATAAACAACAGTATGCATTTGTCTGTTTCCAGGGAACAGATTTCTGCAGTAGTCTGGGCTATGATGCTCTCATACAGAGGCTGTGTGATGGCCGCCGGATGTGCAAGGATATGGAAGACCTCCTGAAGATGAGGTGTTGCCTCTTAAATTCAAGCTTCTCAAATGTGTTTTTTAAATAAAACCTTTCTGTTAACGTCAGTGGCCTTCAGGAATGTTGTGACTGGTGCATATGCTTAAGAGCAGCCTTTCTTAACCTTTGCTGGCTGATAGTACTGAACCAACAGAAAGCTACATGTAGGTGCTAAAAATATTGATGGTCTTTACCACAGCCCAAAACAAGTGATGATATGCTACAGTAAACAGTGATAGATGTGTTTACTTGTGATGCCGTGATGGTAGGCTCCAATGCTCCAATTCATGAGGAATGTAAAGTCATAAATATATCACATGTATGATCAGAATTGCTCTGTTTCTATAGACTGGGGAAGTGATTAGTGATGCACTCTATTGTTTCCTCATTTACTTTTAGATTGTCTTGTTTGTAACTTTTGAATCTAAAATGCCTTTCAGTTCTGTTATGCTTCTTCAAGCATGTTCCTGTTCCCACAGGGCGATGGCAGAGGAACGCTACGGCAAGGAGCTGGTGACCATTGCGCGCAAAGCAGGAGGCCAAAGTGAGATCAGGTTGGCCACTCGCGCTGCAGAAGTCAATCGAGTATCAGTCTTTACTTTCACATTAAGGAACTGAAATTTGAGATGAGATCGTGACCTCACACACTGACACAGCTGACATGTTATTGTCAACAGATTGAGTTAGCCTACATTTCTGGACGCTGAATTTAATTAATTAGAAGCACGTTTACTGGTGCATGCATTGTATGTTCTACACTGGCCTGTGTTGTGAAAATGCTGTAGCAAAGCTGAAATAGAGATTTAAGCATTTTGTGAGACTAATAACCCGTTAAGACCTATAAGACCTAATAACCTGTTTCATTTTGGGCAATTTGGCAATTTGTGCCTTTGTCAAGAACAAGCAGCCTAACTGTTTGTTGCAAGTCATAGTATGACTTGTAGGTTACCTTTGATCTCTGCAACTGATAGAAAATGTCACTTTTTGTCTTGTTTTGTCTAATTCCATTAGCACTTTGAAAGCATCATTTGATCATCTGAAAGCACGTGAGTGAGGAGACATGTTAAAAGATTTTCTTCCTCAAGCTGTGTCCTCCTTACCTCTTAAATGAATGGGCCCCCTTTGCTCCCCCCAGAAATTGAGAGTGTTGGCAACCTGCACATCCAGCTCTCAGGGATGCTGAAAGAAGAGGTCAAACGCATGGAGCAGTTTAGAGAGCGACAAAAGGAGCAGAGAAAAAAGGTTTACTCTCTCTCTCTCTCTCTCTCTCTCTCTCTCTTTTGGTCTTTTGGTGGTCTTTGGTCAACTGTTGTTCTTTATAAAGCTTTTTTTTTATTTTAAAGCCAGCTGGTTTTCTTTTGACTTATTTGAAATGCAGACATGCACATACGCACATGCTTGCATGCATGCACACACACACACACACACACACACACTCACTCATGCATATGCACACAAATGCTGTGTCACTGTGTTTTTCTTTGATGAATTGTATGGTTCCTTTCTCCTTTACTGATTATGAAAGCGTGTGAGTGCTTTTCATTGTTGATTTTTGCCTCTTTACAGTTTGAAGGAATAATGGAGAAAGTGCAGAAGACAAAAATTGCTTTATTCAAGAAAACAATGGAGGTGAGGATTGTCTTTTTTCACACTGTCACACTCTAAAGTTGTTACCTTCCCCACCTTGCTCTCACCACAGAGACCACCATAATCACTGATTATTTTTCATAGATTTTTTAAAATTGACTAAGTACTAACCACCCCATGATAGTGGCATTCACTATCCTTAGTACTGTATGTGCACTATCCTACACTTAATCCTTAGTGTGTGTATGTGAGTATGCTTTAGTATGTTCCACTGAACAAGTGAAACAGTCCGTTCAGGAAGAGGAAGAGGAAAGTGTGTGTCTAAAGTCGTTAGTGCATGTGCAGGCAGCGTTGTGCGAGCAGCACAAAAGTGTGAGGTTGAAAACGTGCAAATGAGTGGGGGCGGGAGGGGGTGAGCTGTACGGACAGGCGCCACAACCGATACATCGCAGTTTCTTTCACACTGCCTACAAAGCATTCGACTCACCGTATATGTATTTGTGTTGCGTGGCACGCCGCTGTTCATCTCCCAATAAAGCTCTCCTCTCTTTTTCTCCGCCCCGTAGTCTAAGCGACTGTATGAGCAGAAGTGCCGAGAGGCGGATGAAGCTGAACAGGCCGCAGAGCGGGTGAACAGTGCCCCCACTGCCACGCCCAAACAAGCAGAGAAGGTAACACATGCTCAGAACGTTTCCCTACATCCCACTCTGGTTCGTATGGATAGGCAAGAGTCAAAGGTCAAAAGAGAAAACCTGTGGATGTCTACAAACATGCTGGAAGTAGTCTTTGTGTCAGTTCAGCAATAGCCTGAAGAATTGTGGTCAGACACAAGAAATGCAGTATTTGATAACTTCCTTTGAGTCATCTCTAAAACTCTGTGTACACGTTATGGAACATTATTTCAATTTCAAATTTACAGGTTCATTGCTTGATCAACTTCCTATAATACAACGCATGAAAGCAAATTCTCCAAAGCTGTGAATCCTTCTTGTATAGTGCAGAAGGGAACTTGGCATTGGTGTCAGATGCACAAAATGCCATTTCCTTTGCAAAGAAGAACTGGGTATGAAACATGGGCCTCTTACAACACGCTGATTTTGATGCAATTGAAATTCTGATTCAAAACGTGTTTTTGTTTCACCAGATGCAGAACAAGGCCAAACAGTGCAGGGAAGCAGCAGGAGATGCGGGTACGTGCCCCTGTTTTAGGAACCACAGTCACATTAACACAGTTTACAAATACCGACTCACGTCTTGCCAATGGGTGAACCGCATTGAATAAGGATTCTGGTTCCTGCATTCTGCTTGTTTTGGTGTATGCATCATCCATCACATCCATCCCTCTCAGCAGGGGGAAAACACTGACGTCATCAGCATCAGTGACTCCCCATTTCTACCTCACCAGTTAATATGCAAAATATGCCGATGTATTACTCTGGTACAAGTGCACCATTGTATTTGCTGCGTCTACAACTCACACTTGTTAAAGCAGCTTAATGGTCGATAGTTCCTCCCCCAATAGGGAACATATAGCTAGTTCTCAATTTCTGGAAAGTATGTGGTTTTGCTGTAAATGAGGTTTCAAGACCTAAGTATCATACAGTAGTTCTACGGTGTCACATATTAGTTCTTGTCCTTGGAAAGAAAGTTTGGCCATAGCCATACACTAACAAAAGCTTGATTTTGCAGAAGATACAAAATGTGTTGAATCTGCTGCTTTGATGATTTATTAATTAGTCCAAGCACACTTTTCCTCTGGCTTTAGCTAGTGGTCCTTATCTTCCCTAACCTTGACAATTACCCCTTTTGCACTGGAGAGTATCCTGCATTTAATACCCCAATTTAGCATGTTGCCTGTTGCTTTCACACAAACTGGCACGAGGTCGGGTGTTCACGCGACCCGCCAATCCATTCGCCTAGGACCTTAGTATCAAAGGGCCCTAGTATCTATAAATCAGTTATAATGCAGGTGCTGCTACTGCACTGAGAAAAATGATGTTGCTATTTTTGAGTGTTTTTGAGCGCGTCATCATGAGAGGCTAGTTCCATTACTACAGCTGAATCAGAGCCTTTAAAGGCTCTCTGTGGGCTGGTCCTATTGACCTTTACATCACCCGGGAGATTCCCCAAGCTCCAGACGTGGAAAAATACCAACTGGTTTAAAATCAAAATTCACATAGTAACTTAAACCAACAAGCTACACCTTGGAAGAACATGTCCAGATGTTTTATCTGGACTTACATGGGCAATAGCCTATCTGTTAACTTCTGACCAAACTTTCTCAAGTTCGCAATTTCACAAGATTATCTACAGAAATTGTATCTTTATTAAAAATGATTTAACGTAGGCCATTCACATGCATCAAACAGTAGGTGGCAGTTTTGTAGGTGGCAGCATATGTTGTCTTGTATTCCTGTATTTGGTACAGACAGATTTTCTTATCAGTCTTTGTTGTCTTTTGCTACCAGAGAAGCAGTACATGTCTAATATTGAGCAGCTTGACAAGGTGCGCCAAGAATGGGAGTCAACCCACGAGAGCACGTGTGAGGTAAGAGGCCTTAAAAAAGAAATTCTGGTGTAGCATATTATAAACTAAACCTATTTTTAAATGTTTTTATTTACATTTAGTAAAACCAAACCACAAGATAGTCGTGTGCTATATTGTCTAATTGGATATACAGTGTAATCCTGTGCAGGGCATGCTACCACCACATCAAAGTAAACGCCCTTTTTCACAACAGATAACAAAGTAGCAGCAGTGGTGTAGTGTTAAGTAACTGGCTAGCATGCTAGAATCACAGCTGCCTCTGTTGAGCAAAGCAAAACTAAAAGCTAAAAGTTTCTCTAGGGGAGATTGGCCCTGATCTGAACTGATAGTTGACAAATGTAAGTGTCTCTGGAGAAAAGCCTTTGCTAAATGCATGAATGTAATGTAAAGTGTTGGTCATCATGGACAGGATATAAGACAGTAACCCCTGTCACCAAAGGATATCAGTCATGTCTCAGTTCATCTCACACCTAGTTGCTATATATAGCTCCTTTACTTTTGTACCACGAGTAAATAGAGATGTTGCTATTTCCTCCATTACACCACCCAACATGTGAAAACAAGCGGTTTACTTTGACGTCTCCCTTGTGCCTGATATGCCAAGCCCCCTGTTCATTCATTTAGCCCCACAGTTTGCCAATTTTGTTTGATTATGTCGAAGAGATAAGATTAAAACATATAAATAAACAAGGCCCAGTTTAAACATTGGATTTTCCCTTTTGCTAAAGCTTTGTCTTAATTTGGTTAGAGGCTCTGAAACCGCATTTCACCCGAGATGCTTCCTCTTTCTGCCCACTTTTGTCGCCACACGCTGAATAGCCACAACATCAGTTTGGTGTGAATATGTCATCTTTTTGCATTCATCTCATCTGTGTCACTTGGTTTTCAAGGGAATTAAGAAAGTGGAAGTATGTGTTGCTATTCACTGTTCTCATGCCAGTCTACATTGGTCTACCACTGAGATTTTCAACTGGGGATTCAGAGGCCCCCTGATGGTTCATGAAGGTATTGCAGGTTGTCCCCTCACAAGGCCCTTTAAAATGTCCTTACTGTGGGAATCACAATCTCACAAAAACTGAGGGTTTTCTTCAAACCGTCTCTTAATTAGAGTGAGTGGGTCACAAATTAGCTGAAAATCCTAGGTGAACCACTACTTGGTGTCCAGTACAGTATCATGAAAGTTTTTTTCTTTTAAAATTTACTGTGGGCTACATAAACTAATTTCTAGCCAATGCCTTGCTTGACTGCTGCTGGCATTGTACCTCTATTTCTGATTATTTCAGTCACAGAGTCAGGTCCACCAGGCTAGCTGCTACCCTCCATCTTTGTCATTCAGCACAGTGTAAAAATAAACAAACTAAAAAAGCACTCGGAGAGTGCAGATCTCCACTTCAGCAATATGGGGACGGTGGCACAATTTTAGAATGTTCTGCATCACCACCAAAATATAATCATCTGTTCTTTGTCATAACACCCAAGTTGTCCGAAAATGTGATCAAAATCCGTGCAGAACTTTTTGAGTTATCCTGTAGTCTACACAACAGACAAATAAAAAGACAGACGAAAGCTGGCGAAACATAACCTCCTTGGCGGAGGTAATAAGTTCCCTCTCAGAGCTTGATTTACTTTTTTTGTGATCAACAATTTTTAGAGCTTGACGGCTTCATGAATGCTGTTCACAGGTCTTCCAGCAGCAGGAAGGAGATCGCATCAACATCCTGAGAAATGCACTGTGGGTTCACTGCAACCACTTCTCCATGCAGTCTGTGAAAGATGATGAGGCAAGTGTGCACTGCAGTTAATATAATGTAAACTCAGAACAAATGCACAAGGTCCAGTTGTTGCTGATAGAAGCAATTAGTCTACACAGGATGTAATCATTGTACAGTAAATGATTTTGAATCAGAAAGGCATGATGAGGTAACTTATTGAGATTTGTGGCGGCCGGAATGCAAAAATGTTTGTCTAAATGAAACTGTGCTGTTTGCTAGTGTTATGAGGAAGTGCGTCTGAGCCTGGAGCAATGTGACATCACAGTTGACAACAACAGTTTTATTGAGCTGAAGAGCACGGGCACATCACCTCCAGGTGAGAGTTAACCCCACACGGCAATCACAAGAACAGACACGCATCCAGCTAGGCCAAATCCCAATGTCACTGTCCTAAGCCCTAAACCCTAAGCCCTAAGCCCTAAGCCCCATACCCTCAACTTGCATGAATCCCCTTAGTGATCAGACGATTCATGCCAGTCTCTGAAGGTTCAGGGATTAGGGATTAGGGATCAGGGTTAAGCAAGACATTGACATTCAGTCCACGAGTCCATGTTCAGTTTATATGCATGCCATCACTGTGTCAATGCGATCAACTGGATTGTATTGTCCAATGTCCACCCTAAGTAAGCTGGCTAACCTGTGTAATGGAATGTTTGCTCTGTGAATCCCAAACCGTGTGTCCCCAGCGGCCATCATGTTTGAGAACTACTACGACAGGGAACCCTGCGCGGACAGCAACGGCGTTGGAGGGCGCTTTGGTGGAGGGGTCATGAAAAGGTGAGTGATTAAGAAGCGGCATCATAGTGCGTTCACACGGGCTACAGAAATGGGGAGATTATTATGTCAGAGGGGCTACATCACTCTGGATGTGTCAACACACACACATACACACACACTTCCCATCCCATTAACACACTATCAGGCCCTGGTTGGAGGATGAAACCTGTTACTATGTAAAGCCATATTGAGTTGAACTGAAATGTAAGCACAGATATTTGAATTATTATAATTTTTTTTTTATCTTCATGTAGGTTTTCAAATCTTTTGCAAGGAAACTCTAGTGCCAGCAGGAACAACGTCAATGATGGTTCAGTGTCGACAGCTTTACCCTCTGGTGAGCATTAGCCCTGGGGGCTATTCAGAGGTGTTCCACTTCCTCTAGTTAATCACTTAACCACTTACTTGGAATGCCTTTTCTGTGTGTTTATATGGAACGGGACAGACTCTATTGGTTATCTTTAAAACACAATATTTATCATATAGGCAAGTACAGCATAAAGTAATAATCTTGTAAGCAATGTTTCACATCTCAGGATTCTACTTAAGGTGAGATTATGCAAGTGTATTTTTGACATGTATTTTGTAGGCAACTAGTTCAAGTTCAAGTTCAAGTTTATGTTCTTAAAATAAATTACCAAAAAATACAATTCATTAAATAATAATAATCACCCAATAAATTAAAAATAATAATATTAAAAATATATATAAAAATACAAAAATATTTGTTATATATGGGCGATTCCAGCGTCATGGACATGACATTTGCACACAAATTCATGAACTAAATGTCATTTCACCCTGCCTAGACTTTACTCTGGGCACTAAAGTAAGGAGTGATGTGTTCTGGGTTTTGCTTTAGTTAGGTTTCTAGCTGCAGCATTTTGGATTAGTTGTACCTGTCTAAGTGACTTTTGGTGAAAACTAGTACTATAAACTACTGATGGCCATGGCAGGTGGCCATGGGGTGGAATGGAAGCCTGTTATTGGGAGTGGATGTGGAAGCTAGGTCTAGCACTACTCAGTTAGCTTGCTAACATGCTCTAGCTCTAGCTCTAGCTGTGCTGTCATTGGTGTTTTGGTTCCAGTCCTCAAAGGACTACCATTTTTTAAACCACAATTGCTATTGTCCGCCCACTGCAGGATCTCAGCATTTCCAGAGGTCACTCTTTGACCACTAGGTGGCAGCTAAACCCAACTCCTAAAAATAAGAGCCTCTTCCATGATGTCAGAAATAACTTTTGTCCTTGTGTGATGACTTGAAAGCCCATCAGTCTGAAATGGCTGAAATGCTGGCAAAATAGTCGGACATCATTAACATCGATATTCCCTCTGGCCTTAAAACATCTCACTGTCATCCTTCGCGATCCCTTAGGTGACTCGGACGGCGTTTATGCTTCGATTCCTGGCTTTCATGGAGGAGCGCCACGAGCTGCCGCGACAGAGGAGTACCAGGCTCTCTATGACTACATTGCCCAGGTGAGCCAGAGGACTTCCTGTAAACACGCTTGGCACCAGGGCTTGGGGATATTTGCTTTCAGGGGATGTGAAACATGAGAATGTGTGTGTGTGTGTGTGTGTGTGTGTGTGTGAGTGAGTGTGTGTGAAATTGAGAAAGGTCACAGACAGAGAAGCCTTATTGTTACTTGCTTTACACATGGTACTGTAAAAAGAAAACGACCCATAAAAAAACCCTATATTACCCATAAAAAAGTCCATGTGACTGACTACTATACTGTGTCAAGTGGAGTACTCTCCCTCTCTCCCTGTCACTGCCTGAAAATAGCAGAAGACAGATATCATCAGTCATCGTGG
>JASCIP010000121.1:5790998-5803400 GCA_034783695.1 Sardinella gibbosa | reverse complement strand
ATGTTTGTGGTTTAGGAAAGACAATAATTGTCTCTATTGACAGATAATTTCAGAGCTTTGAAATAAAACGTACAACTGTTTTATATGCTTCCCAAACAAAAGTGAGGTAAACTGTACAGTTGAATGGGAGTCATAGAGCTAATGTACTATATCAGAGCTAAATGTTCAGTACACACGAACAAGAACAGACACAGAGAGAAAAAGAGACAGCGGTAGGCCTACTTGTTGAACAGAACAGTTCTGAAGAGTTCATTGTGTTATTTCAGCATTTCTTTATGTTTCAGCGGTAGTTTACTTTTTCCCTTAAACGACAGTTTTAATCTCATTTTCTGCGCTGACATAATAAACATGTCATGTCAATCATTGCTGATTGCATTGCAGTGTTTCATGGTAACCAGATTTCCTGATAACACTTTGCACCTTAGTGGTTCTATGTTGGACAAGAAAGAACCCTTTTGTGGACATTATCGGGCAAATGGGTGCTGAATGGGAATTCAGTAGGTCAGGAAATATATGGGTTGTGCTTCGGGGCAGACTGTGGGCCTGTGGCGGTCGCCGAGACATGGCTTGGCACAGGAAGAAACACTTTGTGTGTGTATCAAAAACGTTTCAGACCTTGAGCTGTCTGGCACGGGGCTGTTATTTATGTGGAATGTGAGCTTGAGTCTGACAACCCATTTGTATTTGGTATTTACTTGGCAACAGTACCAGTGGAGTACCAGTCACAGAAGTGGCATTGCACTATGTAAACTGCACATACTGTATCTTCTGCTGAAATTATTATTAATATTATTGCTGCTAAATTATTTTTACTGACACTTTGCACTACCAACAACCTACCTCGCAGTAACTACCCTCTTTTATCCTGCATTTTAGTATCAGTAAAAGTATAAGCCTTTTTTGCTCTTTACTTATTTTTTGTCTTAAAATAGTATGTTCTGTTGTGCCTGTGCACTTATTGTTTGTCCTGTCCTGTCTTGATACTTGTCTGCATGGGATAGTGGGAAACGTAATTTTGATTCCTTTATATATCTAGTACATGTGAAGAAATTGACAAATAAAACTGTCTTGACTTGTATGGAACCAGTCTGAAATGTATTCCTTAGGGATTGGTCACAAAGCAAAGAGTTGCACTAGTGGTACATTAACTGGTTCAAAGTGAGCATTGAATACAAGTGATTATTTTAGTGCGGCAACTCTCGACACCTAGATATCAATAAAACAGATGCTCCAATGTTACATTTTAGTGACAGTATTACATGTAGGCCTACATTTAAGTTCCAGCTTTTATCACCATCGAAAATCCCCCCATTAGCAATAAAGCACAAATTCAGAGCTAGGCATTTTTATTTAGTTTGAAAAACATGGCATACCTCATAAAATGTCTTACAAAAATAAAACAATATCTGTGTAAGAATACAGATCAGGAATTTCAGTTAAAAACTCAATTAACTGAACTGATTTATCGTAAGACTAGAGTGACTAAAATAAATTAATTTAACATGATTAGTGCATACTCTTATTGAGATACTGAACAAACATATTTGCAATCTGTCCAATGTTTTCAGTCGGATGCATTTTAGTGTAACTTATGAACTGACGTCGAAGCTTCCTCAGCTCTGCCATGTTGAGATTTCTGTTCAGCTCTATGTATGACTCTGTTAAGGTAAGCAAGGATTGTAAGCTGCTCATCACCATACCACATGCATGAAGCTAAAACACACACACCCCACAAAGAAATATTATTATTATCACTGCCCATTTCTTAACTGGACTGTCTGATTGATACATACATACATACATACATACATACATACATACATTGGGGCAGCTGAACTAACATGACCAGACTGGCATGAGTGGAACATTACTGCCACCTTCTGGACATTCACAAACATTATGTGTATAATGTCTCGTTTGTGTCGAATCTTCAAGAAAAGAAGCTGAAAGGGACAGTGTCAGGTTATATTTGGCAAAGGATATTTTCTCTGTGGCTCCAGGAACTGCTATTAGGTCTCCAGGTACACTTGTCTTTTGGGAGTCCAGAACAGCCTGAGACATTAACAATACAGTCACACGTACAGTATGTGTTCCTATTTGAGGGTGCACACAAATTGCTTTGCCGTTCTTTTTGGCAGGCCAAAACACAATAAAAACTTTATACGAAAGTATACTTACCATCAATACTTCTTGGGTTACCTTATCCAATTCATAGAGAAAGTTGGTGGATGACAGAGGTTGCTAGAAAAATAAAGTAGGATGATGTTTACACATTTTGTGTACTGTAGCTCTAACCAGAATATGAAATATGGTTCATATCAGAAATATGGTTAAAATCGGAAATCTTCCTCAACTATTACACAGCCTTTATTCCTGGGAATACCCATGCTGCCTTGCACGCTCATTACAAACTGCGCGGCAGCCTGGAGACCATGGGCGAAATTTTCACATGGATTTGGGAACCAATCACAGAACGGGGAGAGACGGCAAGATGATGTACGAACCTTTGGAGAAATGGAACCTAACGTCCCCAACGAGAAAATGCATAGGTGGTCCACAGACTAAATCTCACTTGAGATTTAGGCTGGTGTTAGCCTGGCTAGCACAGCCTTAACATTGTAGAACAATACTGAAGGTCAAAGCTCTACAACAAGAATCCAAAATATAAAACATTTGGAATGTTTTAACACAAGAAAACAACATACTTAATGTATTACATCCTTCAAAGCAGTCTTTGAAGAGCTTCAGTCTCAATTTGTTTCGGATTTATGCTCAACCTGTTGGGATACAACATGTTCTGTCCATTAGTACAAAATAGTTCTTACACTCTGGGTTGACTGATTTGGAGGCGGCGCTTTCCTTTTGAAAATGGCATCAGATATGGCCTCAAAAGGGAGTGTGTCTTCTTTCTGGATAGTGAAAAGGGGGCTATCCCATCTGTTCCTGGAGTCTGGGGCTTCAAAACGCAACACCAGCGCGTCTAGGCTACAGGAGGACAAGCACAATGAGAAACCATGTGTAAGTCACATTCCTGATAGACTATTAGCTTACTCAACAGTAACAACTGCCAGCTGCATTCCTTGACAGAATTCCATATAGAGTATCATTGTAAAAAGTAATCGTTTACGTTTTTTCAGCCATTTGGTTTGCCATGCGAAGCTCTTGTGGGGCAAAGTCTTAAAAGCTGCTTAAAAGTTCTTGTTGTGAATTATAAGTACTCTGTATACTTGCAAACCCGTGCCTAGCAAGCAAAACTTTCAAATCCGTTTAAAGGAATCTGTTGTTTTGGGTGGCACAGTCCTCCAAAACAAAACGTGCATTTCCGCTTACATCTCCTGGGTGTACTGGGCACTGGATTCTCTGCTCCTGTTCCAGCCTGAGCTTACTTCAGCTGACGTCAAACAGTAAACCTGGGTGAGTCAATTTATGGATCATAGTGAGACGGGCAGGTGTCTTGCAATAGGTTCATTTTCATTCCCAATTTAAACAGGATTGGTTGCAGTGTGAGATAATTTAAAAGCTGCAGCACATACCAGACAGAGGGGTGTTTGTGCGTGTTTGATTAAACAAAATAGCTCATATCTGTATCCTAAAAATTAAAACAGAAAGCAAGTGCTATTAATAGTAAAGGGACATGCGACAAAAAGAGAAATCAGCAAATTATTTAAACTGAGAGAAATGTTCACCTTTAATGTAATTCAACGAGTCCAAAATAACAATATCATCTTTGGTGACCTTTCTGAAACATGGAAACAGCACTTCACGACACACTGAAGGAATGGCAGAGCAGTCTTTAGCACAATGTTATGGAGGGTAAAGTTACAGCTGAACTTACCGTTCAACCTCTGCTTTGAGAGCGCCCCTCAAATTCTTCTCTTTTTGGGAATCTAAGGTAATGTACAAATGCGTATGAGCCATTGTTTAATTACAAACAAAAGGACACTCGTCAACTTCGCCCATAACTGACATAAAAAATGCCAGGTTAACCCCAACACTGGCATAAACTGAATCTTGGCTGCCAAGAGTTTAGCCTCTGTCTATTTTTTAATTAAACAAACTTATATTGGGTATTCTGGGATAACACCATCTACCCGGCACACCAAATAAGTTAAGCACAGGTTGATAACTAGAATACAAAATTGTTAAAATAAAAGTTATGCATTTTAAATGGGGATTCTGAATTACGTACAGTACTGACAGCTGCTATCTGGCATAGCTAACTGACCACATATTCCACATAATGTTAACACTTACCTGCATAGATCAAATTCTTTTCTGTTCCTAAGATGTCGTCGCATATAACGTGTACCTTTCTGCCACAATCTTGTGTGAAATGTTGCCTTAACTCTTCGGCACGTTTTGATTTTCCACTACATGGGTATCCACACATTATTATGAGGGGCATTTTTCTGTGATACACGCTGCTGACACGTGCAGCAACAACAAATGTCCGACAGCTCCCCCCTTGCTATATGGGTTCCTATGAGAGCAACGTAGGCCTACACTACCATCTATGTACACCACTAAATTCTTTAACACAGCAGCATGTTTAATGGTTTCACGTGCCAAGAGTAAATTCCATGCAGCACTTGTAAATCCTAATCGGCTTGTTCGCTTTGATCAACTTGATTTTAAGCAGATGCTTTCATCCAGATTGACAACAGAACACTACAGTAGAATAACATTAAAATTCTATACTTATTTTGGCCTTCTCTCGTAATGAAAACAAACAAAACATTTGCCTACAAAGATATTATTTAAACAGGATTGGTTGCAGTGTGAGATAATTTAAAAGCTGCAGCACATACCAGACAGAGGGGTGTTTGTGCGTGTTTGATTAAACAAAATAGCTCATATCTGTATCCTAAAAATTAAAACAGAAAGCAAGTGCTATTAATAGTAAAGGGACATGCGACAAAAAGAGAAATCAGCAAATTATTTAAACTGAGAGAAATGTTCACCTTTAATGTAATTCAACGAGTCCAAAATAACAATATCATCTTTGGTGACCTTTCTGAAACATGGAAACAGCACTTCACGACACACTGAAGGAATGGCAGAGCAGTCTTTAGCACAATGTTATGGAGGGTAAAGTTACAGCTGAACTTACCGTTCAACCTCTGCTTTGAGAGCGCCCCTCAAATTCTTCTCTTTTTGGGAATCTAAGGTAATGTACAAATGCGTATGAGCCATTGTTTAATTACAAACAAAAGGACACTCGTCAACTTCGCCCATAACTGACATAAAAAATGCCAGGTTAACCCCAACACTGGCATAAACTGAATCTTGGCTGCCAAGAGTTTAGCCTCTGTCTATTTTTTAATTAAACAAACTTATATTGGGTATTCTGGGATAACACCATCTACCCGGCACACCAAATAAGTTAAGCACAGGTTGATAACTAGAATACAAAATTGTTAAAATAAAAGTTATGCATTTTAAATGGGGATTCTGAATTACGTACAGTACTGACAGCTGCTATCTGGCATAGCTAACTGACCACATATTCCACATAATGTTAACACTTACCTGCATAGATCAAATTCTTTTCTGTTCCTAAGATGTCGTCGCATATAACGTGTACCTTTCTGCCACAATCTTGTGTGAAATGTTGCCTTAACTCTTCGGCACGTTTTGATTTTCCACTACATGGGTATCCACACATTATTATGAGGGGCATTTTTCTGTGATACACGCTGCTGACACGTGCAGCAACAACAAATGTCCGACAGCTCCCCCCTTGCTATATGGGTTCCTATGAGAGCAACGTAGGCCTACACTACCATCTATGTACACCACTAAATTCTTTAACACAGCAGCATGTTTAATGGTTTCACGTGCCAAGAGTAAATTCCATGCAGCACTTGTAAATCCTAATCGGCTTGTTCGCTTTGATCAACTTGATTTTAAGCAGATGCTTTCATCCAGATTGACAACAGAACACTACAGTAGAATAACATTAAAATTCTATACTTATTTTGGCCTTCTCTCGTAATGAAAACAAACAAAACATTTGCCTACAAAGATATTATTTATATTAAAGGCATTACACAACTTTACTTAACAACTGCAAGTATACTGTCAAACTACAAACACCCAAAATAGGTCCATTCAGATATCTTGTCATCACATTCACCAAAAACAATCAAACAGGTAGTGATTTTATCTTTTCCTTAACCTGGGATCTTGCACTCTGACTGCAGCTCTACTTCCAGCAATGGTTAGAGAAGTCATACATGATTACCTGGCTGCATATTGCCCTTTGAAATGGCTGCTGAAATGAGACAACATGAATGTTTTAGGATTGCAGCTCAATTCTTCACTGTGAATACTGCCGATTGAACCAAATCCTTTCCCAACTGGGTTCAATAGAACTATTACTGCTTGTCAGACTGTATTTCGGTGGGCATCACTGAATATCTCCTGTGCCCCCTGAGGAGTCTTGGGAATGGAGAGATCATTTGCACAGGGAAGCAACTGCATCTGGTCACAATTGTCACATGCCCCTGTCTAAAACACCACTCACAGACACGGTCAAAACAGCTAGTTGATGCTAACTAAGTCTTTGATTACGGGCATATGCTTACTTGGTTCCACCACATTTGCAAAACATTCCAAGGTCACATAATGACAAGAGACTCAAACTGGTTCACCATGTTTATTTTATAATTCATACAAAATTCTTCATTATGAAACGGTTTTGACAATATGGCCAGATATGTTGCAGTATACAGAACAAAACAAACCATAAACTTAAAACAAGGTATAACATTTAAAATAACATCTATAATGTTTTTGTTATCTTCCATTCACAGCGTGTTATTTGCATACTGCACAATGTGGTAGAAAATCCCATTTTTAACCATGTAACAACAAGTGCATGATTTACTGGTTCAAATTAAATACACCATTCAGAAATGTAGACAGCTGGATGAGTACAGTATTTAGCTTTTTTCCAAAGACATTCGTCACTCTCTATGCACCAAGACAAAGAGACCCAGCATACACAGCACAGCATACTGCAAAGCAAGGCAAACAAGAGGAGAGGTTAAATACAAAACAAAATCAGAGTTTCAATGCAAAGTCAGTGGATACAATTACATGCACAGTAAATTCAGAATAAGGTCATAATTCTAGTTAGGGCAAGATCCTGAATAATCCGTTCACATGTGTGGAAGGGTAGTGTGCAGCAGGAATATTCTCATTTACATGGCAGTCGCTATATTGCGGTTAGGTCACTGATGTAGTCTACAAGTGGCCTTGTATTACAGTAGCTGCATAATGTGAAAAAAAAAAAAAACCCTCCGGTAAAAAGCATTTTCCAATTCAGGTGTATACATGACCCTGAATTCCATTTCATTTTGTAATAATCCAGGGGGTATTCAGTAACCGGAATATGGCCAAATTTGGAAGGAATAAGTCTACATGACTTCCACACAAGCTGACTATAGCCAATATTCTTTTTAAAACTGTAACTGTAGTCGTTGAGACACTACAAAACATGCTTGATTTGAATTACAACTACATACCTTGAATTTAGGGTAGTCATTCATCAGAATAGTCACAATTCCAATATATGGCACAAACCTGGGGAAATGAGAGCACAGTTGTTACATTAGAGACTGCAGATGTGTTTATCAGTTCTAAGACGACATGAAGAAGAAAAAAAAGTAACTAATGTAGCGTGTACCTTATGCAGCACTTCAAATGACTTAAAATGGGACACTTAAAATGACATCTAGCAGGTTTATGAGAGTGTGAAATAAACCCATGTGCCTGTTAGCAAAGCTTCCTGCAGCACAACCACGAACCGGTACTTACCCTCTAGCTCTCCCCACCACATCCTTCTTCTCTAGCCAATGCTGGCCTTGCTTGTACAGTCCTCGGTCATCCACGGCATTGTTGTCTCCCTTTGTCAAGAATTTGATGTCCCCATTCTCCCTGTAAGCAGACATGAAGACAGCCAGAGCAAAGACATCAACATAACATTAATACCATACTGCTTTGATATAAGACCCATAGGACATCATGACAATCGAACCTTAGACTGAGAACCAAACAGTGACAGAATACTAAGCAAGCGCTTTCAATGAAGCATAGAGCAATGTCACAAATTATCTGCACAATGGCAATAATGGGGGCAGTAGAAGGATTAGGAAAAACTTACTTTTCATGGATTTTCAGTACCCTGTGCACAATGGGAATCTCTCTTCCCTCAATTCTGAAGACCACAATCTCTCCTACTCTGATAGGATCCTCCACTCTATTGGTTAGGAACAAAAGATCTCCTCGGTGAAATGCAGGCTCCATACTACCACTGAAAGAGAGGACATAAACATTTAAAAGATCAAAAAGTGGCCTGTTGATTTGATTCCGTGGAAAAGTGGTGTAAAAATAACGAACCTGAGAACCACCACAATGGGACTCTCACTGCCAGTCACGACCATTAAGCCTTTCCAAATCATCAAGGCTGATGATACTATCATGCCAAAATTAAGCACCTGGTAGTACAGCTGCGGAAGAGAAGAGATAGCTTCTGTTAACCATATGGTGGTGTGATAACCGCTGGTTTTAGCCTTCAGGGTGGGTTGCACGGGAAAACCCTGTTTTTTTTTATCTATGCTTCGACCGTTTTTGAGGACAGGGGTATACATTCTCTCAATAGTAAATTAAGCTCCTTTACCATCCATGCTGGTCACAAAAGAGCTATAGATAAATTGCTAACTCTAGTTAGCTCGCTAGCAAACAAGCAAAGTTATATACGTCTTTGCTAGGCATCAGTTGCAAGATGTAGTTTTTCTTAAATGTTGTCCATTCAAAAGCTCAATGTTAATTGTAAAAAACGCATAGCTAATAGTTACAATCAAAGAAAAAAATCTGCTTCAGAAAGTTACTGGAGCTGGTCAGAATGACGTGTATTAACAGTTCATGCTTTTCGGCTAAGTTACATAGCATGCTAGCTAGCCAACTAATTGATGTTTCCCTTACCTGGCGCTTATTCATTCGCCGAACATCATCGAGGAAGTCTAAGGACAACATCCTGCACTAGGCAAGGGTATTCCTACAATAACTGTTGAAATAATAAATTACAGTGCACCAGAACCTAAACCCGCTACCCTAACAATTGATTTGCAGGCAAGGTAGCGGTAGTGGTGTAGGCTCTTCCGGTGTGTGTTGACATTAAAATCCCCGCCCACATAAGGACTCTGCTAACGGACCAAAGACTGTGGGCCAGTTTCAATCTCAACATACAGTAATTTAAAGTCATTTTAAAGGCAAGCCCTATTTTATTATCATTACAAAGACATAAATAGATGCATTAATTTTATAATTGCTCATTTTTGCTGCGTGTGAAAGATTTCAAATTGTTGAAAGACGCTCCAGTCCAGCAGCCCATTGAAAATCACTGCACATGCAACATGCAAATTACAGACATATGAGTTTTATTTGCAGTAATTTGAAGTAAACATACCAGCAATGCTCGATGACCAATGCAGGTTAAATAGATATATGATGGCTTATGAAAAGCTTCCAATGACAGACCTTGAGATTGCATTACATGGATTAGAGTGAGGTCCTTGACATTACTGTTTGTATATTATCAAAAGTACAAAGTTTCTCTTACTGGGCAGTATAAAAACAGACATGTTAAAGATTTAAGGGATTCATTTGCAGAAAGTTGATCTACGTTCTTAGGGATGATGACAACTATGTTGCAATGGCTGATAGATGGACACGCACTTAAATAGAAAAACTTACAATGTGAAGTCAATGTGACCATAAATATACATCTCCAAAGTAATTTATAAAATTGAGTAATATGGGAGATAACATATCCTTAAAAACAACTCCATTTACGACTACCCTAGAACAGTCTAAATGCTCGAGACAATTTGTATTCAAATTCAGATCACTGCAGTATACCTTGGAGGTAGGACTACCAGCTGGGCTCGCATTGTATACTGCACAACCACACACACACATGCATCCTCAATAGTAGATCTGCTTTTCAACACAGCATACAATTACAGACACCAAAATTTCAGCCTTATTTTCACACATGATTCTTCCACTGACAACCCAACAATAAAACAAAAGAATAGATGTTTTGATGGAGCGCACCATTTAGCTTACATACTGAATATAACATCATCAGTATGTCAACATCAATGCATGACCATGAAAACAAACCACGAGGCCTTCAAAAATAAATCAAAATGGTAAAATAAAATGATATTTCTGAATATTTCCCCTAATAACACAAATATTGAAGTGTACAATGGGACAACAAAGCATGATGTGCACAAAAGGGGGAGGGGGCTATTCTAATGTATCCAACTGTAAAAGTGCTACTTTTGATTGTGTGAGTGGCTCATTTAAATGTGAAAAGACAACTTTTTTTTCTCATATGGAATGAACACAAAAACACATTTTCTCTGAGATCAAATACCTGGGTTAAAGATACCATGTTAGTATTTAGGGAATCAGTCATCCCAAATGTTCAAATACTGCAGAATCTCATTCATGTATTTATCATGGGCAAATTGCATTATTCTAAATGACCTACGCTTGGACATGGACATCTGTTACTTTAAGTCACTGTGCATTAACAAGAACTTTCAATACATAATATGGCTACCAATTGCACAAGCCAACATTACTATGGCAAGAGTCCCGTGATACATATCTGATGAAATCTATTTCCTTTCTACATGATCTTTGATAACAGACCTTTGGTGACCCTGAAAACTGTCTCTGAAGTGCCCGATGACTGACCAATAGTTATAATATACAATTCATATAAAATGTTTGTGCCAGGACAGCTGTGTTGCTATGTACCAAAAACATTTGTTCTGCTATATTTCAAAATACGTGTATCATTATCATGGACGTAAATGTAAAGAAAATAATTTACGATTATCAACACATACTAAGGAGACATAGATAGAGGATTGTGTATTTACACATATACATTATGTATATGTGTACACATACACACCAATATTCTGTATACACATAGTCAAAATACAAAAGACAAAACTCACAGGACTCACTGCTTCCACATCATACTAAACTGTGTTCATCTGCACCATCACGGGTGCAAGTTTTCAACTGAAATGATCCTTCTGACAAAAGTGTTCATGGTTAAACTAGACATCTGCATTTACTGTAAGGCAACATGTTTTAAGTACCACGCATCGTAGCTGCATACTCTGCAAATAAGTTTTTAAGTTATCATTTCGCTCCAGAAAAATAAAAAAAGATGGTAGCAGCTTCTGAGTGGTTGGAAGTCTCTCTCAATGTTCGTTTGCACCAGCTGTCGATGAAGTGCTAGTCTTTTCATGAATCTGAATGTGGAGGCGGTACGAAGACTCCTCATCAAAAGTCTCACTGCATTTGTTACACTGAAATCTGGTGGGATCCCGTCGAACTGTGGATGTGCCGTCCTCTGACGGCGGTGCAGAAAATACAGCCCTCTCGCTAGCTTTTTCAGCACAGAGCGCTTCCGGAATCCTCCCCTCAGGCTTGTGATTTTGCATCTCATTCGCCTCGTCCTCCTCCTCTTCCTTGTCATCTTCCTCATTCTCCAGTTCTTTGACCTTGTGAACTATGAACAAGTGTCTACTTCGAGCGAGCTGCGAGGTGAAGCAGAGGCCGCAGTTCTGGCACTGGGGAGTGTCTGGGTGAGTCTTGTGTTGAGGTATGTGCTCCAGGAAGTGGCCCTGGTCATGCGTAGTGAAACCACACTTGGAGCAGCGGAACTGGGGCTTGGGGCGCTTTGCTGATGAGCCATCTGGCGGGGGGCGCTCACTTCCCTCCCCCTGCATCTCTTCAGCACTTCTCTTTGCAGCCTAGGGGAAGAGACACAAACCCCCACCATCACAATTTAACCTGCCTTCCACTTGTCATGTGTGAGGTCGGCAGAGCAAGATACTTGTCTACTTCTGCTGTTTGTTACCTGGCATATCAATATCATATCATAACTAAGCACAACACACGTTATGACAGCAGGTCTGCAGAGAGACGCTGGGCACTGGATGAGTTACTGAAGTGCAAATGTAAGACCTGCTGATGAACAATGCTTATCTGCTGTATGGTTCTCTTTTTCTATTCATTCTAGTCACGAACCAGCCATTTTGTAAATTCAAACTTAACAATACTTATGGTTTGAACAGGTTGACAAGTAAAAATGCAACTTCCATTTCATTTTGGTTTCCGTTTCAACAATGATTGTGGTTTATGGCGCAGTGCATTTATTTGCTACCGCATAAAGCTAGAGTGCCTAGTAGTTACATGTTCTTACGGTCACAGAAGAAACATTTTTTGATTTGTGATCAATATCATGTGCTATGAATCAGTTTTGTATAGGGCTGTTGTGTTAATCCTCAGCAGCCACCAAAA
>JASCIP010000121.1:5400474-5411202 GCA_034783695.1 Sardinella gibbosa | reverse complement strand
TTGCCTTAGCCCATGTGGGAGAACTTGCTCTGGGTGTGGTTACTGTACATGTAGGAGTGTATCTGTGGCTTGTTTTCCCTATTGTTATAGGCTATTGTTTTTTTGTTTGTTTGTTTGTTTGTTTTACTGTTGTTTTGATATTGAAAGTGCATTCACAGACTGTTTTGCATTTGTTTTTTTGGGGGGACTTCTTGTATTCTCATGGAATATAATCCACCTTGTCAGACCTACAATGCCCTGTTCTGTGAGACCAGTGCTAAAGAGGGAACCAACGTTGTGGAAGCAGTTCTTCATTTGGCAAGGTAAGATATCTACCTCGTCAGTCCCTGCTCACTCACTACCACACTGTTGAGCCTGCAGTGCTGTGATATGTACCATCTGTCCTTCACAGAGAGGTGAAGAAACACGTCAAAGTAAGGAGACAATCAGAGGGGTTCATTGAGCTGAGCCAAGCGGGTCGAAAGAAGACATTGGGGAACTGCTGCAATGCAGCACAGTAAATACAGCAGTGTGCTATTTTAATCTTTTGCTATTAATGAACAAATCAGTCTTAGTTTCTAACTTTATTGAAGGAAAAATGTTATTGAGCACAAGAATCGTTCTTCTTGGGGCTCTCACTACTTTGGCAGCAGAGAAGAGTTTCTTTGCAGCCAACGTTACCAATTTGTAACACACATTTTCAGCTACTCAGTTAGAATAGGAGATTTCATTCAAGACCCATTGCACAAGAAATTTAAATAACAAATTACTAACTCACACTGCATATTTCAACCATAGCTGCACAGAAAAAAAACAGATCTTAATTTATACCTTGATAATCATTTCAATTTTATTTCTGTGCCTTGCCGTTTCCTGCATTGGTTGGTTGTTTTTGAAAAAATTTGCTTTACAAACTGAAACAGTTCATGATTTTTAACTAAATTGTTCAGGTAGGAATGACTGTTCAGGACTACTGATTTTTATGTACACAAACAATAACAAATTGATGCACTTTGCTGTATTGTTTCATGCAGACATTAACGTTTCTTAAGAAACAGCTGTAAAGATCAGTCTCAGGACTCTGTATGTAGAGCTTTGTTTTAGATCAGTTGTACAAAATAAATGTGCTAAATTCAATTTGGTGTTTTCCTCTTCAATTCAAAGAATCAATGACTATGGTTACATGCGCAGCGATTTCGATATGTTCCACTTAGGTCACCGACGTAGTCTACGAGTTACCTTATTGGCTGTCATTAAGGAGCCCTTTTGCGATTGAGGTGTACAGTACACATAACCCTGAATTCTGTTGAATTCAGGAATAACCCAGGGGTTCATTCAGGTTTTTCTAAACCGGAGTACAGCCAAATTCAGAATGAAAGTTTACATGACTCACTGGCGTAGGGAATATCGACATTATTCCATTTAAAAAAGGAATATTGCCTGCATGTAAATGTAGTCATTGTTCATTTGTTTTACTGTTTTTTTGGGGGGTCTCCAAGTGCTGCGAACAAGAAAACATGGTGCAGCATAAGATAGCGAACCAGCAGCTAGTATCTGAATTGGGCTTAGGAAAACGAAAGTGAGTTTCTGTGTTGTATGAAATTCTCTTATTCTTTTTCCAACTGAAAGCACCCGGTGACCTTGAACAACAAGTAGGCCTAATGGATTGGTTCTCATTGGACTTCTTTAATACTAAGCTTAGAATAGATATCCTATTAAATATAACAAAAACAAATCTTAAGTAAATACACACTGCAACCAAAAGGTGCACTAAAGATTGCATTTTATTACATTATTACAATTCAGGAAGGGGAGGGAGAGGTTATAAAAATACAAGATTAAGGTACTTCCAAACTATAGAGCGGTCTGATCATTCTTGCAGGTTTTGTTTACATTGTAAATACTGATCAAGAAAATGGAGACCTGTGCACTGTGGTGAGTAAATGGCCAAATCCTCATTCAACCAAGGGTCTGCTTCAAAAGAAGGGACACCGTTTAAAAAAAAAAAAAAGAGAGAGAGAGAGACAGAAAAAAAGTACCCCTCACAGTTATAAACATACAACAATGGTCTGCTTTCTTGAGCCTCACAAGGCAAGAGTACCTCAATTCATTCTCCTAGTCACACAGGGTAACATTAACTGAGGGTGATCTTGATGTGAGGGGGTCCGCATCAGTCTGACTATTTGGAAGCTGGGTCCTTTTTCTCATTGGCTTTCTTCTGCTTTTGCTGCATTATTTCGGCATCCCTTCAAATAAAACAACAAAGACGTCATTAAGACAGGCATAAATAGACTTCCGTCTGTATTCAGTTTTCTTACAAGAAAGAAACATTGTGAGGAATATGGTTTCAGGCCACAAATGCCTGAGCTGGAGAATTGTGCCCTGTGGTGCATAGAAGGATGCTCTTCTGCAAGGCAGCTGCCGCATCTTCCGCATTAATAGTTTGAAGGTTTTCTATCTCGTGGACTGACCCACGGACTACTCTGTATTACATGATCAACATAGAGGCTTTCTAGATGCACACCTCTGCTTCCTCGCAGCAGACGAGAGGCCGTCCTCGTTGCGCTTGCCCTTAGTCATCTCATTCTGCTTCTTCGCATTCTTCTGGCGGGCAAGGTCACGCTGGTTCCCCCCTACAAGAACGCGCAGACTGATTGTTGAGCAACTAATGTTGACCACTTTTGGCCGATTATGGAAAACCAAAGGTATCACTACTCTGAAATAGTAGCTGGCACGCTAGCATTTCAGCAAGCATATTAGCTTGCTAGCTAGCCTACTAGCCAGTGCCAGCTGGAGAGATGGTAGCTTGATGTACTGTAATGTAAAACTAGCCATGATCCATTCATTAAACCATGTCGAATCCGTAAATTTAAACCAAAACACACAATATAGCCTATCAATGTAACTTGTTAAAGCACAAATCTGATTTTAAACGAGGAAGTAAACATCAACAACAACGTAGACCCAAGAGCGAGCTAACGTTAGCTCACTAAAGATGCCGATATGAGGCATACACACAACTTCCTTATCGGCAATGACTAAATCACCACAGTTAAAAAACAAAATAATAGTCCGAAATCAAGCAATACTTACTCGTCATTTCTGGTTAATGGTTTTCGCTTTCACCCAGAGGGTTGCTTTCTAACGTTACCGTGGCTTTCCCAATGGCGTTCGGGTTGTGGTAGTTGTTGCTGAAAAAATGCAATGGTATCGCGAGAAATGAGTATGCGGTCTGACTTCTTTTACTGTCTATGGATTGCACCCATAGATTGGACCGGATTGGACGAAATGACTTCCTGACGTCTCAGACTCTCCCCGCCTACCTACTTGTCAGATGTGTGCTTGCCATGCAATGTTTTTAGAAGGCCTAGGCCTAGTATACACAACAAATGTGTGCGTTTGTTTTAAGATGACTTACCAATAAGAAGCAGATAAAAACTTTTCCAATGACTTGACTACCTATTCTTCAGACAAACGCCAGGCCCAGTCCACACTACACCTAAATTTGACTGTAGGCTAAATCATAAATGTATTCATAGGTCCATGCATTCTACTAACTGCAGTAGGCTAGATGTCCTAGAGTGATATTCTAATAATAGGCCTAATCATAAATATTGTAATAATATAATTAGACAGTTTTAATGCTGCTTTGGGGATATTTAGCACAGCAAAAGTAAAGGCCTACATGGCATATGAATTTAATACTGTAGCCTAGACCTAGAGGTGATGCATAGTGTCAACCTGGTCATACATTGCATAATAACTATTTATGTGTGAACATGCTTGATTAAACTCTAAATATTGGTTTACAAAATCATTAGTTTTATTTTTTTCCTGTTTTCCTCGCTGCTTTCTGCAGAATGATTGTCCATAATTAGCTCCTATAGACTATGTATTTTACACATCAAGAAAAACAGAACAAGATAGACAGTACAACAAAACTATATACTAATAAGCTATTGAATAAAATGTCTCCAGACTTTTTTTTTTTTTTAATTGTTTATTGCTTCTAGCACAGTTTATTAGGGATACCTTCCAGCAGAATTCAGACATACAGTAGTGGTGCTCCAAAGAAAATGTTACAAAACAGTTTTGGAAAAAATACATATTCAGTTAATAGGCTATGGTTTGTTTTCCTTACTCTAAAATGACAAATATAAAAATTTCAAGACAAAATCAGTTGCAGTTTAGAAATTTCCTTTGGTTTGGTCTTCATCAATTAAAAGCATATAGCTTTAAACACCACATTTAACATCAAAATCTTTATCCCTGTCGAAGTTGCATGAATTCAAACTGTGTATTTCACATGGGTTTGAGGGAAGAGGATGAATGACAAGATCAGAATGGAAAGATATAGAGGGTTTCTTGATGACGTAGTGATTGTACCAAATGTAATCCAAGAGGGCAGCACAGAAATGTAAGCAAAATCAATGTCTCTAGAAGTGCATCCGATACATTCTACATTGCATGTGTCGGTGTAAGTCAATGACAGAACTCCATAGGGGCAAATACTACAATGATTCAATGCACTTTCTCCCTCTTGGCCGTGCTACTGTTGGGCTTGTATACAGTAGTTTGACAGTAGTTTAGGTGAGTTAGTTTCTTGCAGTCAGGACCACTGATGTCACTAAACTGCCCAAGGCCACCACCAGAGCACCAAGCAGAAATTTCCAAGAAATTCCCTGCAACAACAAAAAAACAACAACAAGGGCTATAGTGGCTTAAGGTATGTTTGGCAAATGTCGACGCGCTTTCCTCAGAGGTAGTGTTCATTCACTTACTGAGGGCTTCTTTTTGGGAGGAATGACGAAGGGTGCAATATTGTCCCCTAACACCTGAGCTGGTTTAGCTTTCCATTTTTGAGTTTCGTTTCCACCAGACTGCCGTTTCACCAGCTTTGATAACTCAGCGTGAATGGCCTGTGAAAACAAAAGTGGAGCATAAGAATTTGCTATTTTTGTAGAACACAAAACAAGTGCCGTTCAATATGACTGCTGCTCCTTGAAGTAGCATTAATTATTGTCTAAACTAGCAAGTTGGCTATCTAAAAGGCATGCATGCACAAACCAAACAACAGCATTATTTAACCGGTAGAAGCTTGCTAGCATACAAACTGGTATGTTTTGTGATGTTTTACTATTTTACAAGGTCTGATCACAGAACTACACATACTGTAGGCTATAGCATAGTCTAGCTCAGGCAGCTAGAGGGAATGGAGGACAGGAAGACTATATGTCCTTTACATGTATCTGTCCTTTCAAGATCGAAAAAAAACTAGAATTGCCTTTAAAAAGCATACCTCAGCCAAGAAGTGGTAAAATCCCTGCATGCTACAGTATTTTTAGTTTAGCATGAACTGAAAAAGTATGTTTTGTCCAAAAGAGGGCAGCATTGCACACTGTAAAGGAATTGAGAGGCAACCAGCAGGAGAAACAGGTCCTCAGGAGTCCCGGTAGGATAAACAATGGCAGGCAGGGTTATTTTTTGTCTGTGTCCATACTTAACCTCAGATCTGTAATGGCAGGACCTCAATCTTATTGTGTAACAGTCAAAACAGTCCAATCTCCCCCAGTCTTTCTGAAGGCGTGGATTAGAGAGTTTTATGTACCTGGAAATGCTCCTGTTTTATGCTTTCAATTTCAGCAGTCAGGGCAGCGTCTTATTTTCAATGATTTTTAGGCATTTTGTTTATTCCCAAAATACTCTATCTTGTTAATGTAAATGGTTCCCTTTTATTTTACTGTATTCAGGGAATATTGAATATTTTGATAGAGTTGTTGTATAATTAAACATCCATTTTGGATGTAAATTATAAATATGTTGAGCTAGTCAAGACAAGAATTCTCTGTTAGTTCTGTCAGGATCAAGATTACCAGATTTATGACTTTTAATTGAGTGAAATCTGTACTGAAGGTCTAACCCAGACAGTTCTTTGATACTGCATAGTAATAATTAATCAACTGACGGGGCTGAGCCAGAAATATGCTTGGCAAATGTCATGTAAATGAAAGACCAAATGGATTGCAATTCTGCTTGTCATTTACTTTGGACCTGACTGTCAGTATTGTGCAAGAACACTTTGGATGACAAAAATAACACTCTTTCACCATTCATTGTCTATTTTTTCTCACTGTGGCACATCTCACTGAAAATATGCATCCAGGGGATATTTTTTCTTATTTCTTTTGCTTTCTCTTGAGGGAATGTTTTTTTCCCTCTCTCTCTCTTGCCACTGCAGACAAGGGTGTCATTAGTGAAACAGAAGATATTTTAGTTTAGTCTAGACAAGGCCTGTTCACCACTAGTGGAGTGTGTGCAGTGGGTCAGGTCAGGATGAAGAGGGGTAGATGAGGACACGAGGAATCTCACTCCCTTCCTGACAGTAGCCTAGCGAAACATCTAAATAATTATGAAAGATTTTCATATGCTTTTTCAAGAGAAGATACTAGCCTATATTGTTGCTGGCAATTAGTTGTGTTTTAGAAGAGTTTTGGGAGCCCTGGTCTATTCATGCCATGCTTATTTTCTGACTGACAAAGTGCAGAGGACCACAGCATGAATGTGGTTTCTGCATGTTTATAAACCTTCCTGCTATAGAATGGTTCACTTACCGCCACATAATCATTTCATCTTGTCAAGGCAAGTGTTGTTGACCTTGCAGCTGTTATTTTTATAATTGTGCATTTTGAGTGGAAACGACTCAAACACGTGCATGTGTGTTGGTGTATTTGTGTGTGTATGTGTGTGTGTGTTGTGAAAGTCCTTGCTCACTTGACTGCATTTAATAAAGTGCTTTAAAAGTGTTACCATTCATTTCAGTGTGTGATTAGAGCCGACGCCAGACAGTTTAAATCTCAGTGGTTGAGCCCAACAGATAGGCCTACTCCAGCAGGCAGCTGTGTTGAGCAGGGCATGACAAGACAGGTTTTGGCAGCGTCAGTGGCAACTGAAGAGGGGCCCAACACACACACACACACACACACACACACACACACACTGTAGTCGGCTCCATAGACTGCGAATAATACCTGGTGCATCAAGAAAAACACATGCTTCTCTTGGCTCAGTCGTGGTTTGGTTTGGGCACATGACTGATATAGCGCTAATGTGTATTTCCACACAGTTTTTCTGTTGGAAAAACAAGTCCTATTCCTCTCATTGCCCTCATAGACAACTGTCAGGCATGAAGGCGACTAGAATAGAATCTCATAATTGTTTTCCCAAGCAGTCTAAGCTGGGGTAAAAAATGAATTTTCCATCAAGATCTACACATGTATTTCTGGAGCTTCACATTGTAAACAAATCCTTTGACCAAACTAAATGAGGGAACGCCTGCAAGAAGCCGTCCTCTTTCCAAAATGAAAAACACCATTCCTTGACCATCTAAAAAAAAAAAAAAACAGCACAATCGACGTCCAGATATTTCTGTCAATAATTTCACCATAACAAAGGCAGGAAGCATGAAATTCCATAAACTAAGACTGAACTGTGACTCACAAAATATTTCCAGCTCTTGTGTTAATGGCATATTTGGTATTAGGCCTACTCCTCTTGCTGTCGTTTTGAAAACAAGAAAGCAAGCCTTTCTGCACACATTATCATTGCATGCTAATTAACTTTTACAGTTGACAAGAGAGGAACAGGGCATTGTGTGTGTGTGTGTGTGTGTGTGTGTTGGCAGTGGCAGGGAGATGTCTTCCAGGAGGCCTGTCAAACCAGATGTGAAAGAAGTTCTGAGGTCAGCTTGACACCAGCTGTCCTCTCTCTCACCTTGGTTGTTGGCTCCAGTTTCAGGGCCTTCTTCAGCAGGTCCATAGCCTCCTCATATTCGCTCCTGTCCGACAAGAGCTGGGAAGAAAATCGATAAGGCCTTGTTTAACAGCATAGGTCAAATCTGCTCTTTTTTTGCCGCCTTCAGAAGTTCTAAAGTTAATGCAGTATACGACCATAGATTCCATGAGTAAAAAGTGACTGACCTTCCCCGCTCTGAAAAGAGCCTTGACGTTGAGCGGGTCGAGGAAGAGCACGTCGCGGCTGGTATGGAGCGCCTCGTCGAACTGCTCGAGTTTCAGCTGGGCTGTGGCCAGGTTATTCAGACACTTCACCCGCTGGTCGTTCACTTCCTCTTCCTCCTGGGCCTGGCAGCCTTCGTCACCTGGGTTTTGTTTGTTTTGTTTGTTTGTTTGTTTGTTTAGTAGGAGGAGGCGGAGTGGGAGTAAGAGAGAAGCAAAGAGACAAAGCACAGAAGCATTGTGATGCAGTCGCTTAGTGACCACTGCTACAGTCCAGCACAGTGGAGAGGGGCAGGTGGCACATACTTATACACAACAAAGGGCCAACAAGGGAAGTGATGGCAGGGGAAGGAGGTGGTGACTGTGTCGGAGGAGGATGGGGAGGACGGGGGTGAGGAGGGGGGTTGGGGTGCAAGACATCTGAGCATTTGATGTGAGCACATCTGTGTGTTTGCTCCAGCTCCTGGAGTCCACAGTAAAACCATTATCCTCCTGCTGGATGTTCACACCCTCGCAGAGGTGGGATGTGTGTGCTAACTGCCCCCTGAGCTGATTGAGCAGTTCGACTCTCTCCTGTCACAGGCATGTGAAGGACTCTCAAGTGTGGGAAAAGCATTGTGAGGACCTACCGGATCTTGAGGGGAATTCCGACTAACTGATTCATTGGCTGCCTGGGGACCCCATATTCATTTACTGGAGAAAGCCAAGGAAAGGATATGAGGCAGTACAGGCGGTCCTCTAATACTAGTTAAGTCTTTGATAACCACCTCTCATTTCTTTGATTAAACTCATATTAAGCCTATTAGCTTGGCATGGCACACTTTGCCAATTAGCATAGTTGAATGTGGTGTAGGTGATTTGACTTTCCGCCACAATATTCATATACAGTATGGACAATTAAGGGTGAATAAGACAGGCCTGATTGGTGACAGCCTGATAGATCATTTGAGGCGCCGCCATCACCACTACCATTGTATGCATCCATCCAAGGCATTATTAGATACTTTAACAGGCTGGTGCTCTGCACTCTCCTCCCTCATTACTGTCAAACGGCCCTCTCGAGCTCCCCTCGCCTCGCCACCTATTAGGCCGGTTAAGGATGTGGAAATCGCATGTCGATTTATTACGTCTGATTAGCTTGGGCCTAACGAAGACGTCACCGATGATGGTCGCATCGTCTGGACGTGAGCGCACATTCTGATGATGGGATTATGACAAGGAGAGAGAGAGAGCGAGAGAAAGACACAGAGAAAGAGAGAGAGAGACAGTATGATTGGGAGAGTGAGAGAGAGAGAGAGAGAGAGAGAGAGAGAAAGCGTGACTGGGAGAGAGAGTGCTGCCAAGGCAGGGTAGAGCAATAAATGAGAGTGTAGAGAATGCATCTGTTCAACCTCACTGGAGGGGAATCTTTTAGTGGGTCTGAGTGTGAGTCTGGCGCTCAGGCAGTTTCTTTCGTCTCCAGC
Source organism: Sardinella gibbosa (assembly GCA_034783695.1). Classification (NCBI taxonomy): domain Eukaryota; kingdom Metazoa; phylum Chordata; class Actinopteri; order Clupeiformes; family Clupeidae; genus Sardinella; species Sardinella gibbosa. The sequence continues at coordinate 5,401,748 of JASCIP010000121.1, read as the reverse complement.
CCCTCAGGCAGCCATCTCACTGCACCGCACTAGCAGGGACTGCTGTGATCTGATAGGCCCGACTGTGGGCTTACCAGGTCTACACAAGCTGGGGGCTGATTGGCCGAACTGTGCGCTTACTAGGCCTACACAAGCTGGGGGCTGATTGGCCGAACTGTGCGCTTACTAGGCCTACACAAGCTGGCGGCTGATTGGCCGAACTGTGGGCTTACTAGGCCTACACAAGCTGGAGGCTGAGATGGCGAGGCTCGCCACTTCATTTTTCATGTTTATTGCAAACAGTCTGTTTAAACGCGGCGGGTTTTACGACCAATATTCTGCTTTCTCCAGTTGTGGACAATGAGGAAATTTTCCACAGCTGTAAAAACAGATGACACTGGAAGGCAGGCCCAGTGGAGTTCACACACTGTGAGTTTGTGTGCTGTCTGACACACCATAATACTCAGATGCTCTGTCCGAACCAAAACACCAACACAGTAAGTGGGCCTACACAGGCTACAGTACTGTACTTCTATGTCTACAGAATGTAGACCTACCACAGGCTGCTTCACATGTCTATGAGTATGTCAGATTAGGTCACAGATTAGGACTCTTACTCTGACATACTGGCTCTTATTCTGACATGGAAGGGGGATTACCACGTATGTGAGTGGTCAGCACGTCCAGAGCCATGCAGTAGGCGCGGGCCGCCATGCTGTACTCCTCCCGCTGGAAGAAGAAGTTGCCTCGCTCCCGCTTGTGGTTGCCGATGCGGATGCGGTCGGCCACCGGGAGGGACAGGGGGTCCGGCTTGTCCCGGAAGGCCACAAGCTGCAGCTGGTACATGAGTGGGGCCCAGGCAGGAATATCAGGCTCCCTGGTGAGAGAGAGAGAGAGAGAGAGAGAGAGAGAGAGAGAGAAATACGGGACCGTCAGTCTCCATCGCAACATTACAAAAATGGCAGCTAGCAACAGCAAACACTCAAGGTCTTTTCCTTTGTTCATTCTTTTTTAAGGCGGATTGTTTATCGGACAGCGGTTCTCACGCTTGGTCACTGAATTAGCACCTTTTGAGCGAGTCCATTGGGCTGGACTAACAAAAACAGATTTCAAACAACTCCAGCGGTATTTACTCCCGCCAGCCTAAACCCACCCATACAAACCCACCTTTAATCTCCTGCCATATTTGTCAGAATCTGGCCACTTCAGGGCCATTTGGAATCATGACAGGCCTGTCTGCCCCCCTCCCCACATGCCCACCCCCATCTTTCTTCCCCCCCCCCCTCTCTCTCTCT
>JASCIP010000121.1:4805580-4825344 GCA_034783695.1 Sardinella gibbosa | reverse complement strand
GTGTGTGTGTGTGTGTGTGTGTGTGTGTGTGTGTGTGTGTGTGTGTGTGTGTGTGTGTGTGTGTGTGTGTATGTATATGCGTGTGTGTGTGCATGTGTGTGTGTGTGTGTTTATTTACTCATTCATTTGTATTTGTATTTATTCTCAGGCTACAGGTTGCATCTGGCGACATGGATGATGAGTATAAGGGGCACTTTGTATGTGCAGTTCACTTCACACTCCATTAAGTGCCCTGGCATCCCACGTTGTCACTACATCCAGAGGCCTGACTACTGCGGGACTGGGCAGCCTTATCTGCATAGAGGAACCTGGCCAGCTGCTCACTATAAGGGCCTCCGGTCAGTAGAGATGCTATAGATTGCCGTGTGCAGTGGGTCTGATTCATGCATGTGATACGGCTGTTGGTGCATATCTGTATTGAACAAAACAGCATATCACTTGTTTGTGTCACACACAGGAACCCTGAAGGGGATGCGCTCCCAAACCAGGGGCACTATAACAGCTCGTAGGTTTAAAACACCATAGCGTCATAGCTGTGTGATAGCCATTATCAATCCATGCATTTGTTATAGTGTGCTATAGTTCATCAGTGTAGTCTTACTATAATATAATGACTGGAAACTTTTGGTTGGCAATCAATTTGGACATGTTTCTACTAAGTTTAGAGGCACAATCCTTAATTAAGCATCACAGTACTGTATACTACACACCTGTGCACATTTGTACACATTTTCATGTTAAACCATTCACCTTACATATCAAAAATTATTAAAACAAAATTCATATTAAGTCTTAGTTCTATAGCTTCTAGCTCTTTAAGTAATGGTCACTACAGAAGGGAATAACTTGTTTAGGTCTGAGGACAATGCCGTGTTGTTTTAAGGCCAGCGGTAATGTTGAACAAATTAGAGTCGGGAGAACACCTGACCGTGGGCCGGCAGTAAACCTAGCCAGCGTCAGATTTGCCCCAGCGTAGTTAAGCCTCTCTAGCTTGGAGCAGCTATTTGGGCATGAGGCCAGACTTCAATGTGGAATAAAACCATAATCCCGTGCAATTTGCTTGTGACTGATATCATAGACTCTTCACTGCAATGTTATCAGTTACTACTGTCTTTAACAACAGTTAACATATCTAAAACAACAGTATATCTAAAAAAAAAGTAAAAGAAGTGAGTAAGAAGTAAGGCTATGTACAATACAAATAGTACAATAAAAAAGTGAACAAGCTTATTTTCCTTAGGGTGTACAAGTTAACAATGTCTTAATGTAAAAACTATTTAAAAAAAACACAAACTTGGAGGCCAATATAAGGATAATTCATGCAATACGATTTATTTATTTATATTACAGATGTGAATTTAAAAAATATGATTGTTATGCCTAGCAGAACATAGCATATAAGTATAAAATAGTTAGATTGATAGGTTATGAAGAGGACAAACAGATAAGACAAGCAGTGACTATGACTGTCTGTAAAACCTTTGATAACACAAGTATGACATTCAGAAGCAAGACTTCATACAGAAATATTTGTTTATCAATTTGTACTGGTAGAATTGGTTACAAGCATGACTGTGGTCTTACAACTGGAACATAAGATCCCATGTATTATCAAAAGATAATCAAATGCCCAAAAGGCAGTTGCCTCCGGTACAGATGTGGTCCCAATGAACCTCTGGTCTGCGAGGCCAGTCTGGACCATATGGACTTACGTTCTATACTATAATCAGACTAAATCAGCACTGGTCAGAGGCATTTGATAAAGCACTCACAAATTAATGATCAATGTTAAACCTAAGTGCACTACCCAAATGATGTGTCATAAAATGAGATCTTTCTCCACAATGGCGCAATCAGGCTCTCAAAGCCATTTTAGGGCACTTATGAATCATGTGTGTTTCAGATCATGAAAAGGCAGGTCAGCATGACCAACCAAGTGCGCTGAGATCATTGAGAAATACCCAGCTATGAAGACAGCTGCATGATGCCACTCAGGAAAGAACTCTCACAAAAACACCTAAGAACCCTAGAAACAAGAGATGTGATACACAAGCATGGATTACAGAGCCTCTACTGTCGAATCAGACCAGACTACCATCAGTCTCTTCAGACACCATGAAACAAAGGCAGCCTGATGCAGTCAGTCAAGAGCCAGTGGCCTTCAACTAAATGAAATTAATTAAACAAAGACAAATAAACTGCATAAAAGTTTGGATCCCTGTCAGCTACTGGGGAATAAGTCTTGAATCATTCACTGCATTTGATATCCCAATAATAATAATAATAATAATAATAATTTAACTCACTTGGTGATAAGCACTGTAGTTTTTTTGTATAGATTTTTTAAAATGTCTGCATAATGGCAGTACTCATGCGCTCATATCTGATCACTATCTTATCTCATCTGATAAATGGAGACACAGAAAACTGTAACAGTTCCATGATCTCAAGATTTTACGTATAGCCTGCTTTATCAGACAATGAAACATGCTTTTTTTCCCTCCTTGACTCATCCTCGCCCAACTTAATCATCTGCTTTTTGTTGATTAGCCTGGTTAACCTTTGTTCTGTGCTGGGTCTGGAAGGGTTAATCAGGCCGGGATCCCAGTGACCCTAGGGTTGCGGTCCCTCTATCTACTGCTTGAAGGACTTGGTGAAGACAGTGATAAGATTAAACTGAACTTTCCTCCTTGCCCTCTCGCCCCTGCTCCAAGCCTCACCTGCATGCCACCTCTGCACAAGTACAACGATTTCATGCCTGTGCGCCTTCAGCATACACATTGACCAACCTAGGACTTAAGTAGGCCCAAGCTCATGTTACTTGTGATAAATATGGTAGTAAACACAGTGTTTGAGATGAATAGTTACTGCAAATGGCGTTTTGATGTTTGTAAACTATTTTCCTTTCTTTTACCTTGCCCGTGTAGCCATTTTGGAAAAGTCCTCCTGTAGCTATCTGCCATGTCTGACCGATCGATTCACGTAACTCCGTTCATCCCAATCGGGGCACATCTCAGACACCCCTGTCCCAGAGTGCTTTCTTTGCTTTACAAACAATAATAAAGTGATTTGCCCCATTCTCCGCGCCGTGGACATGGGAAATCGTTAAATATCCTGCTATTTGTGTGTGATCAGTAAATATTTAGTGTGGCGACATCTCTAGGTCTCCTCCTGATCAATACCCGTCCCTATAGGGGCGCGCTATTGTGTGGGGACACCTGCTGAGCTTCTTAAGAGATGGCCTCTTACGAGGTGCACTTCAGTTAATCATGTCTACCTGAGTTGTTCATAATGTTTCTTATTTGTCCGTAAAGAATGAGGAGCTATGTATAGCTCATATTCCTTAGGCTATTAATCAACAATGAGTTGCTTAATTATTGGAATTATTACAACTAACAGAATGCCATATAGCCTAGTTTTATTTTTAGACACGAGCGACCACGGTTGCTTATTTAAAAAATAGTGTAATTTCACTCATAGACTAATGGAAAAATAAACATCAACCTCGAGCATCCTCAATGGCTAACTTTTTAAATTGCGTTATTTGCGGGAGAAATGAAAGTATTTTCTCTTTTACACATATGAACTCATTTAGTAATTGAATACTCTAGATTGCCATACTCTGTATTTTATCAACTGGCGAACGCTCATGGGAACCAAAAAATAAATCAGAATAGCTTAAAGTCAATTGTTACCAAGCCTGCCCTTGGGTGTTCCCTCTTGGCTAAACAGATAACCCTTTGTTGAAGTCCAGGTTTTGCCCTTGTATGATATATTTCACGCGCGGATGCAGAATGTCAAACCAGTGTTTTTAAAATTGTCTACTTTACAACAGAGCACTGGCCAACTGACATGAAGACAAACTTAATCGTACGCAGACTGTTAACTGTTGTTCATCAGTTATTTTCCAATGTCATGAACTGCATATGTGTATATACCGGATATGTTAATATGGTTTTGCAGATACATAATAATCCTTTCTCGTGACCTGTAGGCAATTAAAATAACAGCGCAGCTGGCTTTTGCCTCTGGGTCTAGTGTAAATGTCTAGCCTATATTACTTATCAGATTAACTTAATTTACTCATAAGAGCAAAAACTGACCTTGGGTACTTATGTCTGCTCGTATCTGTTTAGGTATACCATTAAACATATATGTTTGACTGACACTATCGTTCATCGGTTAAGATGTGCACCAGTACAAACTAGTTTGATATATTTACAACTTTTTCTTTAATTATTTTCATTTTCAACGTAAGGCTGTAACAATAAGAACGCCACCGAGCATAGCCCGTTTTCACATACAGACAGGTGTCTCCCTGGACTTCACCCCCTCCCTCTACATATCAGTCAGCCTACACAAAGCAGTGGCGCTGAGGCGCGTTCTGTGGAACAGAAAAAGACGCAAGGAGCATCTTCTGGCATCTTTTTTAACATCTAACATTTCCTCTTCTTTTCAAACTGCAACTTTTCTTCCCACGGAGATATAGTCTACGATAAACTGTAATTTGACGTATATCCTCCGATCAAAAAAGTTGAATGAATTTCAGCAGTCGCACTCATTTTTTTCTTGACTCCCTAAAGTTTTTGCATAATCACTTCAATAAACTCAAAGAAGCATTTTTGTGTGTAAAACCATCAGATGGAAAGGCATCGCTGATTGTCCTGCCCAACTGAACAAAAAAAGAAAAGAACGAGAAGACTAACGTAGGCTGCACTATTTCTGTAAGAGCGAAGATGCATCCCGCGGAAGACGAATCTACAACGTATGCATTTGGTACGTGTGTGAGAGTATGAATGTTCGTGTGTACAGTCTTAAACGTCACAATCATTCTACTCAGTCAAATGCAGATGATCTTAGCCTAAATGCTTGCTATTTTTCTTTCAAATGGGCACACTAGAAGCTTGTTCACCAGTTTATAATTAGCTGTAATCTTTATAAGCGAACTTATGTTGGCTATACAATTGCGCTTGTGCCTTAACACCTCTGCGCTGTTTCTCGGCGCTTTCATGAAATTGATGCTGCGAAATGTTTTACATCACGGGTAAATAGCTAAGTTTTACAATGGCTGGTTTAATAACATTGGCATGGCTTGTACTGCGGTAAAAGTGAGCTACTTATGTCTACGGTCGACATGTGAAGTAGGCTACCAACAGCAAGGAAAAGCATCTCTATTTATGATGCAAAAAGTCATTACTCACCAATGAACTGCAATCAAAATCCGGTATTTCACGGCATCTTAATCGGCAAAATAAATTGGTGTGGATACCAGGTTATCCTCTACATAACCAAAAGCAATCGGATCTGATGCGCACACTGTTCAGGTTGGATATTGCGAAAAATGATTTTAAAAAACAAAAGACAACTAACAAACGCGTCCGTGTTCAAACACACCATAGGCTACAGACGGAAATGTAAAGCGCAGACCTTCTCACGTATCTCAGATACGTCCAAGTCAATTAGAAGGAAATCTCAAAAGCATTAATCAGATTAAAATGGGCGCATGTTAGTTTGGTGTGAGTGGCGAGCAACCGAAGCAGTTTCCATTTAAGATGGCTCTACCACATTATAGCGCGATTTGAGGCAGAAATGATCCATACGCTAGGGGGCACCCAGATACTGTAATAGATCCCGACTTCGCCTTTTTCCCTCATTGGCAGCATATGCTCTGATTTAGCACTGTAAATTTTTCAGTGGACCCAACTTTGACAGCCACGGGTGATTCTAAAAGTACTACTAGCAAGTGCTTCACAGATGCCCCGACCTACAACCTTTAGGGTGCACAAGGAGTCACTGCATGGGGAACCCGCTCTTTATCTATTTGGAAGCCATTGTTTGCACTGCTTTGTGAAATCGTAGTCTAACTTGGTTTTGGGGACTTAAAAATCAGTATTGCTGTGTTTTATGGTACAGACCGCTTATTGGAATACAAACAGACACTATTTGTTTTCCAGAAAATAAAACACCAGTTATTGAGTCTCAACTACGGGATCTCTCATCGGTTTCTGATATTCATTAAAGGCCTTTGATCTATTTTTAAGAGGCATAACTGTAGTAGCTAGTACCAATCAATATGGTACTCTCTGCTTTCCATAGGCTCGTTTTCAGTCAGTTTCTCAATATTTTTATAGTTAATCAAACAAAAGGGCATGTTTCATTGGAGACCAAATTGTGCTTTTCTAAATATGCCAATGGTCCATTATGTAGACCAGTGCAAAGCGTGATGCGCGGTATATGCGGTTAAAGTAGTATTTGACATTGCTGGTGTATATTACTGGTGTTGGTGGTGGGCCTCCGAGAAAGCAAATGATTCAAATTCTGAATAGTGCAAAAGGATTCATGACTAAATAATATACTGTGCTTTCACTCCGTGGGCATGATAGATTGGCGTGCATGCTCAGAGGTGCACCAAAATACAGATATCTCTATACAGATGTCACTGGGTATCATTTTTCCATTGCAGTAGACTAACCCTGGTTTGTGCGTGTGCGCAAAACATTGAAACACTCCATAGTGCATATTAAACAAAATATTAATTTCAGGGAGACATGTGTAACGCAGACCTTGCAATAGTGCATGTGATTCACTGGCTGATAGCCTATGTAATATGTGTTATTGCCATTTTTGTCACATTGCTCCAAAATGAACTAAATTGACAAACAGCAAACACCACTGTGACTATCTGGCATGCCATATTGTGATTTATCCTAGAATGTCCGACACTGGCTTACCTATTTATGTCCACCTAGTGTGGAGTTTGTGTCTGTTTCAGTAGTGGCGCAAAACACTTGTAATGCTTTGTGGCAATGCTATCACTGCACAGGTGTCCGATATCATAAGTCATGGCCTATATATGCGCTTTAATGACAGATTGTTCTGAGGATGTATATTTGAAATTTTTCACTTCATCACATATTGACATATTGATGTGGAGATTGCCGGTTTGTAGTAGGATATTCAGTAATATAATGTTATTTTATTACTATTTCTAAAAGTGAACGATAGGTAACCCAAGTAATAAAAAATACTTTTCAGCCCGTGTTCTTATATTCCACATGTAATTTAGGGGAAAATGTAGAAGCGGTAAAGATATTCCCAAAAAAATGAACCACACTCCCTTTAGGACCGCACGGCTTCTCGACCTCCATTCCAAGCCTTGGCAAAGCACCAAGTAGCACAAGTGCCGACTAGCCAATGGGGTTCAGGGGGAGGTCCGTGAGCTCTGACCAGTCAAACACAGTCACTTTCCATATATGGCAACTCATCTCCATGGTAACGTGTTCTAAGTTGCAGCAGTCGTGTCAAAGTTCACTATATAGAGAGCTCAGTGAGCTGATCAGAGAGAAAGCATTCTGCCAGCCCAGCGCCTGCAAATCGCAATCACTTCCTCACCTCCCCCTTTTTAACATATTTGATCACTTTGATTCTCTGTTCTTCTTCTCCTTATTTTTACGCGCATGAAGGAGGTTCTATAGGTTGTGATCTTTTTGTTTTATTACCACTCTTGCTTGCCGGAGAGTTGACTTCATATTTGACTCAAGCACAGGCTTCAGCTGCGCGCTGCTGCTAGCGCAACCTCAATAGAAGAAAAGGAAGAAGCAGCAATATTTTTGCCAGTTGTTGGTTTTCTTCAAGACTCACACTGGAACTTAGTGTCGCTCGCTCTCTGCATACGCCAGCTGTGCGATTTTGTGCTTCGCCTCACCGCGTTCCTCGAAGTGTCTGGTCTGTTTCTTAAATATCGCATTTTGTCAGCGCAATTATTTTTCCTTTTTCCTTCATGGGTTTCCTGGATGGATGAGTGCAAGCGCCCCTGGACTTGGCCTCCAAGAGCAAGGCTGCGATTCGGCTCGTCTTCGCATCAGTTTTGACCATATGTTCGACAACGTTCCGAAAACAAAGAAATAGGCTGCACTGTCATTTTTGCGCAAGTTTCTATGGACAATTCCACTTCGTGTTGCCGACGGTGAATAATTTATTTTCGCCCATACCGAAAAAATATCGTGAGACATTCTACAGAGGCGCATCATCACGAAACCAAAAACGGAAGACAAAAAGTTTTTTAACGTTGACTGATAGATATGGCAATGGTAGTGTGGAGAGGCTCCCAGGACGATGTGGCTGAAACCCAGGGCACTCTCTCTTCGCAAGCCCAGGGAGGACTATCTCTTCCGACCCCTCAACCAGGCCAGTTGAATCTAACGGCCTCTCAGGTTGCCCCTCCGACCCCTCACACACCCGTTCAAGGACCTCCAAACAACACGGCGCAGTCTACGCCGACGAACCAGACGACGCAAAGTCAATCGGAGAAGCAACCACAGCACATAGAATGCGTGGTTTGCGGGGACAAATCTAGCGGTAAACACTATGGCCAGTTCACTTGCGAGGGGTGCAAGAGCTTCTTTAAGCGGAGCGTACGGAGGAACCTCACTTACACATGCCGTGCCAACAGGAATTGTCCCATTGACCAGCACCATCGCAATCAGTGTCAGTACTGCCGCCTCAAAAAATGCCTCAAAGTTGGCATGAGACGGGAAGGTATTGGGATTTTAGTTTTAATATTGATGTCGTTTGTCTGTGTATTGTACATTGAATGCATAATGTATGTTACCGTCCCCCATATTCTCCCGACTCTTCTTCCTCAGACTGCCCGACCGGAGCATGCAAAGGAACCGCCTTCATTAATGCTCTAGACGGCGCGTAGCTATCGCCTACCTCCCCTATAGCGCTCGACTTAGTGTTTTGTCAGTCAGGCATTGATGTACACGCCAAAATGTAGAATTTTTACCAATTTTATTACAGTATTCTGCGTTGAATGTTCATAAAATTGAATATGCATCTGGATTTGAATAGAAGCCTACAACTGCAGATATGCCGCGCTCTTAATGGCGAGGGGAGTGCGAGCAGACGGCGTGTTAGGTACACACACACACACACACACACACACGGTATCGACATCGACTCTATCCTGCCCTCCGCTCGCAAACAGAGTGGAACGAAGATAGTGTAACATGTACATACATGTTGGTGAATATTACTGAATTGTACTCAAAAAATAACCCGCAAATATAGCTCTTTGAAGTATATGCCCGACGCAGTTGCTAGCTAAGTAGGTTAAGGGTTAGCATCTAAGGACTGCCTTTCTTTGTGCATGTATTCAATAAGCTCATGTTGCCATACCACGTAATGCTGTACACATTTGTATTCGAGAACTAACACTTATAGCGTCTATTTCCAATAATTCTGTATTGTAGATGATACAGCTATCCTTTACACTCACTGTTAATATGGCAACACTGTCACATGTTCAATTGTTGGGCTGTTTCGCGCACCACTACACTATTTTGTAATTACTAAAAATGATATCTCCCCAAGTAATCATTGACAATATTCTTTCTGTTCTTGTCATGTGTGTTTGTCTGTTATTGCACAAACTTCAATATGCAAACTAACAAGTTAGCCATTTCCAGCATGGTGGCTTAGCCTATTCTAATGTGTAAAACAGTAAACAATGCAAGAAGGCTCTGGGATTATTTCATATACTATGTTGATGAGAGTTCGAGATTAAATATATGCAGTTTCTCTTTTTACCGCAGCTGTGCAAAGGGGACGGATGCCACCCACACAGCCTCACCATGGTCAGTTCGCCTTGACAAATGGGGACCCTCTGCACTGCCATTCCTACTTATCCGGATATATCTCTCTTCTGCTGCGAGCGGAGCCCTACCCAACGTCCCGGTATGGTAGCCAGTGCATGCAACCCAACAACATCATGGGCATCGAGAACATTTGTGAACTGGCGGCCAGGATGCTCTTCAGCGCCGTGGAATGGGCCAGGAATATCCCCTTCTTCCCAGACCTTCAGATTACAGACCAGGTTGCCCTTCTGAGGCTGACCTGGAGTGAGTTGTTTGTGCTCAATGCCGCGCAGTGCTCCATGCCTCTCCATGTGGCCCCGCTGCTGGCCGCGGCCGGCCTTCACGCCTCCCCTATGTCTGCGGACAGAGTGGTCGCCTTTATGGACCACATTAGGATCTTCCAAGAACAAGTGGAAAAGCTTAAAGCTTTACACGTTGACTCTGCTGAATACAGCTGCTTAAAGGCCATCGTGTTATTCACTACAGGTAAGTTTGTATTTACTGAGGAAATATCGTAGCATATTTTCTTCTTTAAAACTGCTGTGCTGAAGTTTGCAAGGTATTTTCTACACAGCTCACAAAATTCAAAATCGACAATGTCATTTGAGTTTTATGATTCTAGTTATTAAAGAAAAAAATCAACAGTAGGAGTTGTTGTAACCCTAGCTAAAATAGTCCTGTGTAATGAATAAAATAATAGGCTGATAGCAGTTTTAATTGGGGAGTCGAAACTAAGCAGTATTTAGTGCTCACAAGAGTGCCTGTAATTCAGACAATATAGGCCTAATTGTGAAATGAACATTGTTCCTAGGTGCAGGTGAACGGAACTCACTGTATAGTTCACACAACTTTGGTATATTGCAATAATTCAATGTATATACTTCATAATAGAAGTATATAAATATCAGTCACTCAAACTAATTATTATAATCCAAATATAATATTTTAAATGAATAACGATCGTGTCAAAAAAAAAAGTGCGTCGTTATACTATCAGTTAGTTGTATTTTTGTGGAATGACAGATATAAATGATGTCACGCCTGGAGGGGGAGGGGAGACGCTAGAGGAAGGGAAAAGAGGCCTAATGTTCCATTTACACACATTTCCGTGCAACTTTCCGAGTATTTCCACCATGGTGGTCTTAATCATGGACTATTTTATCATTTATATTTCTGGCTTCAGCCTAATGTAGCAGTCTCTCTAGCCAAGCTTTGTATTTTTGTATGCAGGTGACATTGCATTTTAAGGGAGAGAGGGGCTCAGTTCTTTCTTGTTATGTGAGGGTGATCTAGGGATTCGGGACATTTTCTGGACTCGTTCCAAAACTGGGTCATGACCCGAGCTTCCTTTCTTTATTTTTATATTGCAGACTTAAAGCAGAAAATGCCACGCTTTTCAAGTGCAACATATTGCAACCAAAGCATCGCTGCAAATACGATTGTATCCCTATACCCTTAAACAAAAATGCTAAATGCTCCCCGGCAATAGGCAATGCATCGCAGCATACTGAATATGTCACTGCCTGTTAGCTATTTCTGACAGACACAGGAACATTTATTTATGACCTATCGTAATCCATTACAGTAGTATCAAAATAACACTGTTATATTCGAAGAACACTCCATTGTTCATTTTAAGGAGTTTGTAAATTTGAAATTAGCGTGCTTGATGGGCCTCTTAATCAAAGAACAATGAGTAGCTTTATGCTACATTACTTAGACGGCCATATTTACTGTAGGGTTTGCCATGGCGCGACTGAACGCAGTGCGCGCCCCTCGAAGGGGGTTGCCCTTCGGTTTGTTGTCGTTCTTAAAGCGAAATCAAAAAGCAGTACAGAGGTCAGGTCAGACCTCTCTCTCTCTCTCTCTCTCTCTCTCTCTCTCTCTCTCTCTCTCTCTCTCTCACACACACACACACACACACACACACACACACACTAATTGTGTGTGCCATACTTTTTGTTAGCACGCTGTGCAGATGGAGAAATCGTTTCTCTTCATTAAGAGTTTGTGAGTCTGGATAACTATTCTCTGTTGCTGTTAGCAATCAGCATCTTTCAGCTGAGCTAAGGTGTTCAGGTGACCAGGGGTAATCACTGTTGCACACGCAACATAAACATGTATTGATGTATTCCTATCCATTTTAGGATAATAAAAGTAAAAATATATTTCCAACAAGGATTTAGGCCTTGTAATGGACATGCTTTGGAGGACTTGGGCTCCAATAAAAAGCGCTTTGTTTAACCATAATGTAGCCAAAGTAAAAAAAGGGGGTTACAACAATCAAGCTTTCAAAAGTGATGCATATCTCCTCAAGAGCTAGCCTGAATGGCATGATTACTCTAGAGGTCGGTGTTTGTGATTGCCTTGAGATGGATGTCTGTGTATTGTAGGTACATGAGCATGATGTGCTAAGCATTTGTTCTCATTCCCTTCCAGATGCTTGCGGCCTGTCAGATGTGGCACATATAGAAAGTTTGCAAGAGAAGTCTCAGTGTGCCCTGGAGGAGTATGTTCGGAGCCAGTACCCCAACCAGCCAACTCGATTTGGGAAGTTACTACTTCGCTTGCCTTCACTGCGCACAGTCTCTTCGTCGGTCATAGAGCAATTATTTTTCGTCCGATTGGTAGGTAAAACCCCCATTGAAACCCTCATCAGGGATATGTTGCTTTCGGGGAGCAGTTTTAACTGGCCTTACATGTCCATACAGTAAGCAGAAGGAATGATCAAAGGGGCTAAGACTACACTAGGTAGCCTAGCGCTTCTTTTGTAGAAGGAAATGGCTGTTACACGAGTTTACTCTCACGAAGAAAGACATTTTCATAAATGACTGTGAATTTTAGAAATGAGACATTCTGCGAACTTTCAAAAATCCAGACAAAAGCTCCAGTGTCATTCTGAACAACTTGTTCCTATCCTTTTTTGTATAAAAATGAAAAAAGGAAAAAAAAGAGAAGAAGAGAATAAAAAGGAAACACAAATGGGTTGGATTTTGATAATCCTTCGTGGAAAGCGCAGCTCGAAAGTGCATTTAAAACATGAATTTGGAAAAAAAAAACTTAGGGGAAAGAAAAGGTTTTCTCTTTTCCAAACAACTATATTGTCCTGTGTCCATGTATCTATAGCTGTTTTGTACTTTTCTTTTGTTTCTCCTTTATGGTTCCAAACCGGCCTATGTGATTCTGTAGTATGCAGTTGTTTTTTTCTCTAATTACCATGACTTCCTATGAAACAGTAAAGTAATGTAAAAACGTTCTTCAAGAATTAAAACGTAATCCACAGCAATATAGGAGAAAAGGTTATGCTTAATGCTGCAAGCGCACTTACTCATTGATGGTCCACAATGAAGACTGGCAGGGTTTTTAATTGGGATTCAGGTTAACTTTCTGATCCACCCAAATGAATATACCCTTTCCAAATGAGACGGTTGTCTCAATACAGCTGGGTGTACCTGTTCATATCATTGTCATGGTTCCTTGGACACCCGAAACACATACCGCTTGAAACTTTAATGAGACCTGAATTTTTACAGCAGTCGTCCGGCAGTTTTACACTGCATTTAGCTGGATAAACCTTCTGTCCATTTAAAAGTATTAATCTATCTTTGTGACCAATCAGAATAGAACAAATTATTCTACCAGCTCGCAATCCAACAAGGCCATTAGGTTGGTAGCAGCACTGATGCAAAAAAGTGGCTTTACATGTTGATGTCAGATTACACCTGTTAATATCAGCTGACGTCGAGGCTTAAGACATGTTGAACAGATATAGCCCGACATCATTGATGAAAACAAATGCTTATTTAAAAATTAGGCAAACAGGACAAAAGGTCAATGGTCATCACTTCTTTACGCTCTGAGTCTGGAATATTTTGAAGAACAGTATTATTACGACGTCCCTGATATGTCCCCCTCTACACTTCAAGCATTAAAGTGCCTGTCAAGCGCAAAAAACGACTAATTTGTTATTGAAAGATATTTAAGTAGAGACAACATCGGGAACACGGTTAGGGTGGTAAAGTCAGTCTTAAGATTGTGTATTTCACTTGAAACACAACAATTAGAAGCAGTATTGTTGTAAATATAGGTCAATTCATTTCAGTTTTCTTTATACAAAGTATATGTGATTAAGAAAAAAAAAACTGTGGTTGCCATTTTTTTCGGTAATACAAATGTCTTCAAATTGAGTGGCAGAATTAGCTAGTAGCACTGAAAGTTCTGTTTGTAATGTATATACATATTACGACAAAATGTTTTTTTTTTCCTTTTTTCATGTATTTAGACTGTGAATGCATGGCCACAGGTCGCTAACCTATTTTACCTTTGATATATATAAATGTAAATGTTTTTGACTGTATAGATATAATCTGTGCATTCAGTACATTAGCCCTTGTATTTAAAAGAAGAAACAAAATCGTTCAATAATAGGCTAAGACTTAACAGGGTGAGCTGGTTTGGAGAGGGGTAGCTATTTTGATTTAGTGTTCTGCTCCTTTTTGGTCTGTAACAGATGCCTTGTGTGTGTGTGTGTGTGCGTGTGCGTGTGCGTGTGCGTGTGTGTGTGTGTGTGTGTGTGTGTGTGTGTGCGTGCGTGCGTGCGTGCGTGCGTGTGTGTGTGTGAGAGAGAGAGTATGTAAGCTTGCAATTTCGTACTTGTTTTGAGGCTTTTCTTCAACACACAAGACACCATGTTGTGGTTGGATAAAAAGGGATCATATTGTGTAGTTGATTGAACAGTTATCCTGGGCTGTTCCCATGCCACATATGGACCAGAGAATGATACATGATTGTAATTATGAACAGTTTAAACTGACCCACGTTTTTATAAAAATATATAAAATATATTACTGCAGGGTATTGATAACGTATAGATACTTTTTTTATTATTATTATTATGATTATTAATTGCAAGTGATATACGTGAGTGTGTGTGGAAGTTTATAGTTGAAAACAATTCTTGTTTGTTTGTGTTAGCTTATTGTAAACAAGCATTCTGCTGTACATTTGTTCTTGGTATTAAATTATAATTTATGAATTTGAAATCAAAAGATATTGCCTGTTTTCTCGTTCATCATCTGTCTTGTGCATATTCCTTTGAACGCTAACTGCCTGCTTACTGGTGTTGGTGTGTGTAATTGAATGAGAGAGAGAGAGAGAGAGAGAGAGAGAGAGAGAGAGAGAGCTCGTGCGTGTGTGTATGTGTGTATGTTTGTGTGTGCGCGCGCCTGTAAGGGAGAGATTTCCCCTTCAGCGGTGGGGACATGGTATGAAGTTTGGTGTGGCACATCAAGTTACATTAGCCATTGTGGGCTATGTGTTCCATGACTGAAATGAATGTTTTGTGTTGGATAGTCATGCAATGATATCGCAACGCTGGAGCTGCTATAATAGCCTGTCTTGGCTACTCTCTCTCTCTCTCTCTCTCTCTCTCTCTCTCTCTCTCTCTCTCTCTCTCTCTCTCTCTTCCCCAAACAATCAAATTACTTTAAAATCCCAAATAGTAAAGGCACTGGGACTGTTATTTGGATATCGGATTACTACTGAAAGCGTAGAACCGTCACTTTGCCTGTAGTCTGCTGTGCAGGTAGCGACACGACTGAATTGGAATCGCAATGAAACGCTACACTGGACACTAGAATACATGACAAAGTGAATGCTAGAATCCTCTTGTTTCCAGTACGAAACAGGAAATGAAAAGGACTGTTCCCTTTGTTCCGCAGCTACAGCCCTCTGTTTAATTCAGGCTCCAAAGTGCTGTTTTATATGTTGAATTTCGTGTTGTCTGTAATGGGAGATCAAGCGTGTGAAACCGTGCCTTTAAGCGCGCCTCTAACTTGGTGTCCTATTAGTTGAGTCAATATGGCGTCTTGCAATCCAATGCAGGCTACGGCTCCCCGGAGCAAAGCGGTGTTTCGTAATAGAAACCACATTGCTGAAGAAAGAGACCCCTCTGTTGAGACTCTGAGCCCTCTATAAAACTATTCCGAAAGGAACAAACACAGTTGTCTCAAGACTAAAATGTAATAATGCAAGACCCGGGAATTCATTGAATTAATATAGCCTATATTTAGCTGTGTTTCATTCTCATTTGTTCTTCGTTTGTCTTCAGTGTTTGTTAGGAGGAAACAAAATCAGAATAACTGAGATTTCTTTTGTTTATTTTCCACCCTTTATCGCCTTTAACGACTGATATTTTGGAGGATCTTAACCTTCTCCTTGCCATTTAATATTTGTATGTTTTTTAGTCAGTATGGGAATTAGTAATATGGCATATTTAATCGCCATGTCCTCTATCCGAAAGATTAATTATGATGATGGCTGCAATTAGTATTATTAGGCTACTATTGTTGTAAGCTCTCCTACAAGTAGTTGCAGACTAGTAAGCTAGAGTGATTGTGTTGTTTTAGACTAGAAAAAGTCCATAAATGTCGGTAAGATATTTCGCTTTTTTATTGTGAATCCCGTAACTCTGACGTTCTTGCTTTGCTCACAGTTCAAAGACGTCAGCTATGCTCCTGTATAATTAATAGTGAAAGTCAGCAGAATCTAATTACATAGTCATTTTAGGCTGTTTGTGTTTGTCATTTTTGCTCTGACTTGATGATGTCTTGCTTACTGGTCAATTAAATTTATATCTGCTTAGAGAACAGGGGACAAAACTCTAGGCGTCTGATAGTGCATTTGACAATGCTATGGCAATGTGTGCAAGGCAAAATATGAAGTGTTGGCCTGTCATTGCTGTGTATTTACGATAAGGTGGGCCTCGAGAAGACACTTGTAGACTGAAGCATGCGCTAAAGCACACGCTCAATATTTGTCTCGAAAAAAGGCGACACGTAATCGCTTTGCTTCTCTAACTAGAAGCTATGCTTTGTTAAACCTGCTGGAGTAAGTTAGTAGTAATTTGGATCACGGCTCCACCGGCTTGATTTTAGTTGACAGAGCGTGTGTTGAGGCTGAACTCTATAATTTGGACTTCTGTTCTTTTATTAGCATTGGGCAACGAACTAATGAGGTCCCCTTCAGAGGAATGTCACTTTTATTTATTTTTTGTAAAAAATAACTTTGGAATACTGCGCACCATACTACCTATAACCTAATCAGTCGCCCGTTTATTTTACATAAAAGAAAAAAAGAACTCTTGTTTGTGCCTAGCTATTATTTTATGTTGCCAGAACACATGAAGAGCATCACTGTCTGTTGGGTGGCGACCTGACGTCAATCCAAAATATTAGGCCTACGCCAGATAGGGACGTTTTAAAGAAAATGCGTGAATTTTGCCTGATCTATTGCATTTGTAATCTACTTTTAAGCATTAGCCCAGTTTTGAGCCTGGTGGAATTTCATTTATTGTCGATGGAGGGCTGTAGGCTATAGGCGATAGTCTAGATGTCAGGGGCATGTGCTGGAGGAGACGCTGGGTTGCTCAGAATATCATGCACGCCTTTTCGCTTGCCTATTGTTGGTGGTGGAACTCGAGGAAGGACAGCATTCTAGATACAAGTTAGAGGCCTAGGCCATCACACGAGCTAGTCCCTCTGATAAGCATATGAGCTGGATCAAGCAACTGGTTTCCATAGCGACCCCCATAGAGACACATAATGGAGGTTTTTTTTCTCTCTTTCTTTTTTCCAAGATGAGGATATTGCAAGTTTTGCTTTGTGTGTGTTCAACTTCAGCCACAACATTTCAGGATGCTTGAAATCTGGAGGCATGCTTAACCATTCCTTAACCTGACCCGCCTGGGCAGTGGGGTCAGCTGAAGTGTCAGTGGCATGGCGCGCGTATCTTGCCTGGGTCGATTTCTGTACTTTTCTTTTACAGGCTAACCGCCGCGATTGCGTTGTCAAATTATATTTACAGATCTTCACCTGCCCTTGTTCATATTAAGGATCTTGTCAGACAAGGGGTCTGTCTAGACATGAAGTGTAGCCTTCTGGAAGTAAACGCGGAATAAATAGCCTATATTATTATTATTATTATTATTATTATTATTAGGCCTAATAATAATTGACTGATTTTTGATAGAGCCATACCATTCCTCATCTACTTCATTTGTTTTGTGTCAGGGGCTATCCTTTTTTTATTGTGCTCTCAAGACACAAAATCTCTCTTCATATGGGCCTAGACAACGGCTGCTCAGTTTGTGCAATACATTCTCTCTAAATAACCTCACTGAGATGTATGTGCATTTAGACTGTCTGTCAGCGATCTTTGTTATTTTGAATAAAGTGACTTTAAATGGACTTGCTGCTCTCGGCTTGGTGGGTTCTTCAGTCTAAATGTTAGAAAATTGTGCCATCTACCCGCTATTGAAAGAACTGTCACACTGAGGACCTCCGGAGACCTTCAACCAACTTTAATACAAAGGGAGGTTGAGAGGTTGCTGAGATAGGCTATTTGGTGCAGATTTTCTTAAATAAATTAATTCACCAATATATAACTAAATAAATAAACAATTAATACATTATTGCCATAGGTCACCAGACACCAATGAAGTAGCCTACTTTTACGCTACTTATTGCAGTTGACCCATTGGAGATGTGCTCAACGAGAAGCCTTATGCTGTATCGTAATTTAATGTTGCTTATTGCAGGGAAAAAACTCATCTTAAAATGGCACTTATTGGCAGGTCTGCAATTAATGTGTAGGCCCAATATTCCCAACATTTAGACATAGAATTTGACATAAGATATTGATATAAAACTGAAATCTAGTCTCTTTAAAATTTAATGACACTCAGAGATTTCTCCCTGACTTTTTGTCACACAAGCAGAAAAGATCTTAGGCCTACGTTAAGGCCTAGGCTTTTTCGTTTTCAGGCTATGGCTCTCTAATTCAAGATGGATTGGAGATGAGGTTTCTGCGTCAGTGTCGGCTATTGCATGTGGGTTGCCTGATTATCGGCAAAGGGACCCTAGTCATCCCTTGTTCATGAAAATGCTGAATGGGGTTTAGGAAAAATTCTTTAACTTCCCATCAACGTAACCAATTTTATAATTCCATATCACATTTTTAAAGCGATGGCTGGAATACGAATGAATATGGGTAAGCAAATAATACCGTTCGTTTTGTAAAATAACGTTTCTCCCTGTAAATCAGATAATGGTTTCTATTGTCTAAATGGTGAAATTGCAGAGCCGAGGATGTTATACGCTGGGTTTACAGTTGCCGTAGCCTACTTTGCACTTGTAGTGACTTAAGACTCATGAAAGAGCACCAACTTTTTCAGGTCAAACATTGATCTCCTCTGCGCTTGTAAACGGTGGGGTTAATTCGCAGTTATTAGCATGCCTTCTGCACATCGTCTAGGCATTCTCTTCTCTCTGCGCAGTCTTTTCCCTACTCCACACACCAGAGCTGCACATTATCCATCAATAGGGCTTCCCCACAGCTTTGCCAAGGTTATGGGCGACACTGACAAATGTCCAGAGTAAATACGACTAGACCTATGTGTTTGAGTACAGTGCAGACCAACACATGAACTCAAATTAGTCGTGCCGCTGTGAAGGCGAGAATAACGTCCTCATTCCCTGCATGGGATAAAAAGTGATGGTAATAAAACATATGATGCCGCTGTTATTTTAACTATCTGGTTCACGCTGCCCTGTGTTTTATCTACAAAAGCTCAGCATTTGCCTCCCAGATAGAAGAGATGAGGGCAATCTACGAAAAACTGAAAATTGCTCAGTCTGTCTCAAAGGGGAAAGGGCTTTGACGGGAGTAGAAAGGGGGGAAAACAACGCCAATCGAGGTGTGTGAGTGTCTTGTATATAAGCATTGTGTGCGGGTGTTTGGAAAAGATTTCTTTGAACTGATACCATGCTGACAAGGCACAGATTCTTGGTAATTGTAGTCACGGCTGTGGGCAACTCTGCCCTCCACTAAAATGAATCTTTTCATTTCAGTCGACAAATCTCCTTTGTCGCCCATACTTTTACAGAGGGTTTGTCGGTGGGCCTACAGTAGTCGACAACATATATTGTAATGAGCAGTCTGCATAATATAAGCCTGGCTAATAAAACAGAGAATTAAAAAATAAATTAATATACCATACGCCATGGACGGAAGGTAAAAATGGATGCACGGGAGACACACGACGAAGATTTTTGAAGAAAGACTCTCT
>JASCIP010000121.1:4743348-4753400 GCA_034783695.1 Sardinella gibbosa | reverse complement strand
TGTGTGTGTGTGTGTGTGTGTGTGTGTGTGTGTGTGTGTTACTTGGCCAGTGCTCTGCATAAACTTTTAAGTGGTCCCAGAAGGCCTCAAACACCTTTTTGACCAAAAAAAGAGAGAAAAACTCATCACAAACTGTAAAAAAAGGAAACCAAACACACTGTTAACCTAGATCTTCCTACAGAATGCACAGGAAAACCACACTGTCTGTGGGTTTTGGATTACAAAGAGTTAACATGTTTTTTTTCCTCTCTCTCTCTCTCTCCCTCTCTCTCTCTCTCTCTCTCTCTCTCCCTCTCTCGGACATGAATTCATGCAGTAGTACAACTTTTTTCCCCTTTCTCTTTGAATGGTAGACCCCTTTATGTGCATTGTAAATCCTTTTATACATTATTTATAACTTGGTGGTCCAGTGTCAAAGAGACAGAATCAGGACAGGATTCAATCATCACACTTTGAGGTTTGGTCCAACTAGAGAAAAAAGAAAAAAAAAAGAAAAAGAAAAATGTAGAGGTATAACTGTTCGTTTTTTTCATTCTTTTTGTCCCATCGCTTTCAGACATCATGCTTTCTTTCATCATTAGATGAATTCTGTATTCAACTGGGGAGTGAAATCTCTCTCTTTTTTTATTATGGTTTTCTGTCCCTCTTTTACTCACTCAGTGTTGAATATTACTCACAGAATGTGTTGAATATTACCACAAGACAGAAAAAAATTAACGAAAGTTAAAATTAACTTGTAATTTTGATTTTAATGTAATTATAAGAAACTTTTTACATGACATTTTGTGTCAATAACACCATACTTCACTTTGTTTGTCAACATTAAGTACCATCTCACACACATACATGTATACCTAAAGACTTCAACACACACACACACACACACACACACACACACACACACACAAAGGATGAATTGCTCTTTATAAAAAAAAGTCCCTGCCTCTCTAAATGTTTACTGTTAATTTCAGCTCAACTACAATATACACTCATGGAGGTCCCTCATGAACTTAGAGGAGAATCCACCCCATTCTTCTCACACACACACACACACACACACACCTCCCAAGAACACTCTTCCTGGGAAATAGTCAATGGAGAAGCATGCTTAAAGACTGTCACGCTGTGACAAGACCATCTCTTAATAAGCAAGTGATGGCTTTATTCCTGTGCTCGTGTCGTGTGGTGCATGAGAAAACTCATCAGCATGTGGCCTGTGTTCGCTCTGGTTTCAGGTGTGTGAGCTTGCAGTTCACTTGTTTTTTTAACAGGGGATGGGGGGTGGCATGCGGGTTTGGCAGGGGTGGTGGGGTGCGCCTCATTGTTCCATAAACAGATCAGCTGGAAACCGACAATTGTTAGATTAGCTTTTTTTTTTTTTTTTTTTCCCCCACTCTCTTTCTTTACCTAGTCGCCTACTATGTGTTCCCGCCAGTCAACCCCTCTTTAACTGTTGGAGCTCTGGGCAAATAGCTAATATGCTAATTGATGACAAAAAAGTGAAAATATCCAATTAACAGCCAGATATACACTGTTAGCACAGTAGATAGATAGATAGATAGATAGATAGATAGATAGATAGATAGATAGATAGATAGATAGATATAATGGATAGATGGATATATAGATGGATGGATGGATATTTGAATGACATAGTAATTTCACAATATGATTAGAGTGAATGCCCCAACTAATACCTACTAAATTTGTTTTGTAAGGTTTAATTGTTGAAAAGGGAAACTGTCTAATGGGCAAGACAGTGTAGATAGACACAAGTCCTTCATTTTGTTTCTTGTATGCAGCTACAAAGAATACATAAATAATTAAATACAATTTTTAAAATAAATAAATAATAATAAAAAAAAAAACAGGTGCCAAGTATCCCAAGTGTCTTTTCAGTGCATATAATTTGATGAGAAGTAAGCACAGTTTATTTTATTTTTTTTTTTTTTATTATTATTATTTTTTTTAAATCCCACACATTAATTACACATTTATGCACAGAGCTGCAACCACTCTCGTCTTTGATGTGGGCACCTTGGCGGCGAGGGAGGGAGAAGTTGGTCACTCTTGCCTTCCCTCTCAGTGTACCGCTGCCTCTTCCCAGTCTTTGTTTTGCTCAAGTGCCAGAAAAAGGTTTCATCAGCGAGCTTCCTCTCTCTCTACCCCCACAGTGAACCCAAGGGCTTTCTGCCCGTCTTGTGACCCCTTTGAGTTGCATGAATATGTTGTTGAGTTGCCTTACACTCTACAGTAAGAAAACATCTAGAAAGAGAAATTAAGTCAAAGGGCAATTCTCTGTGTGATTGGACTTGGAGGCTTAGCCTGCATTTTTACTCTTTGTACTGTAGATGTATAGGGATGTGAATGTTGATTTGTGCAGGGATCATTTGGATGAATGCATTACCATTCTTATTTATGGTGGTATGCACCTCTTGCTTGCAAACTCTCAGTCACATTTTTTTTATTTCATTTATCAGGGTGAAGGCTATTGTGTGGCACTAACGCAGTGGTTTATTCACATTAGGAATGCCTTGCTTTGTGAATTTCTTCACCTGCAAAAAGCATCAACATGTCCATATGTGCCCTATGCTGGTTGGTATTGTGCAGTCACATTCCAGGAGCTCATGAAACTCAATGAAGAATTGAAGAGCAATAAGAACAACTCAAGTGTTGAGCAGAATAGGAGTTAAAATTTTCAAAAAATTGTAAAGTTTACTGAAGCTTTTGTCCAACCCAGTCTAGTCTAAAGTGCAGTCGTTTATTTGATGGGGGCTGCATGCCAGTGGCATCTATGGTCTGCCAGCACCTGCACCTGAGTTGTACTAGATAGTTAAGTATTAACAATTTCACAGTATCTCTGTGTGATGCATCCTAGCTGCAGGTCTTCACCATCCCGTCCCACCTCCAAACACTGAGATGTAACTTTACTAAATAGCTGTCATGACAAACACAGTAGCTTAAATTGAAATCTGACATATTGGATAATCATAGTGTATTTCTCATTGAGTAGGCTGTATTGTGACTATATTGTACTTTTTGCCATCAGCATATCAACACATCAAAGTTTAGAGCAGAGAATGTAGTATACTGCAATAACGCTTTGCAGTTTTTAAATTATGGAAAAGCGTAGTCTTGTGTTTACCTAATGATTTCAAACAGGTGGGATAAATTAATTAATAATAATTAAAAAAAAATCTACTAGGCGTTTACAAACAGCAGGCTGTCCTGCTTTCTCTGTCGCTGTTCAGCTTTCAATAAGAAAACAGTTAGCCTGAGACAAGTCATCTGAGAAAAGAAAGCTGTTGAGTTTATATCAATTACCTTCCCCTTAATTGGTAGTTGGACTCATAAGAAAGCACCAAATTGAAAAGCAGTTATACAGTGACTGAAATAAATTATGAATGTAGATGATCACAGATCATAATTGACTGCAGTTCACGCGTATATTTACTTTACTCTGAAATTAAATTAAGCAATTCTGTCTTCCAGCAGGCCAGAGCAAGTGTACAGTACGTTCCCAGCTTTGTAATCTTATTTGTTTGAAAAGTAGAAGGAGTATAAATACAATACCCCTGGTGCTATTAGAATAAAATGAGCCAACTCCTAGCTAGGAGGAAACTGGCACATAGCATCTGTGGCTGACTCAGATTTTTCCGTGTGGATGAAGTAAGAGATCTTGTGGTAATATACAGTTCAAATCGTCACAGTCCTCCATGCCCTTGTACATCAATGGCAACCCTCTCCAGGCATGGGAACAGACAATGAGGATCTCTCAGGGTGTGATTGATTCACTGGAGATCTGGCAAGAATTGCACAGTGTCACTGATAACTCGCTCCATCAGTCAAGATGTCGGCTCTGGAGCACCCGGGACGCACTGTGGTCCTTGGGATCTGGCTCTGCTCCGGCTGAACTCTGGCCCTGGCACTACCTCCTCCGTATGTCTTTTTCAGCGTTTGGCCGCAAACACACCTCTCTCAGGGGCCTGGGTACAGTGTGCCGTGTCCTCTAAGGAAGCTCAAACTGGGACTGAAAGGGAGATTAAAAAAACTGGTCATGCCATTGTGTTCTTTTGTGTGTGTGTGTGGTAATAGGACGATCCACAGTATGTGGTTGTGTATATTGCACAGGTCCAAATCTGGGGAAGATCTACATATCTAGCCAAGCAGGGCATTTCATCCAAGTCCTAAGCAATCTAATTTTTTTGTGAGCTTGGGGGTTGGGGGGTGGGGGGGGGTCTGAAAGGGTGCAGAAAAATGCCCTACGCTGTGACATAAATATAAATTCAATCAGACCGGTGTAAAATCCCCATCTGTATAGACCGAACAACTGTCTAATCTTAATTGCGTCTAGTATTGGAGCAGGAGATAGAGGAGCTCTGTGATAGAGGAGGCCATCAGCACAGGGAGAATGCTTCATCATTATGTTTATGTTAATTTTCCTTATTCAATTGAGCGGAATTGAACAGGGAGAATGAAATACACTTTTTGGGGGCCTACAAAGGACCAGTAAGCCCTAATAACTTGTTAGATTTATTAAGGTCTTAACTAATGTGATACGGCTCCACTCACTCTGGTGGCCCTCCAAATCATTCCCTTATCAGGTGTTGGCTCCGCAAGGAATTAGGATGCCGGGCTGGTTAAGAACTTCCTCATCTCGGAGTTTAATTATTATGAAGGGTAGTGGCTGAACACAATACCTAGACGCATTTGAGATCTTTAACCCCCAAGAACCTTCATTTGGAATGCTGGGCATATCTCGCCGCTGCACCAGCCTAATCGGCGGGTTAGACTGGTGGGGCTTGGGGGTAGGTGGGGGTAGGTGGGGGTGGAGTGGCGGTGTGACGAGAGGGTGAAAGTCGGCACTAATTCCATATTCGCGGTGGTCATGCGGCTGAGGAGGGGCACGGGCAGGTAGAGGGGGTGCCGTGGGAGTCGGCCCGTGACCTTCCGGGGGATTGCCAAAGTGAGGTGTTAATTGGGAGGGTGCAGCGGTCGGGCGTGTGCTGGGTATCCCATAGCAGCACCTCGGCCCCTGACTCCGCCGCCTCGACGAGTCACTGCACTCACCTTTGGAAGACTCATTACAGGGATAAGGAGTATATTAGCACAGCCCATTTCAGCACATCTCAGCCCGACTGGGCCTGTGGACTTTTACAGTGGGTTCCAAGTTCTGATTTAGATCTGTTTATGTGTGTGTGTGTGTGGGGGGGTATGTGTTTGTGTGTGTATGTGTGTGTGTTACTGAGTGTGTGTGTTTGTATGGATGGAATCACACACACACACACACACACACACACACACACACACACACACACACACTCACACACACACACACACTTACACACACACACACACACTCACACACACACACACACACACACACACACACACACACAGGTGTGGGCATACAGTATGTCATTGTCTCATTATTTCCTCTGCAATGAAACCAGTAAATCCAGTTGGAGTTGCTTTTCTACAGTACGTTTACCAATAACACACTGAAATCACTTTAATGCAAAATTTAGTTTTGGGTCGTGGACAGTCTGCTGGTTAGGTTTACAACCAAGCATTTATATATTTATTTGGCATATTGCATGTGGTTGCAACATACTGCAGTGTATTGTGTATTGTGTATGTGTATGTACTGTGTGTGTGTGTGTGTGTGTGTGTGTGTGTGTGTGTGTGTGTGTGCATGTGAATTACAATCTCAGATTTTTTGTTAAATGCATGAACCATAGTGAATAGACAGCAAAATTTGTTGGTGCATGCCATGTCACTCTGAGCTGAATTATGTTGAAGTTCAGCCCTAATTTCTGCCTGTGATGCTTCATGTTGTCATGGAGACCAGATCTCATAAGAATTTGATAGCACTGCAGGCTATGGCCAATACTCGTTATTGTTTAGCAATCATTATGATAGGCATAATTAATGATAATTATAATTTATTTTATGAGTTATTCTTTCAAACTGATTATATTTCAAAAGCCTCTATATATGTGTGATAATGCCATTTTCTCCCAACAATAGTAGCAAGTCTTTTGCCAGGAAATGGGCAGTTTATTTCGACCAAGCGTTCATCATTAGCCTTTTGTCGTTTGGTATTTTATACTTTGGCAGTCTGGGACTAAGCACTTGGAATCTTTTTTGTCACATTTCTCTGGGTTGGCAAACTAAAAATCCAGTTTGATTGCACAGTAATGAGAATATCTGCATGGCTTTTGAGCTGTACTCAGAATCAATTAATCAGCATAAACATTTTGCATGCTGATGATGAGAATCACATCATTTTAAACCCAAGTCATGGCAGGCAAATCTGCTGCGCAGAATGCATGACCCTCTGTTGAACTATGGGACAGCATCACAGCACACTATTAACTAGAACTGATAACCATGGTTTTCTTCAACAAGCATTTTCAATCTTTTTTTTTGTCTGCGTCTCAACATGTAAATATATCAATTTAATAGATTTGCAGTGTAAATATTTTTATGCATCATCATGATGCACTGTAGCAAATGTTGAAATTGAAATGGTCTCTATAGTATATATATTAATTATAGAAAAAATATATAATTATCAGTTACATGCCATGTTAGCGCTTATTTGCTGTAACATTTGCTATTTTTTGTATAAAACTACATCATTTATTGTTTCTCTTTTATATGCTCTTGTGTGCTGTTTTATCGTAAATACGGCAAGAAATGCTTTTTTTTCTAACTCTTACTGTCTCTCTCTCTCGTACTCTACTTCTCTCTCACTCTCTCTCTGAAGATAGCTTATGGTTTGTGGGGCACCATTTAAATATGAATGTCCCCATCTCGCTCTCTGATACAGCAAATGCTGCTTCTCTCAGAATTCACACAACCTTCAATTTAACCTCACAACCATTATGTTCAATGGGGAACGGCCTCTCCATTGTCAAAGATGCAGCATCCTATTTTTGCCGTAAAAGGATTTAATTAAACCCAACACATTCCAAAAGAAACAGTAATTTTGGGGATACAATTATGCACAATGTGGCTCGAAAAGATAATTTCACTTAATGGAGACATTTGAATGTGCTGGGCAGAAGCTTGTGCTGAACCTTGGGAACTGTATCATTCTTTCAGGGGGTATATCTTTACCTTCCTGGCTTAACACGTTAAAGCCCTTGCAATTGTGTCATAGATTACATTGCTAAATTTAAGGGTTTGTTCTGACATCTGCTTGCATAATCTGTCATGTGGCGCCCTGCCCCACTTTGTTCTGTGACTCCTATCAAGATATTGGTGAATGATCGCATCTCTGAAGGTAAACGTTTTTTTGTCACCTGCCAGTCATTGATAACACGTCTTTAATGACATCATTTAACAAGAGGGCCAAGTTCTCTCAACTTTCTCAAGAGCTATCATTTCTTGTTCATTTTTGTCTACTTCTTCGCTCACCTGAGTCCGAATGTAAGGCCGTTTATGTAAAGTGTTCAAGGGATAGATAGCGACTACTCCTCCTACTGCGTGTGCCTTGGCGTGGTGTTGATCAAATTGTGTTGGCCAGTTTTTTGGAGCTTGTCGCCTTCTCTCCCCAGTGAGCATCGCCTCCTCCTGACTTGAAGGCTGGCCCTGCTGAGTTGACGCCGGCCACGGCTGTCAAACAGGCCGCTGATATCTTAATCAACACAACGGGCAGGGGGGTGTGGGGGGGGCTATTCACAGGGGTGTGTGTGTGTGAGAGAGTGTTTTTGCCCCCTCCTCTCAAGATGCAAGGCGCAGTAAGGGTTGAGTCAGGACGTGTTCGGTCAGTCCGAACAGCCAAAGAAAGACTTTGGGGGTGGACACGTCCATTGTGACATGTGCTAGGGGAACATAATGAATTATATTATAATTACAATACCGGCGCGAGGAAAGGGAGACAAAACAGATATTTGACCAGGGGGTGGAGTGTGCTACTCCTCGGAGACCCACGGCTTCTCAAAGTCCCCCCTGGTCCCCCCCAGCGGGCCCTCCCATTCAGCCCCGATCTCCATACAAAACTCACACAACAGGCTCCCTCTCTTGTGGCGCCTTGTTTGGTAAAAGAAGAAGAAGAAGAAAAAAAGTGAAGTAAAAAAGAAAAAAAAAACACTGAAATCTCAAAGCCCATCCATATGTTTGCTTAAGGAGGTATTTTTTTTGTTGTTGTTGTTGTGTGTCTGAATGGATCAAGTATGGGTGGCATTCACACCTATTTCTGAGGTTGGGGCAAGTCTTAGTGCGAGTGAGAGTGTGAGTGTTGATGCTTGCGGTTGATGAAAACGCCGCCACTTGTTTTGTGACTACTCAGCGAGCGCGCTGTGTGCATGTGTTCCTAGTTAGAAAGCTTGATGAGCCATGCTACGAGTTCTGTCAGAGAGAGCAGTCTGTAAAAGCAAATTGTGATTTGTGTGTGTTGGGGGGCGGGGGTGGGGTGGGTCGTTTCTGCTGGCTGTGGGGTTGTGTGTGTGATGACTGATGTCTGATGGGGGTGTGGCTGGGTGAAGATCTGTGCCTGTGTTTGGGGACTCTGGTGAGAACGATGGTCACATAGGCGTGGCGTTTTTGCGTCGGGGCGGGAGTGTGTATGTGTGACTGTCTGTGTATGTGTGTGTGTCTGCCTGGATGTTAGTGAGCAGTTGGATATGTGTGTGTGTGTGTGTGTGTATGAGGAGCGGGAGGGTGGGGTGGGGGTGGGGGGTTGAGTTGGAGAGTGAGAGCCGTGCCTAAGAAAAGCGAGGGGGAGGGAAGCTGGCAGTGACTGAGAAGATGAGGATTTGACAGCGAGGTGACGGAGAGTTCAAACAAAATGAGGCTTGTAGATTAGCAGTGCTCCCCTCACTGACAGGTGTCATCTCTGGGGGCAGTCTGTCACTCTGCCTGCTGCCACTCTTTATATCCGAGCAGAAGGAAGAGCGGCCAGACCCAGCGAAACGTGCGTGCCTGTTAGTTAGTTAGTTAGCAAGGGAGGGAAGGAGGGAAGGCAGGAAGGAAGGAGGGAGGGAGAAAAAAGAAAAACAGAGAAAGAAAGAGAGATGGAGGGAGTAAAAGAGTCTGAAGAAACAGACTGAAGGAAGAGAGAGAAATGGGTAGAAAGGGAGGTGAGAGAGAGGGAGAGAAAGATGGCTTGTGTGTGAGAGAGAAGAGAGAAGAAATAGAGATGGAGTGAGAGAGAGAGAGAGGGAGGGATGGAGGGAGGGAGGGAGGGAGGGAAGAGAGAGCGGAGAGGCGGCACCAGTCTCACCTCCCTGGGCACGTCCTCCTGGAGTCTCCCTGCCAGTCACTCAGATTAATGCCCAGGTGGCAGCAAGAAGCACCATCACAAACACAACCCCTGCCAAAAGGATTGCGCACTACCCATGCCGTGACTTGCCAATTTGTTGTTGTCATGTGTGTGTGTGTGTGTGTGTGTGTGTGTGTTTTAATCTTTAACTGACAGCCATTGTGAGCATTATGTACATTTCTGGAATAAGGAGCTCAGCTAACTCACCGCACAGGCAGACAGAAGCACGTGCTCCGTCTTGAGCAACTGTTAGTGATTTGCAATTGCAAATATTTTGATTGCTAGAAAACCAAATGGTGAAAAGCCCTTAAACTGATACAGATGCATTGCCTCGCATGTATATTTCCGTAATGAATGGTAGTACATTTAAATGATTGTGTAATTTTATCGTCTCTCATTTTAATAATAAATTAACTGCAGACATACATATGGGACACATATCTGCCATGCAATCTGCAAAAGCTAATGCATGTAATTAATCTTTGACACATGCGTTTGCGGGTTTGTTTCGGAGTCTGGTGAAATGCACATCCGCATGCTGCCACGTTGACTATGTGTGTCTCCTCTCTTGTCTTCCTTGTCTGTCTCAGAATTAACCATATCATTTTCATCAGGCTTCTGCACGCTGGCAGTACAGTCTGTATGTTGGGTCTAATTCATAGGCATAATTACTTGATGACTGAAGGAAGAGAGTATGGAGATGGAGATAGGTAGATGGACAGATGAAGAAGAGAGAGAGAGAGAGAGAGAGAGAGAGAGAGAGAGAGAGAGAAAGAAAGAT
>JASCIP010000121.1:3868296-3878719 GCA_034783695.1 Sardinella gibbosa | reverse complement strand
TATAATTCTACAGGAAACCCTCCTGAATGTTTCGATGTAGATGCAATAGGACATTAGTGAACAGATGTAAGTAAGGAACTGCTAATGTTGAAATTACCTCAAAAAACAGTTTCTGATATGACAGGCTTCCTTCAGAGCTGTCAAGTTCAGCTTGAGCAGTATTTACCAGCTCGTCAATGTCATGTTCCTTCTTTAGGGGAAAAGCTTTCCTCAAGGCTTCCCTAGACAGCAATGAATATTTGAGGACACAAACACATTTATGGTTGATCTAGCATTGTTTACATGCAGCCGAAATCCGATATGAATCAATCCATAGCCCTGTTGTTCCAGGTCACAGAGGACTGCTGGTATGAAAAGGAAACGCAAAAACTTGATACAACACAGACCAAATATTTAACTGACAGCTAACACCAACTGCATGGGCAACAGTACCTTCCTTTCAGTTTCATTTTCCGGCACTGAGTTCAGTTAAAGGTACACCATGAGATCCTGAATGATGTCATGTCTGTTGACGTTCCACGTAAACAAACAAAACGCTACTCTCAAATTCACACTACTAAATCAACTTTTGTCACTGCAGCCCACACGAATCTGCATGTTCACTAACCCCCAACCCATCCCCTAAGCATCGTGTTGGTGTTTGGCTGTAATATGGTTTGTTATGTTTCGCTGCACAGTCTGTGCCCTAGTGTTTGTTGGTCATTTTACAGCCCCTGTGTTGTCCCCAGAGACAGGACTTTTTCGCTATATATTCAGGGGGAAGGCAGCAAGCTGATCAAGGGGAGATGCCTACGATATGAGACAAAAATGATATTGCGCTAAAAACCATGCAAGATTTCATAGTTCACCTTTAACGTTAGCTACCAGTTGGTTATTCAGTCAATG
This sequence comes from Sardinella gibbosa, assembly GCA_034783695.1. Classification (NCBI taxonomy): domain Eukaryota; kingdom Metazoa; phylum Chordata; class Actinopteri; order Clupeiformes; family Clupeidae; genus Sardinella; species Sardinella gibbosa. The sequence goes on along the minus strand of JASCIP010000121.1, from coordinate 3,877,834 downwards.
TTGTGTCAAATGTTCTGGTTCCTTCTCCTACAGACAATGGTGATCTGGACAGCAGTGCTATGGATTGATTCATGCCAGATTTCTCCTTTAACAGTCTGTCCTTCATATCAGAAAATCACTTGATGGATCTCCAAGGCTTGTACAGGCAATTGGCTGCTTTAATGAGAAATAAAATTATTTATATTTCTCCCAAATACTGTAAAAAACGACACCATTTTTGAGAACATATGTTTCTGTTAATAATAAACCTCTCACCTAAATTCAGAAACAGTGAGCGTCCCACTTTCTGTTGTGTCACTTTTAATAAGCATCCTCTGTACATGAGTAATCACATGCATCTGTGCATGGTAGAGACTCTCATCCACCTGCAAGCCACAGGTCAGTCAAGGAAGTGTTCCAACAACCCACTTCATGTTCAGTACAGATAAAAGCACTTCCCAATAGCACATGGAAATCCCATTACCTTTCCTGAGAGAATGTCATTAAACAGACTGATGAGTTCATCGGTTAGATGATGACGAATGCTTTCCATCAAGCTATACGCCCAGTCTCCAGCATGATCTCCATGCTGTCTCTCTAAATACTTGTGCAGAAACCCTGGAAGATCACTACACATTCCTAGCTGCAAAGACAGAATATGAGTAAGTATATGGCAGAATGTTAAAACAACAGAAAGGGGATATAATACTATAAAAATTAATTTAACTATGATAAAAAAAGAAAGGAAATCAGAATACCTCCACATCTGTATCATCCTTCTCTTTCATGACCTCTTTAATGATTCTCACAACATCAGCTTTCTTCAGTCCAACATTCTTCAACTGACCCTCGTAGCGAAGGAAAATGGGTACATCACTTCCAGTGCCCTTGGTGACAAATTGGTAAGAATTTAGTTTGGGTATTTTGATTTGTTGTGGTTTTCCAAATATGGCTATATTTACATAAATAAGTTGGTAACTTTGTGTTGTAGAATGATGGTAATCTTACTCGTCCTTCAAAGAACTCTTTAGAAGTCTTATCTGCAAGAGTCTGTAGTAAAACCATGAGTCGCTGCTGGCTAGACTGCCCTTCAAAGAGTTCTGTCCAGCGTTCACTTCCCCCAAGTATATCTGCAGTTAAACACCACAGCCTCACTCCCACAGAACGAAATATTTTGAATATTCAAAAGGTTTCAAAGCCATTAATGAAGACAGGGATTCATGTCTTGCATCTTCCTACCTGTACAGCCTTCCCAGTCTGGCCTTGGGGTGGAAGCCCCTTGGAAAACCTCAAGTTCTGCTTGGAGACTGTCTCTTTCAGATAGGACCTGTTTATGCAACTCCAGAAGTGTGTCATATTCTGCCTTCATTTGATCAAAATCTATCTGTAGGGTATCCAGCTGGAGTTCGAATCAAGATATTTCATAGTCACTATTTACTCTGTAATTCAGCAATATACAATTTTCTTTAACAATGTGAAAAATATCACAGAAGATTAATTTCTAAATCAAGGTCATATTGTTGATGGCCAATAGTACCTTTTGAACATGCTCCTGATGTGACCTATCAAGGCTTTCCCAGTCCCTGCGGGGAACAACATCTCCATATTCGGCATGCAAACGGTTTAGCTCCACCTGGGCTTTGGTCAGATCCTCTCTGCACACTTTGAGTGCCAACTTCACCTTAACTGGATCTTCAGACTCTGCGACTGCAGTTATAAGGAAATAAAAGAAATCATTTCATGGGCCGGGCCATGTCTTGATCCTTTTAACTATGGAGAAATGAGTCGCTATTAATAATGGGGATTTAATCAAAGCATATAAACACAACACAACAACCCTCTGTTCTATGATATTTGCACCACAGAATAATCACATTTCTTTGGAGGAACGAGTGTATAATAACGTAACATAGTGAATAATTTTACATTTTTACCAGTACAGTAAATTGTAAAACTGTTTTACACCTGTGTAACTGGGTCTCATTCATTCACATACTGTACGTACCTCATATCTCATAACATTTGTTTATGTTATCTTACTGTACACAAATGGCACCTACCCTCCATGCCATCACCTGCTTCCTCCTCTGGAGTATAAGTCATACTGCTGATGTTAGTTATAAGCAGTTTACGAGCATCACACTCATCCCTATATAACAGATATTGGGCAGCCAGATCCTCTTGTAGGCGACACACCTAGATTGGTGGAGAGACATCAAAAAATGGCCCAAGATACAGTAGATTGGGGAGTCCATCTTGAGGATTGATATAAATATTTGTTTTGTTTTTTTTAAACACTAAGGATAAAATGTCAAAACTAGTAAAATGCAAACAACTGCTTAGGTGGCACAAAGTACTGGTAATTGAATAAAAAAAGAATCCTATTGTTAATCTCTCAGGAAGGCTCTGTAAAGCCCCTTGCTGCACACACATCTACTTAAACACACTTAACATGCCTTTTGGCTGTGCAATCCCGAGAGTAATACAATAGCATGCTGTTCTAGCTCATATTTATACTGAAACAGCCTGTTGTGTGGACAGTTTTACAGTCCCAAATCAACTGGTCAGATGACATTAGAGAAGGAAAAACTTTGGTTATGTTGAATGGCACTTCACTCTATATTCTAACCCACTTAAAGGAAAAATCCAGAATCAATCAGCCTGTATTCCTGTTCTTTGAGGCCATTGCAAACTAGTATCTAACGCTGAGGGCATAAGGAAACGAAACTTCCTTGCTCACATCTGTTCATGTTGGCAGACGTTTTGCCGTTGCATCAAATTCTGTCTCATGCCTACTGACAACACTCTGTGAATTTGACTTTTCAAAGCAGCAAACCCAACCGTACCTTTTTGAGACATATTGTCTCAAATGTTTTTTTTTTTTTTATGTGTGAAGCAATACTATATTTTTTAATGTCCACAAGCAGTTTATTCCAACTGTAGGAGCTCTATGAGGAACATTTTTTGAGGCTGTAGCTTCCGACCCCTTAACTTATCTGTGTACCTGGACCTCCAGAGCACACTGTTTCTCTCTCATGTCCTCAATGAGCCTCTGCAAACGCTGCTTGTCGTGTTTCAGGGCCTTCATCTCGGCCCTCTCTTCCTCCCTCAGGGCCAAAATGCGTCTCTCACACTGCTCTGACACCAGAACCAGTTGAGTCCTCAATGGCTCAAGCTCACGAATTTGATCTTCCATATACGCTAAGATAAGCAAATACAGTTGCAAATGAGCAAAGTAGCACCATTAACATCAAGGGTAGCAACAATGATCACTATTTTAACAATATTCTTTTAAGCAATGGAGCAAAAGATTGAACTGACCAGATATCTCTCTATGAGAAATCTCTATACATGGCATATGTATATTGAATATCTTAATCTTAGATATTTAACATCTTAGATAACTGACTGCAAAAGCCCACCATACCAAGAGTGACTTCATATTCATTTTTTATGGCTGTCAGCAATGGCTTGTATGTTTTGAAGTCCTCAATGAAACAGTCAAACACTTCCCGATAAGTCTAGTCAGTGAAACAATAAAATTATATTATATTAGAGGTATGTGAATGTTGATGTAGTTTAAAAATAATCTTCACTAAATATTTAGAAAATGTCTGTTTAGAGAGTATTGATTTGCCACTGAGGATTTTTTTTAAACCTGGAGTCTACGTTCCTGGACTTTTGGCTGCTGCAAATCCAATGCTTGCAGTTCTCTCTTCAAATAACCCTCCAGCTGCATGAGAAATCGTGGCTTCCCCACTTGTCCACTGATCTCATCACTGTAACTGGAAAAGCAAATTTCAAAAGGTTTACAACTAATTGACTTCATCTATATTTTTAACATAGCCTATTTACCTGAGTAGGCCTACCCACTTTCTACATTAGACAAAAATACTTGCAATCAAAAGATACCCATGATTCTTGATATCTTTTGTTTTTATACTTCTGCGTCTTGGAGGAACAGTTTGTGAAGCAACATGAGCTGGCCAGGTGGACAGGGAGCCATTAGCACTGCCTTCCTATAATTTGGATGACAGGCAGGGGTGTTACTGTCTATAATAATTACAGTTTATTACAACCTCGTGAAGTGTTAATAAATTGAATCTGGAAACAGTTCCTTGCCTTGGCAGTTTACAGTTTGTTATAGATGCCATTATCTACAGGTATGCACCCAAACTGAATCCACAGCACCACTTACTCGCAGTTTTCTAAAAACAGTCAGGCATCCAGGGACATTGCTCACACCATCCTTTCCACAATCATGTGATTGCATTGCCATTGTTGAAGATCTGTGACATACAGAATAGAGTCAGAATGTTAACAGATGACCTGATTAAAACCGTCTCTGATTAAAATACACCTATTGCTCGAAACTTCACACAAATAATTATAATGATATATACCCAGGTTTAGCTGTGGCTATCTAGGCAGACTTGTGATCATGAAAGACAGTGTACCTTTGCCCTTTTGACAAAGTAACAGGTGGTAATTTTGTTTCGACTGGAATCGACATCCGGATCTGTCAAGCCTCTTTCATTTACTTTAGCATTTAAAAACGCAATTTCTAGCAGGAACAGATACTTAAAAGAGAATATCTGGATAGAAATGTCCCGATGGTACAAAAACAACACCATGCACAACGAATGTTGTGTATCTGTGGTTTCCATGGCAACTCAGGACCCCTGAAGGACCCCACGATCTAGACAGCTAGAAATTTGCCTGTTGATTTATTGCGAGATGAGCCCTGCACACTTACCTCCTTACTGCGCCCAGCTGCGACCCTCAATTCAGGCTGCTACAATTCATTAAGCTCAGAGAAAAAAAGCCGAATTTTTACTTGATTAAAACGTGCCAATCGAATTTCAGAACAGGTGAGGTCTTGTTTTTGTGTTGCACCTGCGTGAAATCTGCGAGGATAAGTAGAACACGTTTATAAATCAACGTTAATTCATACCTTAAATAGGTTATACCTCCATCTACAATCTTGACAAAATAGTGCTAGTTAATCAAAATAAAGATGACGTAACCCTCGTGACATCTCGTGAATGATAGCTTTTTTTCAACAAAAATACATTTATACAATATATTGCCCACTATTATTATTTATACAGATATAAATGATTTCATGAATAAATGATTTCAAATGTCTATCTTTTCTGAGTAACTGAGCTCATATGCAGACCGAAACATGCACACGTGTACATGACCTCGGTTAAATTTCAACATAGTTCCAGTGAATTAGTTGGAAATATGGAAAGCTTTCCACAACTGTAATAAATAAACTCTCAATGGAACAGATTAACAAACTTTGAAACTACATTTCCAAAGCTTCTTTCCACACCCAGGCTCTGAAAAAGCACAGGGTATGTTCCTTCCTGGGTTCTGTAGTTGGCGCTTCATTGATATTGACAGCTCTGCATACCGCGAGGTCTTGTTTTCAACTACAGTACCCACACGGCACCGACAGTCCGACTGTAGCGCTGGTTATCCGGGGATATCGTAGTACTGCTGTTTCTCCTCAGTCTATCTTGCTCTCTCTTTTCAGCGGATTGACACAACAGAGTAGCAAAATAAGAAAAGATTAACGCACAAAGCCAAAAATGGCAGAGCTTGGAGCGGGGAGCCTGCTGTCGGGGGATCCTGCTTTTAACTATCAAGAGCATGAACTAAACGAACGATTGAAGCGGCTGTACCCGGCCGTGAATGAGGAAGAGACCCCCTTACCCCGATCTTGGAGCCCCAAGGATAAATACAGCTACATCGGTCTCTCACAGAACAATCTGCGGGTGCATTACAAAGGTATATAGATGTGACCAAATGGGTATTAGTCAAAGTGTCATCAGATGGGCCTTGTCATTCCCGATGGCTAAGGGCGTCGTGTTTAGTTGGGTGCGATTATGTGTATGCAATCTCCCCGATCTAGTTTGAGCTGCTTTTCCTTCCCTTTGCTTTGTTTCACAAGAGGGAAGAGGAATGCCCAAATGGTTGACAGTTAGCTAGCAAACCCTGACAGTACGGATATCCCAGGTCAAATACTCAGTTCCCAAAGCTCATCATTTTCATGTTATTCGTCATCTTATCCAAACATCTCCTGTATATTTCAGTGCTCCATTAATCATTTAGACTAGATCATGAACTTGAATATGCAGACTTATTCTTGCCGCTGAGTAGTGGACTGATGGACTGTAAAATAACAAGTACTGCGATGTAGGTTTAGCTTGCAAGCTAACATCTGTAGCTGGCTTGCTATTACAGCTAACCGTTTAGCTAACATTACAGTAGCTGTATCAGGTATAGGAACGTTACATTGTATGGAGCTAGCTAGTTAGCCAGATTATGCTAACAATAAAATTATCATTACCGACGGGATAAGCGTCATTCTGTATTACGAGTTTGATGGATCAAGATTCCAATGCCAGTAGTTTTATATTTAGCTTGGGGAATTTGAATTTGCTTACAACTTAAGGCTTGAAAAACATGAGATACTTTAACGTTATGACCATAACAGCTTTCAGGGCATCACAGCCTTGTCAGCTCAGCTGTTTTGGCGACATTATCTTGCATTTTAATCAAAGGATGTAACCTAACCATTGCTGGCATGGACATTCGTCGACATCATTGGAGATTAATTTAGATTCCAAGGCCCTGCCATACACTGCAGCTTGGACCTTTTGCCAAATATCCGAAATGCCGATGCAAGGCCTACACTACTTTTTGCAGATGTCGCAGATCGGATTTCATTTAACTTGTAAAATAACATATTGTTTGGCATCTGCAGATTAAAAGTAGTTATACATATCATCAACGTTTAACGTAGTGAATTATCGTGTATTTGTAAGGAACTGCGCACAAATACATTTGAAAGAATCTGAGTCGATAGAATCATCTGGTTCCCTTCATCCGTTCGTCCAGTCTTGTAGGTATTGACAGAAAGTCAGTTGTGTTAGGTAATGTGGTCTGGTCACTGATCAATACATAACATCAGTCCTGTCAGGCAAACGTTATTATCCTTCATCAGTTTGCAGTAGTCAAGGGTCCAGGTCGTTCTTTCTGTCTACAGAATTCCATGCCTAATTGATAGCTCTCAGTGCTTGCATATTTAGGCTCAACTTGTTTTACTGTTAGTATTATTTGTTGATTTTGTTTTGTCATGAACATCATGGCAGCATTGTCAAGTCATAAGGTCATTGGCCTCTCAGATAAAAATGTATGTATTTATTTTGTTATTTTTTTATTTTGTTATTTTTTGCTATTTGCATTCGATTGCCACCTACATTCTGCTTATCATTTGTGGGTTTATTACAGGTTGGCCCTGACTAATGTAAAGCATATCAATATGAAAGATTATTAAGATTGAGTGTTCATTTCTGACAGGTATGAAGATATGCAATAGTATGGGAAACATTTGTTAGAAAATTTGCCCCTTGAAAGACACTTTCATGAGATCAGTAATACTAATTGTTTCTTAATACAGATTAATTTTACAAAGGACTCAAATAGGTTTCTGCAGCCACAGTGATATGAACGTCTGTGTTCTCTTGGCCTCTACATTAGCCTAGGTGTTAAAGCATAATGCACTTATCTGTGGACCCAGAGTCTTATTCCTGAGGCCCTCGGCCTATGCATTAGCCTATGTTATATGCTCAGGCTGTATGCATTATGCACATCTGAATGGGGGACCCAGTGTTTTATTTCACGATTTTCCTATAATCTTCTTCTTCTCCTCTGCTGTTTTTCACCCTCTGGCTGGCAAGTCACCCTTGTGATTTTGGGAGGCTATTTTGGCCATTGTGCCAGTTTCCTCTATTCAAGGCGAGATTAGAGATGTGTGTGTGTGCGTGCGTGCGTGCGTGCGTGCGTGCGTGCATGTGTGTGTGCACTCCCATGTGTGTGTTAAGAGCCGATGAATTCCTTGATTTGAGTGTCAGGGTATGTGTGGTGGTTAGCCATGATTTGAATCCTTTGTGTGCACCCAGTTATTCTTGCACAAAGCTGAATTGTACGGGTGAAACTGTTGATACCTTCACATAATCATCCGCTACTAGTACAAATCAATTGCATCTGTGCCTGTACAGTGCCTGTACAAATGTATGAATTTGGTCTGTGTGCATTACTGTACAAGAGAGTCAGTGAGCTAGTGGCATGTGGAATGAAGTGAATGGGACTCCAGTGTCATCATGCTTGTTCTGGTGACTAGATTCTTTTGTTGGTTGTGTCACTGGACACTTCTGGGTGAGGAGTAGCAGGTTGTTCGACTGGACCCAGGCTGCGTGTGTGTGTGTGTGTGTGTGTGTGTGCGTGCACGTGTGTGTGTGTGATTGCTGTGAGTTGAGTGAATGTGTGTGTGTCAGGCTCAGTGAGTGTTTGTTTGCCCATAGAGGGGGAGCTTCTGTGGTCTGAGGCCACTCATGCATGTTCAGCCAGTGAGGTGACATCACCAGATTGCGTCGCCCCCCTCCCCTCCTCCTATCCCCCACCCCCCCCCTCCCCCTCGCTACCTCTCTCCTCCTGTCTCACTATGTGAAACTGTAAAGCAATGTTTGCCAACACTGGCACTGCTAAACTGAAGCAGTGTTTGCCAACACTCTCGCTGCTCTACCAGTTCAATTTATTCCTCTTCCCCTGGCTGCTTTGGCTGTGTGATTTAACCTAATTGTGAATAATGACAGGTGTGTTGTGAGACGGCTGTGTCACAAAGCCCTTTTTATGATATCTGATCTTCTGGCTGTAATTTAACGAGGTGGTTTGTGTGATTGACAGATAAATCAATTATGTGTGCCATCAGCATCGGTTCAACACTGCACTGCCGAGGGGTTGCACAACATTTCTGTTGTGTGACACTGTAACTGATCACTAATCTCCAGAAGCACAACAGCAATAAGCTGCCATGTTTTTGTTCTGTTTTGCCAATGAAGTAAGCAACCTACTTGGAGTGTATAATGTATGTCTATGTCTATGTGTACGTGTGTATGTGTATGTGTGTGTGTGTGTTCAGCATTCACATGCGCTTATTTAACTGACTGGCTCAGAGAGATCAGACTGTTACGTAGGCTCTCTCCGATAAAGGGTCTTCTCCCTCTGCTCAGCCTTGAGCTGGTGTGTGTGTTGGGGTTATAAATAGATTCTCTGGGTGGGGGGGGGGGGGGGGTGCTGTGGGCATGCATAAGCACACACGTGTGTGTGTGTGTGTGTCAGAGTTTGAGAGAAAGGGCATCACAGTATCTGAGGACTCTCTGGATGCTATTTGGTGTTGTGTGAGGAGGATACGATTATAAATAGCCTATAGCTTGTTGGTATGTGCGTGTGAGTCTCCGTCCGTCGATGTTGTTTTTGTTGGTGCTCAGCTTATAAAGGCCAATGACAAATAGTATAGCCTAGTGGACAGTAGTGAGTCATTGTTTGAGTCACCCAAGTGTAGCTTACGACCAGGGTGACAGACACACGTGTTATAAATTCTAACTGAGGTGTTAACCCCCTGATTAGAGGGTTTCAACCCTGTGTGATTATAATCACACACATACACATACACACACACACACACACACACACACACACACAC
>JASCIP010000121.1:3839457-3851281 GCA_034783695.1 Sardinella gibbosa | reverse complement strand
GGGAAGGAGGTGAGGGATGTTTTGCAGAATACAGTGGAACAGAAGCGCGCACGCACACACACACACACACACACACAAAATAAACACTGGTGTGGGCTGCTCTGGAGCTCTGGAGTCACATTCCATTCAGTCGCTCAGAATCACTTGTCGGTGGCGGTGTGGTGATTCTCGTCAGAAATGGCTAATCTTTCTAGAAATAGATCGCCCCAGTCCTGACAGCATACTAATCCTCTGCCAGCACAGTTGTGATTTATTTTTTTCAATCAGGCTTCTCTGAGGCCACCACTCACTGAGGACTTGCATATTAGTGTCATCACAGCAGCTCTGATCCCAGGCCAAAAAAAAAAAAAATTATGGGATGGCTGTTGACTGTTGCAGCTGACGGGAATGGATGCTATGCTGGCCTATGACTGTATTTGTGTGTGTGTATGTCTTTGTTTCTATATATTTTGTGTGTGCATGTTTGTGTTTATATATATTCTGTGTGTGTGTGTGTGTGTGTGCGCGCGCTTTGACAGGATGCCTTTAGTCTCCTGGCGTACTCGGACCCGTGGAACTGCCCCGTGGGTCAGCAGCTTGACCCCACACAGAGAGAGGCCATCTGCTCTGCACTCAACAGCGCCATCCTGGGTGAGTGCATGCCCTCATACACACACACACATACGCACACACACACACACACACACACACACACACACACACACACACACAGTTACAGTATACACTCAATTACTTCAGTCATATTCCAGAGAATTTCAACCCATAGCCCTGTGGTTAGTGGTCATAGAGTGCTGTCTGTCGGAAAAAACAATGAGAAAATTTGGTAAAGGAAAAGAGCAAATGGTGAAGTGGCAGCTGGAACAATAGGGCTCTGGGATGAATGCTATGGGTCACATATCGCTTTCCACATCACCACATACTCACCCCTCTGCACTAAGATCGATAGATAGAGTGATAAGTATATTGAAAGATCAATATATATCGATAGATAGATAGATAGAGAGAGATACTTTATTTATCTCGAAAGAACAGTGTCAGAGCTCTAGCATAAGCCTATTTGTTGTTGCTGTTGCTGCTGTTGTTGTTGTTGTTTTTGTTAATTTGGTGACTGCCTGGTGCGTCTTGCGTTAGTTTACCAACACAGCCATGTTGTGTGTCCATGTGCACAGAGTCTCAGAACCTGCCCAAGCAGCCTCCGCTCATGCTAGCACTGGGCCAGGCCACAGAGTGCGTGCAGCTCATGGCTCGTGTGCGTTCTGGCTCCTGCTCCTTCGCCCGAGTGGACAACTTTTTGCACTAGCCCCCCCCCCCCCCCCTTCCCCCTAAAGGTAAGATGACTGAATATTGACATGCAGTACACTTATCCAGTTAACAGCAATATGTCAAAATTGCACATTGTAGGGATGTTGAGTTGTCCTGTGTGCTTTCCAGTTTGTCGACAAATTTCAGTTTTCATTCAGACTGTTTGGTTCTTTTTTTTTTGTTTTGGGCTGTTTTGTTTGCTGTTGTCATTTGTTGTTGCTATTATGGCCTTATATACAGTATAATAATTAATATCCAGATTGCAGTTGTCAGCACATGAGTGATGGATATGTTTCACAGGCAATGTTCAGGACCGCTAAGAAGAGGACCTTTCCAGTCGGTTGCCATGGGGACAGCACGCGTTTTGAATTGGTGTGTGGCTTGCCGTTTACCAGAGGCAGTTGGGCAGAGGAATGCGCAGAGCAGGAGAAGAGAGGCTTCTTTTTAATTTAGTATTATCAAATACAAAAATGTGTGACACTATTTAAAGATAATTAATTATTATTCTGTTTATCTAGTCATTTTTAGTTTATATTTTGTCAGTTGGTTGTGCTCACCTTGGAAACAAATCTAATTTTTTTTCTTTTTTTTTTTTCTTTTTTTTTTAAGGGGTGGAAACCCCACATAGTATTTTTAAATGTATTCCATATCACGGATCTCCATTAGCAACTCTGTTGTGACAACAAGTGACATAGTCCGGTTTCTCTCACTCAGCAGCTCTCAGGTATTCAGACTCATGATGGCATTGGGGTATTGCACAGAGATATATCTAGCAGTACAGTAACACACAAACACTCTGTCAAGTAGTCCATGCGCAAGTGGATTGAAGCAAATGACAAAAATGATGTCCTCAGTAGCCTACTATGGGCATTCAGTGGGATGGCCCAAAATAATGTGGGGTGCTGTTCATAAACTGATATGAGTGAGTGAGTGAGAGTGTGAGTGTGCAAGAGTAAGATAATGCACTGCTCCCCCCCACCCCCCTTCCTCTTGGGGAAGAATCTAAGGCACCAGCTATTACAGGCCACTGTCAGAGGGTGGCGCCACCAACATAAGTGTAAATCAGATTGAAGTGAAGGATATTTTTAATTGTGTTTATTTCGGGCAGTGGGGGAGGGAGGGAAGACCTCACAATTCTAGAGCGTTTACCTTTGGTTTATTAAAATAGGAGGTCATTGTTATACTCTGAAGTGCGGAGATGGGTCTAAAACCCATTTTTGGGAGACCAAAAGGAAAACCCCCAGTGGTGTTTGTGTGCTAATATTAAAGGATTGAAAAAAGATGATAAGACTAATAGTTGGTTCACTCATTGAAAGCATGTACTATTACAGTAGTGCTCTGACCTGTGATGAAAAGCTAAACTATGATGGCCCTACATTTATATATATAAATATAAATATTTAGAGACTTATATTCTTAGCAGATGACAAAGCCTTGGCAGTACTGACAAAAGCTGCTATAGTGGTACTACTGTACCTTGTGGCAGGAGTCTGGCCCTGGTAACCAAACGTCCCTGGAGATTGGGTTACATAGAGGTCATAGGGTTACATTGGGTTACGGTGCTCTTTGCAGAAAGCTCATTCTGCGTCCCTATCACTTTTAGAGGAGTTAGCAAGGCTGAAAAAGATAACACATTATTTTAAATGATTAGTAGGTACATACAAATGCTATGAGCTGCCCCCCCCCAAGTTAGCCTCAGCGTAACTGTAGTGCAAAAAAATAAAGAAATCATGAGGCCATTCTTTTTAATGGGTCAGGCACGGACCAGCACGCATCCAGTCTTGATTCCGCCCCGATCTGTATCACAACAAGAGCTTCTCTAGTCTGGTGTTCATCTGGGTGTACAGTACACCTCCACTCCCCACCTCCTCCGGGCCCTCATAAGCTCACTTACTACCTTGGCAATGTAAACACTGACTCGGTCACGATGGGACACGTGGCTACAACCTCATTCGTTGTTCGATTTCATGGTGTATGTATGCAGCCACTGTTGATTTATTTTTAATTCCCTTCTTTCGTCATCTCTCTCTCTCTCTTTTCTCTCTCTCTCTCTCTCTCTCATGCCCTGTTCCTATTAACGGTCATTTAGCACACAGAACAGAAGAGGCTTTTAGTCAATGTATTAACCCAGTATTCCACCCATCCAGCAGGAGGTGCTCCACTGTGTTGAATGTAGCTTAGCTGGTCATTTCTGTTCTTAGTTGCTGTTATTTTTTTATTTTTATTTTATTTTATTTTTTTCAAACTATTTTTTCTTCAAGTTTGCTGCTGGCCTCCTTGAGATTGTTTGTTACACCCACATACGGACATAGTCACATCCACACTCATCCACACACACACATACACACCTGCTCTGACGTTGCATTGATGTTACACCTATATTTCAGTTATACCTCACGTTTGTTGGCAACCATGTAATGCTTGTTTGTATCACACACATAGATCATAAGCTTATAAGGGGATTTGAACACAAGGGAGGTGGGAGCGGGCCTCATCCACAGTAGCATAACGTTAGGCATCAGTTCACGCCTATTAGGGTAACAAGTCCTTCAGATTCAGTGTTCAGATACCTCTCCAGGGAGAGAGAAGAAAAGAGAACAGGTATGAACACTGCATTTTAGACTATTTCCCATTTCCTCTGTAACAAATCTAATTCATTTTAATTAATAACAGGAGCTAAAAGCCAAAAAAAGACATGTTGGTATGTCTTTGGAAGGTATACTCTCAAGACTGCGAATCCCTTTTCTCCTTTTGTGATGATGTCTGAAGTTCTGAGGCATTTCTTTTTTTTTTCTTTTATTTTCCAAAAAAAGAAAAAGAACACCCATACCAATCCTCCGTAATCCATAGTTCAGTTAAGACGACGTGTGAATAAAGTTTAACTCCAGTAGATGGCTTGATGGAAATCATTCGGTGGTGTTATCCTATTGCATGGAGTCTCATGTATACCTGACAGCTCAGCCATACATGTTTCATATGGAACCATGAGAGGCAAAAAACAAAAACAAAAACAAAGGCCAGCTACAGTAGGCATCAGGTCGACGCCTCACTCAACTGTACGTAGAGTGTTCTGTCTCGGGATTGCTTTTTTCATGGCAAATGTATTTTGGAACTCATCTTAGTAACCACCCAAAATGTATATTGCCATCTTAAAAAATAATCTGTATTAGAAATTTAATATCAACTTCAAGTGCAAATAGGGACCTTTTGTGAGGAAAAAAAGGAGAATCTTTTTAGACTTCTCTCTGAACAAATGTGTTCATTTTTTCTCTTGTCTTCTGGAGCTGTACTGTATGTGCCACAGAAGACAAGCAGCAGGACACATGGAATTAAACTGAATACAAGCTGTGCACAATTTACTTCTGTTATGATTTTAAATTTATTTTTGAGTTTTCAGTTTAGCAATCGTGAAATGAGTTACCCTCTACTTAGCATGAACCTTTTTAAAACCTTTAAAACATCATAAAAAAAGAAAAACAATTTTAAAAACATACCTATGTACTGGAAACATGATAAAGAAATATTGTACTCGTTTAATTTTGACAGAATTATTTTTATTAAAATACACATCCATGAGCATATGATTGTTGTGTGTTGTATTTATTTCTGATGTTTGCTGTCTGTATTTCTCAAACATTTCCTAAACTCACGTATGATTTTATTGGAGGATTCATGATATCACAGGATTCCACTCTATTCTTATTTGTGTGTACCTTTATTTGGTTAATGCAAATGTCCCACCTCACTCTTACACAACAGCATGTCAATATAAACAGCTTGTTTATGTAAATAGTAAATAGTTTGTCTTTTGGTGTCAGGGAAAGGTAATAACAGTTTGTCATGACTGAAAAGTGCTTGAATTATTAAACATGAAACAAATGGTAATCAGATAATCAAAACAAATTAGTGCTGCCCGGGGCATCATTTAGTTCCTCTATTTAAATTGCAAAGGGAGCTTGTGGCCCCTGCAGCAAGCTGTAGAGTGCTGGCTCATTTGGGAAAAGTACAGTCCAGGCAAGAGGTGAAATATGAAAAGTGCTGTCTGAAATCTGAATTAGTGCAGTCTAATCCATCACAGACACTGTTTAGCAAAGTCACAAGAGGACAGCAGTAAAAGCATGCTCATAAACAATCCTAGGGTACCAGTAGTGCATTTAAGGTAGCCTGTAAGTAAGATGGCTGAACACGAAATAGAGGTAGAGGTAAAATGCACAGTATATACTGTACATTAAAGCCTAGATAAAGAAAGACATTTCAAAATGTGTGCACTCAAAAACCCAGGAAACCATCCTGGTCATCCACAGCCTTGATTGTGTAATGGGGATAAAATCATAGCTGATCCTAATCAACGTGTTGATTCAGGAAGACGAGAGGGAGGGACGTAATCAGAGAGGGTTGAAGCGGTAAGTATTCAATGATCTTTGGCAAAATTGTATCGTGCCTTTTATTAGCACAAAGATCAACTGCCTCTGACTAGGCTATACCATTACTATACACAATGTGAACACAAACATTACAGTCAGCATTTATGAATTAAGGAAAAAACCTGCTGATAAGTTCAGGACCAAGACTTTCGTAAGCTTAACTATAGGACCAAATGGCAGACTGGTGAGCATGGATCATTTTGAAACAAGAAATAGCACCATGATTTTGGTTGCACCGACACAGACAATCTGTCACAAGATCCTGTCCACCATCTGCAGTCTAATCATGAAGAACCACCCTTCTCTTAAGAAATTTTGCCCAGTAGGATGTTGCAATACTTCAGTCTAGACAGGCAATGTTCAGGACTATTCAACACTTTCATGTTAGTTAGAACTGGTCTATCTCATTCTGACAATCATTACATTTGCGTTAATTGTTGTTTCACAAATGATAAGAGCTGGTGTTATGGTTACTCTGACAGACATAGTTGTGAGATGAAATGAAAATGACAAGGGACAGGCTGCCATCCTATCAAAATGAACATATTTAAGAATTATTCCAAATGACCTCACTTCATTACATAGTATCAAGTTGTAGAACATTTACATTTGAATTCATGACATATTCCTTGGACAGTGTCAGGTGCATTAAAACACTTTGACATGGCTGTACTGATCGCTGTTGCTGCTGTTTATCGTCACTGGTCGGACACACTCCACTCCACTCACACCCTGAGCCTCTTCAAACAGTAGCCTTCTCAAAGCACACCTGCCTCCTCACACCATCTGTTAAGCGGCCTTGAAGAGTGCTATACAAGACAAAGTGGTAATAATGATATTATTATAAAGCTATTAAATAAATATCACTCCACAACATAGCCTATTATTGAAGTATTGTCCCATTTAGCTGACATTAAATGAATTACAATATCAAAGCAAATATATTTAAAGCAGCTGTGTATGCACTTCTATGTCTGAGAAAATGGGACACATTCTGTGATTGAGTAACATTCTGTGATTCAGTAACAAATCTCCTCCTCAAAGCATACCTGTTTCTGGATCACTGGCAGTGCTGGAATGACCTGGATCATGTTCTTCTGGCCTCTGGACATCATCCAGAAGTACAGAGGTGCATTGTGGGTCTGAGATGGGGTTATGCTGAGGAGGAGGCTCTCGATGCCCTGATTCAGCTGCTGAGCTGCAGTTGATGTACTGATAGAGACTTCTGGCATGTTTCCTCTTTATTGGAGAGACTGGCACAGGGGAGAAAAGGTTCAGAACAGTCCATTCCACAATAAAAAGCACACACACTAATAAGGAAAACTGTTGATCCACAGGCCTACAGTAACTACCAACAATAATCTACTGGCAATAGGCCTACGGAAAAGTTTCACTCCATTCTTAATAACTTACAGCACATGTCTAAGAGTACATCATTAGAAGTAGAGCATGAACCCTCCATGTTTCCTAACTGAGAGCTGGACCCTGAACCTTTGGATCTTTTGTTGTCCGACGCTCTCTGCACTAGATCATGATGCTCGAACACAAGAACATCAGAACCGGGTCTCCTGCGCAGTGACACACAAGAAAATGAATTACATTTGCCTCCTAAAGACATGAGAACACATAATTAAATATAAACAGAAAGATCTAGTACAGAGATGAAATGACCTTGCAATTTTTCTAAAACCATGGAAACACAGGAGTCTGCGAAGGGAGGTGGTGTCTTTCACCCTTTTGAATATAGATAAGGCTTTCCTGTGCCTTCCTCTCTCTTCTTCACACAATGTCCAGTTAACAACCACATATCTTCCATCTTCACTCCACTGGTGTGTAAAACATATCACATTATAAATAGGCCTATAGCCTAATAGGCTACAAAACAAACAAAAACAATAGTGAGCCTAACCTCTACTAATGGCTAACATTTAACATTTTGGTATTTACTTGACTAACAGCAACTAATGGTAAAAAGTAGGCCTACCTGAAATGCCTTTATATCTGCATTTTTCAAAACCCTTGAAAATTTCTTCAAGAAATCCGATGTATCAGGTTTCATAGGCCTATGCCTTGCTGCCATGCTGACTGATGCACATGTACCTGATGTAATTGTTTGCGAAAAAATATGATTATAAACAGACAGATTTAAAATAAATTATGCAGTTACTCTAGCATTCACGAACACAGTTATAGAACCAGGGATAACAAACCTGCATTTTTTAAAACAGTATCTATGGAAACTGTATGCTAGTCCAATGCTGGTCCAATATGCACGGAGGGCAATGACCACGCCTGGACAACAGATGGCAGCAGACACCTAAATAACAGAATGGAAGAGGCCGCAAAACTCAACATTTTACTCTTTTCGCTGCTTCTTGATGTGATCATGTCCTTTCTGTTTGTAAGACCCTTTCTTCAGTGTGTACAACAAAGACTGTAAAATATGTCGGCTACTGAATTATGTTGAAACATGATTAAAACAGTGTAGTAGGCCTAGTGTATAGTGTGTGGTGTAGTGTCACCAAGTGCACTGTTTTGGGAATGAGTGTGTTACCCTTAGGCTATTCTGATTTAAATAGGAGATATGTGAAATTGTGAGCTGTCAATTTAAAGACTTTGTAAGGAATTTATCTGTAGGTTTGCAGGTGAAGGACCCTTTTCCCCAGGAGAACTGACCCAGTGTTGTGTTTAAAAGTCGAATAGTTAGGCCATGTTGAAGTCATGGCAAGTAGCAGGAAATTAAATGTCTGAAAGGGTGACACAGCTATATCCTGCACACTCACAACAGTGGGATAAATATTGTTATGATGGTGCAGCTCATTCAGTTCAGTTAGTTGATCATCAACCTGACTGCAGTCAGATGAAATATAGCTGCTTTACCGGGGAGAGCTTTAACATTAAACCTCAATTAATGAGAGACTTCTGGATTTATTTGATATGCTTACTCTATTTATGTCGTAATTTACACAGATAATAAAAGCAATTGCTTATGAACTTGCAATTACTTGAACAACAAAAAGAGCAGACACATTTGGTTTTAATACTTTTATTCTTCATAGAACATTTTATAATCAAATTTTAACATTCACAGTACTGTACACCTTTACCCATTTGATTAATAAAAACAACAAGATTCATTTGATTTAAGCTTGGCTCTATGATATTCAGAAATAGAAATTTGCCTCTTTATGTTTCTCATATACATACAAAAGTACAAGAATAAGAAAAATACTTTCCATATATTACACACACACATATAAAATGTTCTGTCTTATAAAAGGGCTCCATGTTTATCAAAAATGTCATTTTGCCTATTCTGCCTTTATACATGTACTTTTACACCTCAAACAACGCTTAGCCCACATAGTTTTGTAGTGATCATGAGAATGTTAGCGAGAGAGTGCCCCAGTGGAATAGATAGACTAGCCACTCCAAACAGACTCCTTGGGAAAGCTGACGCACACAACCAGGTAGCCTATTCTGTCTAAAATCTCCGTAGGACCGCCAGTGTTTGGAGAAAGACCACTGCCTTTCTGCAGCCCCGATCCCAACCTACAGTATTTTCTCTTGAAGATGAGGAACTGCCCTTCCTTTCTCCAGGGCGGCCAGGTGGACCGGACCGCTGCCAGATCAGGTCCAGATCTGTTAACTGCTATTTGGATCTTTACATTTGTTTTCAATAAAGGTCAATCAGAGGCCATAACTGGATATTAGCCTACACATGATCTCATCCTCAAAAAATATATCCTTTGCATGTCACTGTTTAAACCCTTTCCTCAATGTCACGGTATCATTCATTTTATAAGTGTCAATATTTAAAGTGGCCTCGATGATCACAGGCCAACTATGAGGATGGAACAGAATGTGTATACCAGCTCATACCAGATCATGTTAAAAATCATACCAGCTCATGTTAAAAATATCTAAACTGTCTCTTGTCACTGATCGGGACTAATGCTGTAAAATCACTGGCTGCTGTAATGTCTAGGGTTTGTAGTGTGCGAGAAACATCCGGAAGCCCGGTGCTTGTGGCTGCAGGCAGGGTGGTGGTGGGATATGTGCACACGCAGGATCCGGCCGGAGGAGCTTGAGGAGGATACAGAGGGGATGCCTGGCAGGTAAGCTACTTCCTCAGAGATTTTGGAGTATCCATCCACCACCCCAGGACTTGTGCCCAAACACAATATCCACGTAAACCTCAAGGATTTTTCCCCTAAACTGGGCTGTGTCAGGCCCTTTCACCCTCTCTCTCTCAATCTCTCTCTCCCTCTCTCAAAACATACACACATCCACACACAAACAAACCCACATGCACATGCGAGCACACACACACACATGCACACACTCCCTCCCACACTCGCTCTCTCACCCCTGACACCTCCCTCCACAAATAAACCCCTCACTCACAGGCCTGAATATCAGGACAGGAGGGGGCTGTGTGTAGACAAGGTCCCAATGCACAGAATTCGGGGCTTTTCAACCATGAGAGGAATTTCCTTTTTTTACTACAAGAAAACACCAAACCCACAAGACAGCCCGCAGACAGCTGAATCTCTGAGAGTCCGTGACCTCGTAGAGAAACACTCCCTCGGTTATTTTTGTTGTGCTAGAGTGTATTTTTTGGAAGGGATAGCCTGAAAAAGCTTCAAACTACAAATGAGAGAATGTGTAAACTGTCGGGTTGCCCAAGGTGCCAGAATGGTTAAACTTCAACTGAACGACTCCAGGCCGCAACAGAACTGCAGTGCAATATCACGGGTAATGAAAACAAAACAAACAAAAAAAAAACAGAGGACAGGTTGAAGTGATATCATCACCAGTTTGCCTATCACATACTGTACCTTTGAGTAAACGAGAGTCAAAGAAAAACAGAAGCGAAAGCAGCAGCAACTTCCTGGTACAGGTATGTTTCTGTACACATACTCTGCCACAGCTGTCTTTTTTCACTAGTCTCCTTTCACTAGCAACTCATAGTGAATTTCAACCTTCACCCCTCTCTGCTGCTTCTGACAGCTTTCAGAGCAAAGCCCAGAGGGCTGTTTTTGGATTACAATCCTAACTTGCAGGGTGTTCTTCTTCTATGTTCCTGTAATTTATTTCATCGGTAAGCCTGGCGATATGTCTGTGACTGTATCATTAAAATGACATTTCAAACAGATATAAAAGCTGGCCTGAAGTCTGAAAGAGCATTAGTAGCCTCAGTGTGCAAGAGGAACCATTTAAAAAGACAGCCAGCGACAGATCAGTGTAGTACAGTCTTTGATTTGATCACTACAGTTTGGAGACAGGCTAGCACATGTCCAGCATCGTTCCCATCATAATCAGTCTCTCCATATTTATCTCTCCTATGTCATCTAAGCACTCATAGGCATCGTGAAGAGGATGTTGATTTATGGTTCGTCAGTGTCAAGCGCAGGTGCTCCTGCCAGGGTAGCAGCGTCTTTGACAGGGGAAGGGTTGGAGCTTTCCTCGCTGAGCTAACTCAGAAGAGATCTGATCTAATTTAGCGTCTCTAATTAGCCGGCCGCACATGGCAATCACAGTCCATGTGTGCTGGGGTGACCCCTGCATGACCTTGTCAGTTCACTCGATCAGCGCACACAGTCTTGTTGGGTTGAAAGAACTGACAATGGAGGAGGAAGAGGAGGAGGAGGAGGAGGAGAATGATGAAGAAATAAAAGGCCTAGACCTGATTTCTGGAACCAAGATTAATAAGGCGAGCAGGAGAGCGGAAAGCCTGGAAGGCACTTCCATGGGTGACAGCCATGCAAGCAAGGGGCTTTGGGCAGGCCCTTCCTCATTGCCAACAGAGCAAGGACCACTGGGAGCCTCTCAGTAGCGTCAGACAGAGAGAGAAAAAGAAAGAGATAGAGAGAGAGAGAGAGAGAGAGAGAGAGACGTTTAGGGGACATCAATGAATTTCCTCAAGAAGTGATCCTATATGTTTGGCATGAGATATTCATCCGCCTTCATTTTTGCCTCACATAGTTTCTGAGTGGAGCCAAACAGCATGTTTACTGCGGTGCGAATCTGGCCCGGATCTGGGAGGAGGTCCCACCAGGTCAGCACCACACACCCCCCCCCCCCCCCACCCCCCC
>JASCIP010000121.1:3393766-3404017 GCA_034783695.1 Sardinella gibbosa | reverse complement strand
TGTGTGTGTGTGTGTGTGTGTGTGTGTGACACCCATCATAGACTGTTAAATCAATGACGGAGAGGGGCCTAAATAGGAATATAGCCCAGCATGGTAACCACAAGCCTGTTTTTTCCATTTCAGACAAAGTCAAACTCAGGGCTATGGTTCAAAATTCATTTCAAGAGATGTTTTTTCTCCTCCTCAAAATACATTTTTTATGAATGTGGTTTGACTGGGTTTCCGTCGCCAGTGGCTGGATAGGATGTTAACCCAAGGATGTGACCCTTCGTGGTATGTGAAAGAGGCTCCACAAAAGGACTGGATGTATGTAGTGTCAAACCAC
This sequence comes from Sardinella gibbosa, assembly GCA_034783695.1. Classification (NCBI taxonomy): domain Eukaryota; kingdom Metazoa; phylum Chordata; class Actinopteri; order Clupeiformes; family Clupeidae; genus Sardinella; species Sardinella gibbosa. The sequence continues at coordinate 3,403,692 of JASCIP010000121.1, read as the reverse complement.
AGCTTAAAAATATGCACATTCCCTTTCTACATCTGCAGGACAAATTTTCCATCAAAACATCATGCCACGGCCGCCGTCCGACCTCTGCTTCCCACCTTTTCGGAGGCTATTCTCAGCATCATACCAAAAAAGCAAACTCCATAGCACACTATTGTTTTTGAACTCAGGGCGTGCTGAGGAGAGGCAGTCAGACCAGGTCAGTCAGGTCGTTCTCGATAGTCGTTAGTACAGCGTGTCCAAACCCTCTGCCTTTGCCCGCACGCTCTCAAAATAGGGTCGATCCATCCACTGCCCTTTCCGTTCCGAGCCCCTGAGGGTTACCTCGTGTCAAGGGCTCTTTGTTTTTGCTCTTGTACCGACCCACCTGCCAAACCACTTGCTACTTCGGGTTCGAACCATTTACAGTATGAGATGTCTCAGAATTGAAGGCCTTCGTGAACAGTGTGTGCCGTGTTAGAAACCATCATGTCAGATTTCATCTTGTACAAAAAGATTCTGACCTAAACCCAGGCTATGACTGTATCCTCTTCATGGAGTGTTCATGGAGCTGTTGAACATTGGAACACTAGCTGGAGAACTAAGGAGATGCAAGGGGGCATTAAATAGCTTATTGCCTATATCCTGGAGTACTCCACATGCATAGGCGACTGGACTTCTAAAGGATTCTTCAGATTAAAGCCTGAAACTTTCCGTTTTGCCTGTTTCCATCCCACTTTAGATGACAGTTATACAGTATGTTGTATATTCTTGCATTTAAAGCTGGCATAGGCTGTGGCATTTTCATGAAATGGCACGTGGTTGAACTTGACATGAGATCAGAGTTGGCGAGTTGATTTCCCTGCATTTTATCAATATCCTAACCCCCTCCCCCCTCAAAAATTCACATGGCACACACTTTGACATGTGTTGTCCTTTTATATTTCCAGATGGTGAACCTCACTCGGTTCTACGTGTCAAAGCATCAAGACTTTGTGGTTCCTCTCATAATGAAGTACGCTGAGGTATGGCACTCCGACGGTGATCCAATCTACAGACCGCTCTGGTGGCTGAGTCCTGATGACCCCGTCACCTTTACTGTGGATGACCAGTTCTTGATCGGAGATGAGGTATACTCTTTTAAAATACATATGTGGTCCTAAATGACTGTATGAGTTCTTCATTTTTTTAGATTCCAAACATTTTAATCATACTCCATTAATATTATTTTATTATTACATGTTTGTTATTATTTATTGTGAAAACATTCACAACAAATGATTAGTGTGATAACAATCACAGGAATTCCAACAGAAAATTGAAAAAAAAAAAAGTTTTGCAGGGAGTGTGCAGAGTGTCATATATTTGTGCTTTTTTATCTTGTAGATTCTTGTTGCCCCAGTGACAGAGAAAGGGGCAACACACAGAGACATTTACCTACCAGATGTTGACTCGAAGTGGCAGGACAGGAACAACGCCAAGGTGTTTGATGGAGGGACGTTTCTGTACAACTACCCGGTCCCTCTGGATGAGGTGGCCATTTTCTTACGCAGGAACTCTTGAGTCCAAGTTACCTTACTTACCTTGCTGCCATTTTTTTTAATCATCGTGCTGATCTTAAGTTGCACTTTCCTCAAAGACCAGTACTCTCATCTCAAGACAAGATCTTGAGACTAGATCGAATATCATTTTTATATTTGCACTTTACAAAAGAAACGATTTCTATTTTCTCATGGTTGTTGTCCTGTCTCTGATCACCACCATTTCGTTTGTCCTTGTTCGTGTTCCTCTGCTCTCTTCACGTCATTTCAGTGTCAAGAGTTCTGTGCGTTTACATTTGATCGAATTTTTACAGCCTTTTAAGAATTTACTTTTTTTTTCCTGATCGCATTTTATGGAGTCCAGAGTAGCCCTTATTTGCTTAAAAAAACTATGAATTTCTGAAGACCAAACAAAGATTCAAAGACTGCTACTTCATCTCTGCTGAGAAGAAGCCTTTGATGACTGAAAGAGAGTGAACATGTCTTGGACAAAGCTCAAATTCATGTCATTGACTGGTTGAAGGCTTTTTACTTGAACTCTGATGGCTGATTTGCCAGTGTTTTGTAAATGTACCTCAATCTAGATTGATCAGTGCCTTTTATTGTGAATTCTTCTCTGTCAATGATCACCACTGTCCATAAGAAATGCTGCCTTAAAAGCACTTATTGTAAAAAATTATAATTTACAACAATAATGTACTGCAGACTGCCTAGAAAAGAAAAGAAAATTATAGAAAGCTTGAATAACGCGTTACTGTAGAACTTTAGCTCAAGTTGGAACCTCACTGCCGCTCTTGAAAGAACTCTAGGAAAGCCTGTCCATACCTACAGTATATCCAAAGATGCTGAATAACCCTTTGCTTTTATCAACCGTCTCTGGTATAGCTACTCTACCCACTCTGAATTAGCTTCACGATATCTAGTCTGTCATCACAAGTATACTGTATTACTAAGTCATGTGAACTTCTATAGGCTTTTCATTTAAGATATCTTCTGTGTTCATATTTCAGACAGATCTCAAACGACTAGACATGTCAAAGTGAGGTTTTGTTCCAAAATGCAATATCCCCCAGTTACTGAATCAGTTCATGAATCATTAAAAGTATCAGCATCAGTATATCAATGGAATTGCAATTGGGTAGTTGTGATTTAATTCACATTTACGTGGTCAAAACTACACAATTGCAATTTTACTGGTATTACCTGAGGTACATGACACATGATTTTTTTTTGTATTCTTAAAAAAAATCAGATGTTCCATTTTGGAACCAAACTATAACTCTTTAACTATAGCAAGCTGTGGGCAAAATGATGTCAAAGCAGCAAGTGCTGTAGCAAGATGACTGCTGAGGTCTTTTCCTTGATGTTAGTGTTGACTTGAATACTGTGAGGTACTTTAACGTCTGCCCTTGGATAACCCAGTGGGGTGAGTAACAATGCCTCACAAACTAACCTTTTTATTTGATCATAAGGTCTGCCTCAAACAATATGATAAACAAAATAATAACCTTAATCTGTTCTTCACAAAATTGAAAATGTCCACAAATATACTCCAGCTCTGTTAAAAGCTCTGTCAGCTACCTTAAATGACATGAATGACCACAAACAACCCAGAGCAAAGCAACAAACGCTAAGATCCTGAGATGACAGGCATTTAGTGGGTCACCCTGTCAGAGGCCTTTCCACTGCTGCTGAAACCTGTAGTGCTTACGTGACTCTTGAGTGTCCCAAGTATACCTCATTAACTCAACTAGCTGCACTTCTACAGGGACACAAGCCTTAGAGAAAACAGTGAACAGAGAGTTATCCACAAAGTACAAGAACCCAGACTTCAGTCTGCTAGAACACAGACTTGAAACAAGGACTTACACTGTAATGGCACTGACCTCTCCACCCCACTGTGTCCTTGTAGAAGAGCAGCATGTCCTCTGTCTTCATCCAAGGCTGTCAGATCGCACAAGGGTTGCTTACTGAAAGGAATGTATGCATAGATCAATTAAATGCCTTTTTATTGTAATACTAATCATAAGTGAGATTGATCATTTGAAAAATCGCAAGATGATTTGCTGGCATGGTGTGTCCATCTGGGACCTCTGATTTAAATAGTTCATGTTTACTGTCATTTTGTGGACACTCAGGTTTCACCTATCAAATAAGAAATGTCTTAGTGAGGCCCGGGATTGCATACACTTTAATGTCTTAAACCACTTCTACATGTGAACGCGATTGATAAACGCTAAGCAAAAAATAAAACAATTTAAAAAGAGAGAGCGAGAGAAAGATAAAGAATAAAAGTAACTAATGCTAACTGTGATTAATTGACACCCTGACACCTTTTGTCAGGAGTTGGTTTTTCTTTAATGCTTTTATTTTAGGTTACATGTGAATGAAATGTCAAAGTTTAAAAAAAAAGGTTTTTAATTATTCCCTTCTCAATATCAGCAGACTCTGTGCTATATTTTGTGCTTTTGTACCTTAAAACAGGACATACTGTGTCAGTCATGTGTATATATCTATTCGAAAACCTTTTTTTGCCATTACATGTTGTGTTGTTCCACTGTAAATCAGAGAAATAAGATTGACAATATGCAATAAAGTTTACATTTTTTTTTCCCTAACCTTGTCATCCGAGGAATTCAAGACTGGCACTGAAGGGATTTGATAATGTTATTTTTGAGGTCATTAAAGATATAGTCAGTAATTCTATGACATTAGAGCTCAATAGACGGTAAAAGTGCATCCCTCTCTGCTTATTGAAATGGCGTTTGCCTCTCATCCATTTGCCCATTTTTTATTCATATTGTCAGGATTGTACTTGTACTTGTCTTCACATACAACAGACAGCAGCAAAGATGCATCAAGTATTATAAAACCTATTGGCTTCTTCATTCAAATTTGACCTTCAGGTTTAATGGTTAAGGACATGGACATTGGGTATGTGAGAGACAGAGTCCTCAGGTCTAACGTATTGGACATATCGGGTGGAATTGAATATAGAACAAGTTCCCATAAAATGTCAGCTTCCTGTGCTGTATATTTGCAAGCTATCTGAGACAGTGTGGGAACTCCGTCTGTTATGCTGCCATCTCCTGAACTTGAGCTCTACCCTTCCTTCACACTAGTCTATGTAATGAATGCCAGACAAGATGGTGTGAGCATGTGTGTGTGTGTGTGTGTGTGTGTGTGTGTGTGTGTGTGTGTGTAAGTTTGAGTGTATGTATGCATGGACCCATGCACATTCATTGAACACACACACTCACATAGTCAAATGCACACAGGGGTAGCAACTTGCAAGACTCTTCCCACCCACCTGACGACAAATGTCTCCACTAATTCTCCTTAAAGCTTATAAACTTTATTTATAGCCACAGTGAGCATGTGAAGCAATTCATATGGAAAACACATTTGCTGGCCCCTCCTTTACCTTTCTGGGGCACTTTGCCAGCAGTGGCCAGTCCACTCTTTTCTGCCACTCACAGATACACACACAAATGCACAGACATTTCATGAACACTGCGTTTGAACACTGGCAGATCTGAGTAATACAGTCGAACAACAGTCAAGACATTTTCATCCTCAAAATAACTTAAAAAAGGTATCAATGGTATCCAATAGTGGTGTAGAAATCTAACTGGAAATGAAAAAAAGAAATCAGTGGATTTTTGCTCTGTTCCTTCAATCAAGAGATACAGAATGTATCAAAAATCTACGGTTGTTTGTGTCTGGAGTGTTGTGCGCTGATCTTGAGATGAATTAAACTGGTGACAAGCACCGGGGTGAGATCCCTCTCTCACAGGCTACTTTTAGAAAGTGCAAGTTGAGGTTTAAAGTTTCAGTGGCTGTCAGAGTGAATAGGTTTTCCAGCTTGCCAATTACGAACACAATTTTATGTCATGCTAGCAGCAGCTAACAGTCAGCACAGTTGCAAAGGCCAGACTCTGTAGTTTTTCTCCTAAGTAGGCCAGTGTGTTGTTTGTGGATTTGGCTATTGTGTTCTCTTGTTTGTGTGTGAGGATTTTCCTGAGCTTAAACTGTCTGCCCTGTATTGACTGGAGCATTGAGATTAAAAGTCCATATTTCCTTCTCCCTCGGTTAATACTGAAGAGGTTGCTATTCTATCTAAAGCAGGGACCTGTGCAATGGCTGATGTTCAAGTGTGTTTAAGTAAAGGTCTAAGAGCACAGAGTTGTTGAGGGGCTCATGGATGCCAGGAATGTGGCCTTGAAATGTAAGCCTGGCACAGGGAAGTGTAGACTACCATCGGCGGACTATTGTGGTGGCCCAGCTTGGGATGTGTGAGTGTGTGTGTGTGTGTGTGTGTGTGTGTATACACATATGTATGGGGCTTTACAGGGATGCGTGTGTATGTGTGTGTGTAATTCCAAGGTGGCTCTGTCGCCTGTAATGACTTCCTGTGTCTCCATACTGAGAAATCTGTCACCCCCCACCACACACACACCACACACACACATACACCGTCACGTGGGCTTTAAACATCTTCCTTGGTCTAGGCCACACACACCCGGTTGCTTCGTCCCTTGTTGTTAAACATAGGCCTATAGTTTTTGCTGCTACCAAAGAACTCTACAGACGCCATCATGTTACCGTGAACAGTTGTCGTAATGCTGTTCAGTCCCCCACATTTGCCACATTAATGCAGATGGATACTGCGATTATTATACGTTTGGATGTCCTTTGGATGACCTTTGGATGACCTCTCTGTTTATTCATGTATCGAGTGAGTTTGGCCAAATGAAACATTTCGGTCTGAATTTGAGTCTGAGAATGATTTTCACCACCACACATCTACACCTTAGCAAAGATGATTTGCTACCAGCGGGTATTGTTTTAATGGTCCTCCTCAGAGTGGCTTCAGTTTTGACCCAATTTGATTGTGACTTTTGCTGCCCTGGCATGTACTGCCTATGGGAGTGCTGTTATATTATGGCCTTTATCCTGATGTCCTTGCCCTTGCTAGTTGTCCAGGAGGTGTAGGCACTGGTCTTGCTGCCTTGTTTCAGGAGGGTTAGAACAGACATTCAGGTCCATACATAGTATAGTGGACTATAGGTCTGCATCACACCAGAGATGCGAATCTCCATACTGACTGAAATCAGGCTGGTTCAAAATAAAGAAAATATTCAAACGCTGACCAGAACCTAAGACTACACGTACGTAGACTGTACGTCATAAAAACAGGACCTTACACCTCCTGGACATTTGTCATGATGCTTTGATTACTTTGATTGTTCAGGTAAAATTGGCTCTGTGTCTAAGAGCTCCTTCCATATAAGTTAGCGGTAGCCTGTGCTGATGACTGATGTAAAGGTCAATCACTTGCCTCTCTTAGTTTGATTGTAGTAGAATGGTCTGATCAACTGAAGTTGAGTGGCCAAACTGAGAGATACAGTTGTCTGTACAGGAGCTCCCTCTTGTGGCCACATCTACAGAACAGCCCGAGGGAAAAAAAAATACTACAACCAATACAACTTCTACTACGATCTTCAGAAATATGCAAATTGAAGGTTTGTTTTATAATCTTCAAGTAATCTGTCAAATTTGAATATTACCAAGTAAAAATAAATCAATCCCGTACAATCCAGCTGGAGTTCTACTGAGACTAAAGTCTGTCAAAAATCTAAATTATGTAAACATATTTCTGTAAATTCATTGCAAATGGGCTTCGCTGGTTTTGCATTGGAACTCTTCACTTACACTGCGATTGTGAAGACAACTTTCTTCCGGGTTCACGCATAAGGTGGATAACTTTTAACAGAAGGGGACCTCTTTACCCACCACCAATGTATAGAAACAGAATGCTTACAACACCAGCTTCAGGTGGTGACTCTCACTGACAGTAGAAAAAAGAACACTGGTCTCATGTTCCATTCTAGATTTTGATCAACTTGTCTTTCACGTATAACTTGATAACCGGATTGCTCCTAGTTTCATTATTGTTCAAGTATGGAGAACCTAAAAGACAAAAAAATAAAAGATAACTCAGCACACTTCTTGAATGTCCAAATTTTTATTGTGTTAAAATCTCTTTTGGTTTCTCAGCTGCACAACTCATTGCACACGTCAGTTCAGTGAGCGCACTGGTGTCCTTCTTCATTAAAACCATGCAATTTTTTTTTTATTTTACATAAGAAACCTACAGTGAAAAATACAACAATTTCAAATATGGAATACCTTGAAAGGTAACATGTTCATCATGGTTTGTTGACCAGACGGTAACTGTACATTTGACTTGCCTATGCCTTGTCAATATTATTTCATCTAAGATGAATAAGTTATAGCTGTGACAAACTTCAATACCTCCACAAAAAAAAAAAATACAAACAGAAACCATTACATACCATTCTCATGTGAAAAGAACTAGACTAAAACGGAGGAATAAATAGCACACTGTTATCCCACTGTGGAACATCATATACAGATAAAAATTATTCAATTCCTATTACACCAAGCTTCATTTGTTCTTCAAAATATTAAGAGAGCATACTATACTTCTCCGTCGCATTGACAGACCTCATCTCATAGAGCTGTCTCAAACTCACCCTTAAATACAGTCTTTACCTTCTACTGAGGAAGTCAGTGCCAACATCCTCCACACATCCGCCTTTCCTCTACATCTAAAATATCATGGAGTGATTTTTCTACCACAGAAACGATAGCTAACACAGGGGTTTGCCATCCTGTTCTAGTACAGAACATTCTCCCTTTGAACATTCAGATGTAGGGCTATAAGTTTAGGTATGAGCACTACACAGACACCATGGCAGCATTAAAGGAGAACTTTGGTGTGAATAAATCTATAGCCCTGTTGTTAGAGGTCACCGAATGCTGCCTGTAGCAAAAAGAACAAAAACAATCGATGCAACAAAAGCCGAGTAACTAACCCATAACTTTTGTTAACTCAATGGGGCATAGCGAAATGAAACTGAAACTAAGTCACTATGCCCCATTTACATAGCCTTAGTTGCCAGTTCTTTATTCGGCCTATGTTGAATCAAATTTTTTCGTTCTTTTTCCTATAGACAGTATTCGGTGACCTTGAACGACAGTACTATGGATTGATTCACACTGAACTTCTCCTTTAAGGCCATGTGGAGTGAACTGGCTTCAACTGGAGGGTCAGGGACACCAATGAAAAGTGCAAATGTCAGCTGAGATTGAGATACTAAGTGGAGGGTACTGCTAGTAAATAGTACTGCCATAGAGTCCACACATTCACTGTGTTACGACACTCATCCCTCCCATAATACAACACACACCCACCCCACCCCACCCCATGCACACACACATTCACACACAACCTTCTCATTGCCAGTGCAATATGTTCTCAGTTAACAGGTGCTACATGAGGCATGGAAACAGGTGCATCATGACCCATCCTCTCCCCCCCCGTCCGCAGCTGGCCACTACTGTGCTTAGAGAAGCACTACAATGTGCCGAGTCACGGGTCACAGTTAAGAGGTTAGACTCCTGAGAGGAAAAGTGAAGTCAAAACAAACAAACAAACAAAACCAAACCAAAACAAAACAAAATGAAGAACCAAACCGTAGAGGTACAGTAACTAGCGGTACTTGTCTTGCTGAGATGCAGAGCCGCTAATGCAGAGGAGATAGCTGACTGGTAGGGCCTACTACAACAAGGCATAGAGGTGACTGAAGCTTGGCTCTGTTAAGTAGCACACTGGCTGAACTAAGGCCAGGACCCTCCATCCAAGATGGCCGCACACATGCACCCTCCTCTCTTCCCCTTTCCACTGGCCCTTTCAACCCCATCCCTGACCCGCCCCTAGTTTGAATACAAACAAACAAACAAACAGCAAATATTATATCAAACATTCATCGTGAAGAAATAACTTCAGTTTTTTTTCCCTAGTTACCTTTCCTTGACATAATCATTTGAATTGTATAAATTACAAAAAATCCATCAGTGTTTCTGTACAGGTAGAGAGAAGATTCCAGGTCTCTCTGTGGTTATTTTGATGAGGCATTTTCCTCTGTCTGTAAAGGAGGACAGAAATCAGTTGACTTTTTTCGGCTCAATCTGAAAGAGAGCCAGAATATCAAGCATGGCCTGCTTGATGTTGCCTCCGAAGCGATGGGAATCCTAAGAGCGTAAAGGACAGAAAAAGCAGGGAGAGAAAAAGAAAAAAAGAAAATAACACGTTATTGAGGAATATAAAAAAATTTTCATTAACATCTTTTAATTACTGCTCTTTTGTCGTGTCCACTAGGATTGTTTGAATACACTTGTAAATGTGTTCTACATTATAGAGCATCTCATCGTCATTCTTCAGCCATGCAGCTAGCGTGACAACAGTCGGGATATACTCACTGTCTCTGGGCTTGACTTTTTGCTCGATATGTGGAAGTTAATCAGGTCCTCCCCAACAAT
>JASCIP010000121.1:3306575-3317061 GCA_034783695.1 Sardinella gibbosa | reverse complement strand
ACTACCAGAGCAGGGGCGTCCCTGTCTGTGTTCAAAAAGCTCTTAAAGACCCAGCTCTTCAAAGAGCATCTCCTGTCCTAACACACCCACACAGCACCTTGCAATACTTTTCTAAGGCTTATTCTACGTAGCTGATTGTTAATCCTCTTTTGTAAGTCGCTTTGGACAAAAGCGTCTGCGAAATGCATAAATGTAAATGTAAACGTAGGGAACTATAAATCTTAGAGAATATAGCCTGCAGTAAGGGTGGTTTGGTTGTCACTGACCTGCGGTGTGATGTTGCTCAGGTGGGTCCCTGATGGTCCAAGGGGAGATGCAGATGGGCACACCAGCCGGCACCCATGGCGAAGCGTGCCATGCTGAGACTAGCCACCATCATCAGCAGCAGCAGCAGCAGCAGCAGCAGGGTGAGTACCGCCCAACCGCCCCACACGTGCGCCCACGCCCAGGCTCGTTACATCAGACACCAGGCCAGCACACCTGCTGCTCAGTGACTCAGCAGGGAGCACAGCCCACTCCCAACACCCCCACCAGCACCCACTGACCCACTGCACTCTACCGCCCAGGCACAATGCAAGCCTACAGTACAAGTCCACAAGACACTAGCCCTCCCACTGATTCCCACACAGCTACACGGTGCACCGCTATCAGTCCTGTCATTTTGACCCACGTACTGCGCATCCTGTCATTATGACACACTTGCCAGAAAGGGAAGCCTCCGTTCCAACGCAAGCTGTTGATGGAACAGCTTTTGCTATGTACTGCAGCTGCTGCTTGAATTTTATCAACACCAATGAAGACATTTGTATTCATGCGGCAGACTAGCTGCTTTACCATGGTTGTTTCTGGTTTGTGGTAGCTGATATTTAGAAACTAGAACTATCAATGAATGTTTCTGTTCGATTACAGTATTGAAGTGTGAGTTTTCACTTGTATCTTGAATTATTATTTGTTGAAGGATTCTTAGCGGGAGAAGCTGCCGCACCTCACAGACAGCCGGGCCAGCCTACATCACAACGAGGTAAAGGGTCCCTGTGGTTGCTGCCTCGTGCTCAAAATCACTCTGACTATCTATTGTTCTCATCGCACAGCAATTTTGATAAGTCTGAGACTTGGTTGTAAAAATGGCTGTTCGTTTCTTGCCTCCCTCCTGCAGGACGAGGTGCTGTGGGGGCGATGAAGAGACACAATGAAGACTCGGGATCCAGCAGGTCCAAGATCCAGAGGCAGAGCAGCCACTGACCACACCATGACCACACTCACCCTCACATGGCCCAACAAAGCACCTCACCTTTCTCCTCTGGCGCTTTGGTGCAGAAACACTTTTTTTTTAATATGTGAAATGAACGTCTTGGAACTATTCAGACAAGACTGCACAACCTAGAAATGCCCCACAATACTTAGGTCTCAAAACTGAATTATATGATGTTTGGAGGGGGATAACTAATTAGCAGTTGATTGTACTTAATGTTACCCTGTGACATAAATATGCTTTATATTAAAAAAAAAAAACTTCAAAGAATAAAAAAAAATGTTGATGTCATGATGACCAAATGGTTTGGACATGACTACAATTGTTTTGATAAAACCAAAATGTCCCAAGAGCACTGAGAGGAAGTGTAATAAGGACTCTGAGGACATACAGTATGGACTCTACTCACTTGCATTCATGTAATTATTGTACATGCGTCTCTCCAGTATCTGCACTGTGTCTAGTACTAGTATGGTGACTAATCCTACTTTGAACTTTACATACAGTCAGCTGAGGGTCTCTCTCAGAAAGTACTATTGTTCAGTACTAGCCCTATTCTGTCTGCGAACTTAGTCCCGAATGTATTGTGCAATTTTTTCAATAATTGTACAGCTCTCCTCAAAGTAATGTTGCAGAGCAAGGTGGTTGTTTGTTTTTTAAAGAAAAGAAATATAAATGTCTCTAGATGTGCAACATATCGTTCGTAAGTGTTGGAGGGGGAACTTTTTCCCAATATTCCTGTGCATTTTATGCTTGATGTCCATCAGGTTTTGGCCTTTTATTGTATTTGTATTGTTGTGGCTCTGGAATATGTGGTCTCAACAAAATCTCAGGATGCAGTGAAGGGGCAGGAGTATTTGGATAGCTCTGTTCCACAAAATTGCTTATGTGTTGTAGGTCTAGAAACATTTTGTTTCTCTTTAAAAAATGAATCTACCCTTTTTTGTTTCAAAGACTAGGGTAAGAGTCAGAATGTGGTTATAAAGAATATTAAGTCAGTAACATTGTCTGAAAAGAACTGTGATCTGCCCCAGCTGGACATAAGGACAAGTACAGACAACCAGCAGTTTTCTATTTTTTTCCTGATTAGTTTGATGTAGACTTTTTTACAGCTTTGTAAATGACTGAAAACAAGAGTTTTATTATATTATTGTTAACTTTTTTAACAGTTACGGGAAACTTACATCCTGATTTGTGTATATATAAGTATAATTTCATCGATATATAAACTACATTTGTACAACTGTATGCTTTTATGCCAGTATATTTGTCTGTGATTTGCTGTAGTTAGACCTGATGCGTTATCAGCCTAGTTTTTGTTGCAGTTATTTGTGTCCTGTCATCATGCCCTGAAAATATAATGCGATTACTGCTGACCCATACAGTTTTATGCTTGATTGACAGACAGTAGCTCAATTTTAAGAAAATAAAGAAGCTCATAAGAAATCTAAGCCAGTCATTATTGTTATTCTTCTATATTAATTATTCTTGGTCTTTTTTGTAGGGTATGAAAAAGTGTTGCACGTTTCTAATCACAAACAGGTCAGGGCTTGTTTGTTTGTCATGTTTATTGGGGTAGTCAACGTTTTGCCTGGAATGGGCTAGAAAGTCCTCTCACGTGCCGACCATGTAATAGTTTCCAGATTTTTTCGCCATCACTCGATGAACTGGAAGCCGTAGATGTAAACGTATGTTTGTATTCTCGACTGTTTTCTAAGAATCGTAACATGTAATAGGCGTATTCAATCAAGTGCAATTAGCTGTTCTCTACGAAGTGCGTAACCGACTTGGGCATAAGTTTTGAGGCTGAAATATATCAGAAATTCTGATGAAACCCATACGTTTGATAGCTGCAGCATGCAGGAATATGGGTATAGGAAAAGACGGACGCCTTCCATGGGATCTACCGTGAGTCATCGATCTGTTTTCTTTGCATGTGCGCGCAGGAAATTTCTGGTATTGATCATAAGCTAGCCTGTGATGAATATGCGGTTCTGCTTGTGTAGGTTACACAATTGCGCGTTTCCGAAAGTAGAATGCAAGATCGTGTTCAATATGCAGTTAAATAACTGATTTGCAAAGATGATTTGTAACCCATCGGTCTCCATTCTCCAGGAAAGAATTCCAACATCTATTGGACACAATTTCGACTGTCTCCACACCAGGTACAATATTAACTGAATTCTCACCAGATTCATAAAATAGCCCATAAACTATAAGCTTAATTCTTATTCCATAACGCTTTACAACCATTAGTAGAAAGCAGAGATGTAAAAGAGTGGCCTCAACTAACAAAAATGTCACAAGACCTCGTTAAATATGCTCAACACGCTTTGGGATTACAGGGAAAAAGAACCTGCTGGTGTGGGGTAGGGTGTCTTGGTTCTCCTGCCCTGAGAGAGTGTTTCCAATTCCAAACACCATGCACGTGGTATTAAGCGGAGCGCTGAGGTGAGCTCACCTTTAGTCTGTGGGTCTGTTGGTTACCAAATAGAAATCTATGGTTGTATTCATTTTCTTTCTGTACCAAGGTAAGGCTAATGCACTTGTCTCAACAATGGAAAAAATACAGAAATACATGTAATTGGTATAGAGCTATTTACTGTACACAAAACAAAATAATTGAAATTCATGTGTAAGTAATGTCCAGTCTGTCAAAGGCTACCCTACTATAGAAATAACCATATTTTTGTTGTTGGCATGTATAAGGGTAGCAATAGACATTGTATTGACTATAGTATACACTTATACTTGTAGCTCAGTGCCGGAGAAAGCCCACTACCTGTGCGCCGACTTCCCCAGTGCTGTGGCACTGGTGGAGCAGAGCCCTCTGGCTGATATGGTGGAGACCATTTGGATCCTGGGAGGACCCTCTGTCTACAGGGTAAGGGTCAGAGAGGCAATGTTGACACAGTGACTTATCTTCCTAAATACACATAGAAAGTAGATAGTAATCACAGTTCCGGAGAGACCGGAGAGGAGTAGAACGACATTTTGATTTGTAGTGATGCCCAGTTTCAAGTAGGATAAACTGGTTTCCAAAGTTTGTTTGTTTGTTTGATTTTTCATGAGGAAGCTGACTATGCATAGACATGACACACCTTATCATCCAAGTTTGAATTGGTTCTTGTTCAGTGTTTAGGGCCATCTAGTGGAGTGACTGAAATGTCTTAGGCTGCAATCAAGGATTCTTGCTTGCCAGTTATTCTGCTGTGTAGTTAACCACAGCCCCAGAGGGAATCAGTGTCACGGCTTGTTTTAGGCAGAGGAAGTGTTTCACAGACAGCATTCCTATCGAAATGTGTTGAACATCTGGCACGATTCATCATACTTTGGCTGCATTAGCATTTAAAATACTGGATGTTCATATGATTTTATCTCCCAACAGGAAGCCCTGGAACACCCATGGTGTGACTTGATCTACCTCACGGACATCATGGCTGAGTTTGACTGTGATGTTTTCTTCCCCCACTTTGACCGCAATGTGTTTAGAAAACAAGACAGGTAATGTACATGGAATCAGTAATTGGGCTCCCCGAGTAGATGCAATTAATGTAGCGATCTAGCCTGGCTAACGCCATCCTAAATCACAAGTCATAACACCACCTGGTCATTTTCTCGTAGGGGACTTGTGGTTCCGTTTGTCCAATAGTTCGCGCATCGTCTTGCTGTCTCTCCCCGTTCTATGATTGGTTCCCAAATCCATGCAAAAATTTCGGCCTTGGTCTCCAGGCTGCCAAGCAGTTCAGTACGAGCGTGGAAGGCAGCATGGGTATTCCCAGGCTAGTAGTGATCAGATCAGAACAAATTTTTAGCCAGATGCAGATGTAGTAAGTAGCCAACCAGATTCAACCCTGACCTATATTTCACTGGCTGCAAACTCCACTCCTCTTTGTATTTCCAAATCAGATTTCTTGGCGTGCCACATGAAATTCAAGAGGACAATGGTGTGAAGTTTCAGTTCCAAGTTTTCAAGAAGACCTGACCTGCAGAATGGAGGACAAGAAATGAGACAATAAAAAGCCGTCAACTGGCTGTGACTGGACATGACCTAAACGTGACCTTGACGGACGTGACCTTGACCCCAGGCAGTTGGGTTGGCCCCTTGAGTTTTTCCTTGACTCTGTTGCTCCTGGGTGTCCTTGGTCCTTGGACAAATAAACTTCCTTGTATCCTTGTATAATCCTGGAGTCATAAATCATAAATCATTCATAAATCAGTCATTACTTTCACTGTTTATGGACACGAATGTGAATGTGAAGTGGTCTTTGTATTCTGTGCTTTAAACAGTAAAGATTTTTAAATAATTCCAAAATATTTATTATCTCCCCCCCCCCTCCCCCTTAGGCCATCTGCCTAAACCCCACACATGACATGACTCAGTGTTCATCATCAGCAGTGCCTGCGGTGCCTGGGTGCATCTCACAGCGATTACATAACACTGGCATGCCGAATAAACACGAATGATGGGGCATGACGAAATGTACGCCAACCGCCACCACACTCACTCACTCACTCAGTCATCAGAGCTTCCCGTTCGGGTCTGTCGCTGGGGGCCAAGCGCCTCGGAGAGCGGAGCAGAGGGGGAGCATGGAGCAAAGCATACGCCGGAGGCCAGCCGGCGCGTGGAAGACTCTCGGTGGCACAGAGAGACATTCAGCAGATGGCACGGGGTGGTGAGAAGGCAGTGCTTGATGTCTCATGAGTCTCTCAGGCCCTTATCTGTTATGTCCCCCTCTCCGTCACACACGACCGGGGTGCTGAGTCACGCAGGCTACAGTAGCACATGAGCGCAATAGTGACTCACGCTAGGACGCGGAGGAGGTTCAGGATGAGGGGGGTTGGTGGGGGTGGGGCCGGGGGTGTCTGTTTTCCTCCACGGCAGATGCTGCTCCTATTTCTACTGAGGCCACGGGAACACAGAGTTCTCTCTGATTACTGGGAGTCAATCCAAGGGTACCAGGCTAGCCAGAGGATGAGCGCTCTGTGCAGATAAGGTAGGATACATTGGGTCTTACAATGACTAGGAGACTGATCAAAGAGGAAGGGCCTTCTCAAGTTCATCCTGTAGGGCTTCAGTCGGTCCACTAGGGGGGGAAAGAGGGTAAGATTTCCTCAAGTGAAAGTAGCCAGAGGTTGGACAAGGGTGTCATTAGAAAAGCACATTTCACACAACAGTGAATTTGAGCTAAGAATAGCACAGAGAGGCTTGAGTCGGCTGATTTAATTCGTGAAGGACTTCAGATAATAACATACTTTTCTTCACTCCTTTGATGTTTTTGTTGCCGTAAAACACACACACACACACACACACTCATTTACACATTACTATGTGCCCTGTGAGTAGTCTCCCTTTGGAGATTTTTATACAGCAATCAACCTATATTACTGATGTTGAATCAGACATTACCCAAGGACAAGACCCAATATTTCACCATCCTGTCCCAATTGCAGCATGCAGTGTGGGTGTGCAAGACCTTTGTGCTGTGTTGCTCAAACAAAAGGATTGCTTTTTATTGCTCCAGAAACAGCAGCATTGATTTATTTAGCAAAAATAAATAAATAAATAAAATAAAAAATAAACAATCATCTCTCACCCTAAAAGCATTTGTCCATTCCTCGCTCAATGTGATCTCTGAACATTGGTGTGTATTTATGGCCTAATGTGCCCTCCTCCTGGTGTCACAGCTGGACTTTAAAGGCTTTGATTGCATGTCATCTATTTTCCTACATTCGCTGAGTTATGCCCCATAACGCCCGCGTGTAGCGCAGGCTAATAATACGCAGTGTCACATTTCAAATAAAACAGCCCCTATTTATATCCTTTCTCATTAACCTGCGCCGCGTTTGGGTATAACTCACGCTGCTTTCATCAGCCACCTGCAGGTTGAGGGGGACGTCACCGGGACACTCATCCTGATCAGTCCACCACCAGCCCTCCAAACTCCCGCGCCACGAGCCGCCCAATCATTAGCCTTCACCCCCAGACAACCGGGCTGAGGACAGTCGGAGAGAGGAAATAGCAGCGAGGAGGCTGCCAGCCATGAGCCAAATGTGCAGATTCTGTAGAGTCTCCTCGTGGAAAAGTGCCCAATCGTGGAGGGCCATTATTTTAGATGTAGGCATGTAAGTACAAGGTGATCAGCATTTAGTTTGCCAAGGTCCTTTTAAAGGTGACCATAATAATAGGTGTATCAATCTACAGGTACTCAAATATTTTAATGCTGTTAATTTGATCTTTTTTTCAGTGCTATACTTTAGAGCCTACGGTATTTCAGTGATTATTTGGGTGAAATACCATTACCATTGTCTGTCTAAAAATTAAATACTGGTGCAATAATTTAAACCGAAACCCTTACGCTCTCTCTCGTTGTCTTTTTTTAACCAATTGAACATTCACTTCATCTTCGGTGCCCATCACCTCTTACAATGTTTTGCATTTTTATTTGCCCTCAAGCTGTTTTCAGTCATGCTTGATAAAGCACTGAAGGAGTCCACACAGAGCTGGGCTGTGTGGCTGGGGAAGAGGGGGGTGGGCAGGGTTGTTAGCGACTAAGTGTTCACAGTCGGTGTTTGTTTTCTACAGATATCACTGACAATGTGGGCTCACTCTCCCTCCCTGCAACATGATGCTTGGGGTAAGAAGGTTTCAGCAGACAATTTGGGCTCAGTGGTTTTCAAGTGCCTGGAGTGTCGACCTGTCTGAAGACTATTACTGATATGGAAACTAACTTGCCACTATTCTGTGTGGGGCCTCTTGACAAGCAAACCAAATAAATGTGCTGATGCAATGGTGGAATGTATGTGAATAGTTTTAATAAATAGAACACAAAATGAATCATAATAGAAACATTTTCTTTTTTGATATCCATTTCTATTCTGTGCAGCCACCGCCCTGGCTCAGTCCATGCTCAAGTATTCCTTCAGTGGCCTCATTCACACAATAGCAGTCTTTCAAGTGTCAAGGCGGCCTGTGATATGAAAAACCTGCAACAAAATGTTCCACCCAAGACTGGCGCCAAATGGCTTGGGGGAGAAAACTTGTTAAAGTGCAACTCCCTAGCAAGCATGTGGGAAGAGTTGGAAAAAAAGAAACAAAAATTCCGTTTCATGGTTTGACTGAAAGTTAGCTCACTTCACATCAGCATAAATCAGAACATTTCATTGCCATTTTAAAATCCAAACTGCACCCCCCCCCCCCACACACACACACACACACACTCCCAGATGTCAATCTGTCAGACCTGTACAGTACTGCTGATTATATTTAAAAAAAAAAATCAGAAGCTCAGAGACATGAAGTTCCCACACTCAGTGCATTAAGCTCTATTTTGGTACCTCTGCACTGTAACAGTCTAAATCTTAGGCTCAGACTTGTGTGGGTTGAGTTAGGCTGCTTCACTGTTAAATAAGCTACTGTTAGACTTTAGATTTGCACTTTCCCATAAAATTAAGGCCCATTTTGAAGACAACAAAAGAAAGATTCCATCGTTAAGAACAATGTAACCTACTGAGTTACATTATGCTGAGTCACGGCACACTGATACATTGTGCTTTTTATGTGCAGGGGCTGACGTTGTCTGCGTTCACAAAGACAACATATTACTGTTGCTCCCTCATAATAAGTAGGTTACATTGTGCTTACAACTGCACTGTAATCAGCCATGTAAACATGAGTTCATTTTCAGGTAGGGCCCCAAAAAAGCTGAAAACACAATAGAAACCAGAAGCAATTAGTGTTACATAATCTAACATCTCAGAACCTCCTGAATTCTGCGAGCATCAATTATCTATCTATTAAAGGGATACACCGCGTTATTTTAGGAATTTGTTTGTAGTCAACCACTAGTTAGATATGAAAATACATAGCATTCTCCTCTGTGTTTGCAATGCCTAGTTTGACAGGGTTAGCTAATTTAACACAGTAATGGAAGTCTATAATTCCAATTACAACATCATCACATTTACTTATAAAGCACTTCAAAATGAACCTAGAATTCACCAAACTGCTAAATTGGTATACCCTCAAGTGGACACTTCGAGCTTTATGCTAATGACACCATTTAGTCATTTCCAGTGACTGCGCTAAGCTCGGCTAGCAATGTCAAACTTAGTACTGAACACACTGAGAAGAGAATGAAATGTGTTTTCTTGAATAATAATGCATAATTATCTAAAAAAGGCGGTGTATACCTTTGTTTTGTTTTTTTTTTTAAATATGTCCCATGCTTTCTGTAAATAGACAGGTAATAGATCCTTCTGAAATTCATGAGGTTTATCATTACATCATTACATGATGTGTCCATACTTTTGGATGGTGAGTACCCAGATGCTGATTTGTTGGGCATGGCTCGAAAGGTAAGAAATCATACCCATCTGCTAGTATATTTGACCCCTTTAGCACGTCTCATTTTTGTTTCCTTTATGACATGTACTGTTGACTGTACACTCTAAAGCCTTATTAGCACCAAATATTTCCATCTTGGCCCACAATGGGCTCCACAGTAGAGGCAACAGGCCGGAGTTGTACAGGACTCATACACTGAGGTGACACCAACAGAAACATGGCTACTAACTGGCTACTTAGCTTGTTCACCAGTAGGCATATCTTTAAAAAAAAGTCACTTAATATTGTTTATGCACCACCCCAACATAGTTCATTTAGCATCACAGTTATCAATCACGGTATCTCCCTATGCACAGATGTAGTGAAATGATTAAAGGATTTCCCAGGAGGATTACATGAGCACAGACTGGGATGTCACATTAGGCTAACTCCTAATAGTGCCCTGCCTTCCCTTTACTCGTCTGTCCTCAGCGGAGCCACGGGATTGAAGAGAGGCCGCTCTCTCCGCAACTGCAGCTTCCCGTGGCACGCCTCGAAATCCTTCTTGGTGCCATTGAGCACCTCCAGGCTGCCTGTCCGCACATCGTAACCGTAGCCCTTCAGTCTCTGGATGCGGTAGCTGACGATCTGCGTGGTGAGCTCCAGCACTGTGGGCGTCTCCACGATCTGCTCCAGGCTCACGCCGGCCGAGAGCAGGCCCTGGAGCCGCTCGCTCAGCACGGGCACGGAGTAGTATAGCACAGCCGGGCACTTGAGCACGATCTCCAGCAGCTGGACCTGCGTGCAGCCCAGCGTCTGCCGAGAGAAGTCCAGTGTCAGGCACATGCTCTCAGGCTTGAGCTCGGTCACGAAGCCCCTGAGCTTGGCCAGCAGGTGGAGGAGCTGGG
>JASCIP010000121.1:2834389-2845078 GCA_034783695.1 Sardinella gibbosa | reverse complement strand
TGTGTGTGTGTGTGTGTGTGTGTGTGTGTGTGTGTGTGTGTGATGGAGAACTTCTCTAGTTATTTCTATATTTGTATGCGGGAGGTTCCGGGACGTCCCACATTTTTTTAATGCCATGTGATGCTTTTTTTATTATTGTGATGGCTTGTCGACTGGAGAGTTCAACGTTTTCGAAACCAATCCTCTGCCCAGTGGTCTATGGGAGTGGTGTGTGTGTATGCGCCATATGTGTGTGTGTGTGTGTGTGTGTGTGTGTGCGCGCGCGCGTGTGCGTTTGTTAAGAGAGGGTAGTGGTTATGAAATTGTAAAACACGCCCCCATACCCCTGTCCCAAAGACAGCCATATTTATCAGACCTGCACTTGCTTTTGAACTTTTTGGAAAGTCGCAGGTCTGCGAGCTTCACTCTGGAATTCTACACAATGACAGGAAACCTAAGCAAGTGCAACTCCGTCCTCATAACAGGAGCCGGTCGAGGATTGGGTTTGCAGATGGTGAAGGATTTAGTTAAACGGAATGAGAGGCCGAAGAAAATCATTGCAACCGCAAGGAATCTAGCTGCTGCTGAGGTAGGCACCCTCCAATTTTTGATCTCTCATTTTCAACACATTTAATGGGCTCGTTACTCTATAAGACATAGCGTATAATTTCATATAGGCCTGTTACGGGTAGTAAGTTGATTATACGTTGTTTTTATTTCAGGAGCTACAAGAAATCACCAGATCCTTCCCCGGAGTTCATCTCGTCGCCCTGGGTAGGTTTGAAAGTAGGGTAGCACTGCTAGGACCCATAGAACCTTCTGCTGTAGAACTGCTGTAGTGTCTTACACTAGCATTTTGCATAGAAAAATGACTCGATCCGACTGATAACTGTTGTCCCTGATCCATGCGGCACTGTTAAGTTGTAGGCAACACGTCTGGTTTGTGGAGCGTCGAATTTCTCCTGCTCAGTTTGACTGAGTGCAGGCAGCAGATGGCGTCCACGAGCCATTAGTGACGTCTCAGCAGTCATGAGATCCGAAGTAATGTGACTGAAAGACACAGCCTACTTAAATGTTTCCTGACTGACAACTGGTTTCACTTAGAACCAGTGCGTTATCTGTGTAGTTTAACCCTTATAAATCAAGCATTATTTATTAAATCATCAAACAAGGGCATGCACATACATGATTAATATGTGTCAGGGATTACTGAGCATATTCATGTTTGAGCTTTGCGTGTTTCAT
Source organism: Sardinella gibbosa (assembly GCA_034783695.1). NCBI lineage: Eukaryota > Metazoa > Chordata > Actinopteri > Clupeiformes > Clupeidae > Sardinella > Sardinella gibbosa. The sequence goes on along the minus strand of JASCIP010000121.1, from coordinate 2,843,854 downwards.
GACAATAGGGGACAATAATCATTCTTTAAAATTACTCTTATATCCCACAATCTCCTCTGTGTCTTTTTGTCTCTTTGATAAAATAAACATTGAACAAATTTCACCCCCTCAGATATTGTCAGTGAACAAAGCATTCACTCAGCGTCTGATGAAGTTGCTTCCATCGTGGGCACAGAGGGACTAAACTGCCTCATTAACAATGCAGCCATCAACATCTCCACAGACCTGAAAACTGTGACTGCAGAAGCAATGATGAAAGCTTTTGAGAGCAATGCCATCGCCCCTCTCTTTGTCACCAAGGTTTTCAGAAATTTGATCTTATTCGCCTATTATTTACGTATTACATTAGGTTATGGCTATGGAGAATTGTAACTCAGCAGCTAATTTATCATGAAAATGTCCTTTGAAGAATTTGGCATGGTATATGAGTTTATAGTTTTTGTAAATGTTTTCTGAAAATGTTTCTGCTTCTGCTGTAGGCTTTTCTCCCCCATTTGCAAAGGGCCGCAGGTCAGAGCAGTGGCATGGGTGTGCACAGGGCGGCCGTGATCAACATTTCTTCCATCTTGGGATCCATTCAGCTCAACTGGGGAGAGGGAGCCCAGTTCAAAAGCTATGCCTACAGAACATCCAAGGTACTGAACTACAAGGCTGCTTGATGCAGTAGATTATCACAGTTGTGTCCTCATCATATTTCTAGCAGTTGTGTTAATGTGATGTGTTTTGTGGAACCTTACAGTCGGCGTTAAACATGATCACAAGATGCCTTGCCACTGATCTAGAAGCGGAGGGTATTCTGTGTCTGGCCTTACATCCAGGATGGGTTCGCACTGATATGGGGGGTCCACAGGTGATGCCTTATTCTTTGCAGCCATTATCTTTCTTATCATCTTGCTCTTGTGTTCTCTTCAGTGGTGTGGCATGTGCATAACAAGTGCATCTCTCTCTCTCTGTCTCTCTCTCTCTCTCTGACCTCCCAGGCACCTCTCAGCCCAGAGGAGAGCATATCTTCACTCCTGTCAGTGATTTCTTCATTGACAGAAAAAGATCATGGGGGATACATGGACTATTCTGGAAATAAGTTACCGTGGTGATTGTCCTTATGTCTACAAACAAGTAAATCTATGTTTCCTTTTTTTCAGATGGTTGGTTGTGCGTCTATAAAAGTCTATAGACCATGAACCAATGAATTTTACCAGTAATAAAAACAATGCTTGAATCTTAAATTCTGTTCCCAAACTACTTCCACTGTTGATATAACATATGGTATGTTAAAATGGAAACCTTTTGGGGGCATCTATGATGCTGAAAATCCAACTCTCTTGAGAGTCTGTATGACACTTGATGGAGGACTCAGACAATTCAGTCATTTTAGTGTTATGAGAAGATATCTAAAACTATACCTTGGGGATGAAATTTTGTAGTACATATAAAATTTGTCCGAAGAAATGTTTCTGGTTTATGTGCTGTATTTCACTAACAATCAAACTGTCATTCCTGCTACTGTTTCACAGTAAGCGCCTTTCTCACCTAGTCTGATGCCCAACCATTGTTTTTGTAAATACTACGTATTTTGTATGTGTTAATAAAGTATTGTTTGTTATGTTATGTTCTGGAATACAATGATATGCTACAGTGAACTATGCTAAATAAAGTTTGTACAGATCACTTCCAGCCAAACAGTTGGACTTTTACATCACCCTCGCATCCACTGTGTTTACACTTTACTGTCAGGGGGTGAGGGACGAGTAGAGCCCTATGCATAATCAAAGGGAAGGAGAGATCCAGTCTGCTTCGTGACTACATAACAGGGGGGAGTTCATTTTGGTGTTTAAGCGAAGGACACAATTCACAGAAGATTAACAGAATCCCATGTGTCATTACACCAGACCAGACACTTCGATTTTAGATCTCTTATCTTTGAATTTCCAAATTGTTTTGTATTACAGTAAAATGAAGCACCCTGTGAAGTACACCATGCTATTATTTTTGCTACTAGGCAGTGTGTGTGTCTTTATCCTGTAATCCTGGCCATCCCTCCACATCACAGACCTCTTAGGGGGTTGTGATTTACCAAGAAGATACAATGAAAGTAGTTCATGAATTGAATTTATTTGTCTTTTTACACCTTTTTCAACTCACACAGCCATAGGTCATAAGAAGAGTGAAAAAATGCCTCAGAGTAACAGTAGGAGAAACCAATGAAAAGAAATCGTTTGCTTCATTTGTGAATAGAAAACTTAAATAGATAAGGGCAAAGCTAAGGTCCCAGAGGTGAGTTCACAGGAGAACAGAGGTTGATCACACGCTATGGCTGAGCCCTCTCTTCTGATGTGAGGGAAGATGGCAAGCTGTCGAGCGCTCCCATTTCTAAAGAATTTATGGACAGAAACATCAACATTAACTTTGCTTGGCCAGTAGTATCTAAAGAAAATCTGCCTCTGTTCAAATAAGCTACTTCATAATGACTAACTTCAGAAGGTATTATTTTTAAGGATGTTTATCTTACCTTTCAGTTTCTGATAAGATAGGAAATCAATTATGGTGTGAATAACATCTTCATCAGATATCCTCAAAGCATCTGTCAGGGGACAAAGCCACAAACAGTTACAATGTCGCATTCATGACACAACATTGTCGAGTGCCATTTTGGTCTGCACCAACACGCTGACATAAGAGCAGCAGCTGAAGAAGCAGCACATGCAATCACTTTGATTTCATTTTCACTTTTTGTTTGTTCACACTGTAGTTGGATAAACCATCTGCAGAGAACCCATAATCCCAACAACACATTCAATACTTTCTTGCCATGAGTAAATTATGAGGACACATTTGAACAACAGAACACTCTGAATAGCACCTGAGCATGAGCCTATGAACATTATGCAACATGCAGTCATACTACAAGGCATATTCCTGCCCTTCTATATATTATGTAACTCTTAATAGTCTATTATGTATTACGAACAGACTTTCAGTAGGCTAACTGCACTACATGGGCTAAGAATGACTAGGTGATCTGTATTCGACCTGGATAAAAGCATCTGCCTAAAACCTACCATATAAACACAACAGGAAAACAACAGGAGACAGGATCCTATATGCCACTGCCTGCATAGAGATGAGTGGATATCTCAACACTCAATTTAACCTGCATTGACTGATGGGCTAGCCAGAAGTATGTAGAAACTTTGTCTCCCCTCTACCATGCAGTTTGAAAAGCCTTAGGCTAAAGCCTTGAAGGTATCTACAGAATTCTGGCTCACACATGTTGCATCCACTTCCTTTAAGGCAAAGAAGCGCACATATCACTGCCTTGTCTCCTTTTAAAACTGATTATCTATAGGAAACGCAAATGTTTCAGTGTTAAACAGATTCTCTCCAGCACTTTGGAGACTAGAGAGGCCAACAGGCTCTGAGTTGGGTAGGACACCCGAGCGAGAGAATCAGTAAATAGCCATCTGAGGACAAAGATTATTTCTGCCATACTTCTGTTCTGCTACGAGATTATCCAAGATTAACAACCCTTACTGCCTTTGAGCATTATAATGGTATCATCAGACTTCGCCAGACCTTATTTTTAACACAGTTAAACAATTTATAGAACTGTACAATCCATAACTTTTGCTATTTTATCTGGACCACTTACACCTTTAATGTCAGGCGAGGGAGAAGTTTCACATTTATTCATTCATTACTTAGACCTCTTTGCAGAAATGATTATTACTCTGCAACTTCTTAGTCAGTAAGAGTGTATAGCCTGTTGGACGTACTGTGTACAGTTCTTTTTCCAAACGACATCTAGGCCTTACAGACTCTAATCAGAGTTTATGTTGCCCAGCCATAAAATGACTCCAGACAGGTTTGATATTATGCACATTATTCTTATGATTAATATAATGGCTTGGAGGCATAGAGAGTTGTACCAAGCCTGTCATACATGGAGCATCATTTTACAGTTTTTACAATTCATGTTGGTGCTCAGCAGTGTTTCTAGGCAACACAATTGAGCTTAACAGTCAGTCCATGGCAGTGAGATAGCTGCTAAATTCTTCCTTAAATGTAACCAGTTTACCTTTCCAGTATTGATCATATCTATAACAGAAGCAAGCAAATGAATACTTTCAACATCAAGCGAGATAGAAACCATATGTCATTTTTTACAAATGGTCATTTTTTAATAGTATACACATGTGTAGTCTAATGGCTGAATAAACAAAGATGGCTTTACCTGATTTGAAATCATCCTCAAAAGGCATGTCTCTCTTTCCTGCCAAACCATGCTTGTCCCCTAGGGATCTATGGCTGTCAATCGCATCTGAAAAACAAGGTAGAATAAGACATTTAGTTAATAGACTTTGTTGTCACTATTTTCATTATCCCACTGCCAGCACACATATGCACACACATGTGCACACACTCACACACACACAAGCGCGCGCAAACACACACACACACACACACACACACACACACGTGCACACACACACACCCACATCCACTCAAACTCAGTTCCGTACACTCGCTCACACACGGCAGCCCTGTTTGAGAGTCACTGATCAGTCTCTGACTAACTGGGAAAGGCAATTTATTTGAATGACTTCTTCGGAAAGTGTTCAGAGCAACCTGCAGGTCTTGAGTCATGGAATTGCTTTTCACTCCGTATCACTACTACAACGACTGACAGGATGGACGAAAGAAAAGTGATAAAACAAGGGGAACTGTCTTACAAGTCTGTGAAGAGACGAGAAATGCCAAAGTAAATGGACAAGGTCAAAAATAAACCAACAGAATAAAAATACCTCACTGTCCATCTCTGAGCATATTTCCTTTTTGTAGTTGAGTATGCCATGATTTCAAGAGAGGTCAAAAGAGAGTGACCGATAATTCAACACTTAATTGTCTAAAAAATGTGACCTCTTCAATGTTTTGACCTCAACAATTATTTGAAGAGGATTCCAGTTGCCCCCAACCTTTTAAGTGTTATGTTTATATGTTTGCTATATTGCAATTCTCAACATCTCTTGAACAGATTGAATAACCACATGGCACTATTTTTTTGATTAAGGCTTCAAACAAGATGCATTAATTCATCTGAAATAAAATATGGAAATGTTCGATGATAATGTGGAAATATATATTTGCTGTGGAGGATATTTCCTTCAGCATCATAACAATTCAGACTGCAATGGAAGAACGGATATGACAAATGATGTAAAGGTCCAACACAGAGATGCGCAACAGAGCAATTCCTTTCTTTGACTTCAATAACCTGCAGGAGCTATCTTACATTGCCCAAGCAGTTCTTCTCTCCCCCTTGTACTAGGCGTATCCTTTATCTGTATTAGATGATCAATACGACCTGAAACACAGGGATGATGGCATTTTACCCGAGCCGCATCCAGTCTGCTTACCAAAATATCACGGGACAGGATATGAAATAGGCTACAGGTAAGAGGTTAGAGAGAACTCCACAAAATAGACTTTACACTTGCATTCTGTTGGAAATTGGTTATTGGCTAATTGGTGATAACCAAATAGGCCAAATAAACTCTGTCAATCACACCATGACACTGGTCCTCAGGAATCTGAGCGATGATCTCTCATCAGTCTTTTAATAGACTATCAATGGCAATATTTAACCCACAGAAGGATGCATCACTGTAAGTGATGGCACACAAGATAAAAACAAGACACAAGAAATGCAAAACGGTTTCCATAATAAAATACAAGAAAAAGGAGGGAGAGAAAACTACTCACGAGGACCCAGGAGGTACCCAGCGCTGTTCAGGGTCCAACCACGCTTTTCTTTAGCCTGCAATTTGACAGAACAGGAGAAGTTTCTTATCTCCCACAATCGTCCGGACAGCGGAACACCTACTGGACTGTATTTCACAAGTGTTGCATGCTCTCTTTTGCATTCTAAGCAGTTAGACAACCTACCGCAATTACTAATCCAATTGTCTCCGTGAGGATTGCGCAAAAGATGAGAGATACACAAACGCTGGAAATACACTTCTGCATCTAAAAGAACAGATACATAAGTAAGAAAACAGCCAACATTTTACAACTTTCTATGTTTAGCCTAAATGTAATGCAAAATATAAAAGCGTCCTACCTTGCACACTTTTCTTGTGCTGTAGCCTATTAAAGCCTTTAGAAATCTAAAAAACGCCTCAAAACCACAAACCAGTAGACTGTCTCTCCACTGGTCCAGACCAAGAGTTCTGATAATGCTGTGATAGGGTGGCCTTTTATGTGATCTCACTCACTGACACACCCGTGACCGCGCGCAACCAAAAAGCCTCACCTCACGTCAGTCCGATTGCGCGCACTACGCAGTGCCATCAGCGCATCTCCAACATACATCACCGTAATCCGTAATGTGACCGAACATGATTACGAATAGGCCTGTTTTTCGTCGTTCTCTACTCGTCAAGTTTAGGCAAATGTAACGAGTAAGTTAACAATAAAAACAAATATTCAAATTAAAATAGCCTGCTCAGTTCAAAAGCCAGCATGTGTTGGGGTGCATTAGTGCCTATGACCAGTATGAGAGTCATTAATCTTAAATGAATACAGAATATATCAGGAAATTATAGCTGACTATGCATTCTGCAAACATTGCAACAGCATATGACTCAATAGTAGAAGAGACTAGTCCAATGTTAAAATGACTTACAGTTGTTCAGACCTGAGGGCACTTGGTGCGCATTGATGGAACCAACAAAATCAAGAGGTCACCAGACTGTTCAGCAGCTGAAATCCTATCAGGCTAGAATTTGACTTTTAAAACTTTCGCTCTTGGTGAATCTAATAGATTAGTATTTCAAGTTAACCTGCTGAGGAGAATCCCAGTGAGTGAGGCCGGGCAGGATTCAAGTCACTGAGATAAATTGGAGCATGTTATGTATGGTATTAGGCTATAATGAAAGAACAGACTGAACACTGAACATCGAACTCAACATTGATTTGAATTCAACTCAGTATGCAACTGGGAACCAGTGATGCTGCGATGTAATTGTGTTCCATAACTTGTGGACTTTGAGCATATTGTAATCCTGGCTGCAGATTAATTAATGCTGGTGGAGTATTATTGGGGAAGCCAGACGAGATGAATATGCTGTAATGCCGTGGAAAAAGGACTCTGAGACACGTGTTAAGGGATGGCTAGTATTACACCTAGAGCGATTCCTGACTCACACCTGAATCCTAATTCTCCATTAACCCGAATCCTTTGAGTCTTTGCTCAGTCCTAACTCCTAGATTAAACTGTGAAAAAAGCAGTATTGACTGACTGAGTTGGAATCAGCTGCATGCAAAACACAACTCAGCTGTCTCACGGCAATTGGGCGATACTGACTCAAGTGACTCACACACCCGGGTCAGTTTAATGAGTGATTCAGAAGGAACTGAATCCTTAAAAGGAATCAAGTTTTACAGCACTAATTACACCCCGTGCTCAAAATGTTCTAACATGACATGAACATTGGGTGACCAGAAGATTTTGGGTGATGCTTTGCTTATCAAGGAGAATCAGAGAGCATGACCCTCTTCAGGTAGGTTTTGTACGGCCCACGCACCAAAGTGTGCAGGCTTTGGCTGCAGACTAAATGAGCCATTTCATCCAAAAACTGTGAATATATCTCTCTGAATTCACTACAAACAGAATTAACCAATGTTCAACCACAGCCAATAGAAAAACTATTTACATAGGCCTATTTTATTAACTTAAACAATGATCAGTCAAACTGACAGTAAGACCTAAGGCCTAAGGACGGTATCAGTGTAGTGCGGTAGCAATGTGTGTTGAATATACACTGGGTAGCCTGATTGCTTGCAGACTATACCGGTGTGCTGTGGTCCGACTCCGGCTTAGCGCCACTTGTGTATTTGCTTGAATAGGATACAGGTGGATTGTGCAGGTACACATAGCACATCATAGCCTGGCAAGCCAAACTATACACATGAATTGTATCGGAATTGAACCGTTCACAGTGCTGAAGCCTGTGGGTGGGATCAACAGTTGTCATTCAAACTGTCTCTGCACGTAATAGGCCAGCGCTACTGACCAATCAGAGCTATCAGGCAGCCCTTTCATCCAACAGACAGCCCTTTCGTCATCGTGCTAAGCCCGCCCCAATGACTCGCTACACAGATAGAGCGTTCTCTGTCATATGTTAAGACGGGCCAGGATTTGCCTTTACCGTGCAAGACTAGACCAGGTAGCTAGGCAAGAAGGTGTTCTAGATTTCTAGGCTAATACTGTAGGTCATGTCACACGTTTGACCTGTCAAACAACCTTCAAACAACAATAACAACAACAATGAATGAAGTATGTACATACAAAAAACAGAGAAAAGCCAAAGCTGCAGTGTTGCAATCGAGGTGTTAATTACAATGGCGCCATATGGGAGAGGCTGTGAGTCAGCGGGCTCCTACCGCTTCAGTGCAGGGCCTTTGAGTGCCGCGCTCAATCACAAGTCATTTGGAGAGACAACGCTGCTCCGGTGAGGAGTTTCATCTCTACAGGCTGCCAAGTTCACTTCTCCATCATTGTCTCCAGACAGGGAGATGTGGGGACTATTTGCTATTTGGAAAATCATCAGACTCCCATTCGTTTGCAGCCTTGCATTATGGTCTGGTCCAGAATGGCTTCATCGGTGGAGACGGATTACTTTTAAAAAAAAACTTGTACAGCGTCAGTTTGTAATGTAAAGATGGCGGAGTTGACAAACTGGAAGTCCTGCCCTGTTGTGAAAAAAGCCAATTGGATTGATAGACGTTGTATGATTGACTCTGTCTTTTCTTAAGATAGATAGATAGATATACTGTATGGATAGATAGATAAATAGATAGATAGATAGATAGATAGATAGATAAACAGACAGATATATAGATAAACAGACAGATAGGTATCTCCTTGTTATTCCAAAAAGACTTCTCCAAGATTACGAGCAAGTGAAGGAATTTGACTAGAGGGACTTTGGTATAGCGTGCGAAAGTATGTGCTAACAGCAACCTTCTTTGATTGATTGGATTTTCTGCACCTCATCCCTCTGTGCGGCCAGAGCTTTATGGTTTAAAATGAGTTCCTTGACATGGGCACCCCTGGCTTTGTCACTTGCTATGCCCTTCATCTGTGGTGCCGCTCATGAGAGCAAGAGGATTCTTTGAAGGAGGGACTGTAAACATTCCTTGACCTTTTGCTCTCTGGAGCACACTTAACCAACTGACATTTCATACAAGCAAGTGACTCATATTCAAGGGGGCACAGAGCTGAGGCCAACTGAGAAGAATGTCAAAAGATTACAGTGGCACACTCTGGGTGAATGGGTGTGTGAGCCTGAGTGACTGAGTGGATGGGTGTTTATTGGTGGGATGTGTGTGTGTGTGTGTGGGGGGGGGGGGGTGTTGATACCGAGGGATAGTTTCTCAACATTAGCCCACCGTGTGACGAAGTAA
>JASCIP010000121.1:2706008-2717081 GCA_034783695.1 Sardinella gibbosa | reverse complement strand
GTGAGGTCGCGGGTTCGAGTCCGGGCGTGTGCAGGGCTGAACTAGCGCGGATGACCTCGGTTACACAAGCGCAGCCAACAAGGAGCCGAGCATACTTAAGTGCCCAACAACTGGCAAGAAGCGACCTGACATCCGCCTTGCTGTTCGCATCACAGCATCACGAATCCATTTTTTCAAAGTTCAATATGGCCACCACAAGTACATCTGAAAAAATGTGAACATTGATTTTCTGACTCCTTATACAATAACCTTTCCAAAAATGTATAATTTACATAATCCCCAAAAAATTCCCAGACTATTTGTATGGCAAAATATGGTCTTCATGCTGGCTGAAATTTTGGGGGGGGGGTTTGTATTGCCTCTGGGATGATCCGCTTGCAGTAGTAAAGTGCAAATTTGCAGTTGTAAGGGCATTTTGAATAGTTTTAATTTTAACTTTTCCTGTCATTTATACTATTTCATTTAGGATATTTACCTGTGTGCGAGGTGTGTGCGAGGTTTGTGCAAGCTTGAGGCTTGCTCGTAGGCCTACAAGTTAAGGGGAGGGGGACGGTGGCAGTTCCATGAAGCTGCTGAAATGGGTTGTCAGGAGTGCAATAATATGGTTGCTGGAGGTGCCAGGAGGATATCATATTGTATTAGAAGAATAACAATAATAATGGGGAATAAAATTCTCAGCATGCACTGCATGCCCCTTAGATGTAGGCTACGTGTGTGTATGTGTTACTGTTATCACAATCCTCAAGATATTTTCTGTCTTGTGTCTGTTATTTCGGCCTACATATGAATGGCGTCTCCTAAATGTTAATATTCTATCTTTGTGGGGAAAATTCTATACTGTAGGCTATTGAAAAAAAAATCTACAATCTGGAAAGCGTGCGCCCGTTTCTTCAAATGGAACAGTCCACAATTGCAAATAGTACATTTGGAAAAAAAATACGAATGCAGATTGATTTATAAGAAATCAAAATTACCAATAGGCCTACATATGCTTTATTCGGAGAGAGTGGTTATATCATCATATCGTGTGGTTTATGTCGCGGAGCTCCACTTTCAGAATCTGCATTCGGTTGGTCAAGCCTGAGCCGTTATCCATCCAATGACAAGCTACACTGTCCTACATCGGTACAGTGGCTACTGATGCGCCTGGAAAGAGGGAAATAGTGCGTAGATGTATTTTGGAGTAGCCTAGCCGTGTATTTTGTCACAACTACTGTTAAAAAAAGATAGCCAGCAAGGATTAAGAATTTAGCATTTGTTTTTCATAGAAAAGCAGAATGTCGATGTCAACATTTCAAAAGGTTACCCTTGTATCGTGCCTAGTTCTCTGCGTTGCGCTGCTTCTTCCCAAAATGCTCTTGTCGCGAGGCAAAAAAGACACCCTACAATCGGAAGGTGAGATCTATTACAGATGCCCAGACTTTGATATGTGCTTACGGTGCACTTGTATGCAACACTATGTTCACAAATAGCTTAATAATAAATTGCCTTGTTCATCCAGTTGAGGTAGCTATCTGCTATCATCTTCAGTGTACCTGCGCATTCGTATGTTACTTCAGGTTTGTAATGCTGTCCATAAGCAACAACGTTACTTGTTATAATATGCCATCGCAGGGCTATATCAGTAGGCCTAAAATTAATCCAAAGAGAGTAAGGAATGTCAGGAATGTCAACCATTTTGCTAAGAGTGTTTAGGTTTGCGTTTCAGTTTTTTGCACGTTTCCATCACTTTTGTGTCCAATATTCTCGTTGGTGTCTTAGGACCTGGGCATTTCCCACCTATGGTACGAAGACAGGTGGCACCCGAGGCCCAGAGAGGGAGCGGTGCACATTTCTCTCGAGCGCACAACCCAGAGGCCATTGCCCGTGCCAAAGGTGGAGGTACAGGGGCCGCACCTAGTGGCAAGTCCAGTCTGGCTGGACAGATTATCCCCATCTATGGATTTGGGATCCTACTTTACATTCTATATATACTGTTTAAGGTAAGGCGTGGAACAGAAGTGCATAAGTGATGGCCCAGCAAATGGGAAATGGCAAAATACATAAAAAAGAAATTCAGATAATTTAGTGGTGCCATTATGAATTATGTTTTTTTATATGTATATACAGATAACATCAAAAGGGAAAGGTTCCAAACCCCCACAAAGTAGACTGGCTACTTTGAGATCAGAGAATATGAAGAGAAAAATAAGTAAGTTTCCAAAGTCATTATTTTCTATTGTTCAATAACTCCAATTTTGTTTCCAACATATGGCTACACGTGTACTATGTACTGGGTGTATACTGATCTTTACTGTAAAGTTCTCTCAGTTAACATCATACAGCATTATGCAGTATGTGTGTGACTTCAACAAGATGAGATAATCTAGATCTCCAGATAAGTAGCTCTTGTTAAGTCTGCATTATGTAGCTATAGTAAATGAGAGCTAAGTAACTTTAGTGATTAGGGGGAGGTGGTGATTAATAAAGAACTAATATCAAACAATAACAAATATCTAGCTTGGTTCTCACACATAGACTTGATGTGCAGCTTAATATGGATACTTTCCGCTCATCCTCCACTTCCCTGAAGCAGGATTGATGGATGTCTATCAAAGTGCCTCTGCAGGCATTGGACAGGCCTACAACCAATTAAACCTGTGATTGCAGAGGGGGCATAGCTGTGTCATGTGTGAGAACAAGGCTACCAAATGTTTGGTACAGTATTCTTTCATTTCTTTTGCAGCTGACTTTGAGCTAGCTCAGCTCCAGGAGAAACTGAAAGAGACGGAGGAGGTGATGGAGAGGATCGTTTCCCAGGCCAGCCCCAGTCCAAAAAGGTTTGTTCTGCTGGGTTTCTTGTCTTTTGTCACCCAGTAATGCACTGCCTCCCACTCTCCACAGAGAGTTCTCTAATATACCTCCGGCTTGTCTGTCTGCAGGAGGATCAAGGGAGTGAGTTCAGATCAGGAGGAGACGCTGTTGCTGCAGCTTAAGGAAATCACTCACATGATGAACACGGGCAGCCTGCTGGAGGGCATTATTCCACAAGAGAAGAAAGCACCAGAGACGCACCCATGCACGCAACACTGGGAAGGTACTTGTGACCATTAGTTCTATTCATTCCATCAAAATTGCTTGAAGTTGTATTCATTATTACTGATGAACATAAAACACTCGCTTGCCTGTAATAAACAAAAGTAAAACCTTTACACAGTCCCAGAAGCAAGGGCATGGATTGGGGTGTAGGGAGGTGCACCACTAGATGAGGACAAATACAAAAAACAAAGTAGTTCCAGCATAACGGAAAACTAAACGTATCGTATACTGTCCAACAGGGCAACTCTGCATACATACCTTGGACGATACTTTTAAACTTCCCCATGCCTCATAGCAAGTTGGAGAAACTACTTCAACAATCTGGCAATCTTGTCTAAATGAGTTAAACTTGACACTTTTCTATATCTTGTGCAGGGGCTGACAGCCCATACCAAAATCCCAGTTAAAACCAAACAATGAATTCACATTCACTGGTCACTCAGCCAAGGACACACAAGGGCCAATTACACATAAAATTAAGTATTCATTCACAAAGTACATTACATACAGAATAAACATGTCTGGACAATGCCCTTCCAAGCCGGCACGTCCCAGCCGACATTCCAGCAGTAGCGGTGGATGAATACTATCAGCTGCCAACAAATGAAACGAAACGGTGCAACCTGAACGGAATCAGAGCCCCTTTTCTCTCATGGAATTATAGCAGTGTTAGCGAGGCAGCAAACTAGCGCAGTGATGTGGGCAAGTTACTAAGGTAAAGGCTATCATTCCTACAGGCTATGCAGAGGATCCTTACCCCAAGGGTGGGTGCTGCCATCATGGACCTGGTCATGGCTACCAGCACATGGGAGATGAGCACAGCGAGAGGCCAGAGGAGGAGGTGACGACAGAGCTGAAGGAAGATGAAGCTGAGAGTACAGGTAGGGTAGAGGACATCGGTCCTGGTGAAGCTGAAGAGGACATTAGCGGGGCTGATGACACACTCAGGGAGAACATGGGACAGGGTGAGGATGAGGATGATTGTGCTGTAAACGGTGAGGATAAGATAGAATTGTTGGAAGATGAAGAATATAATGAAGATGATATACTGGAACTCAAGCAAGTCATGAAGGATGAGGACTGCTCTGTCTGGACATCGGTCCTGGCGGAATATGACTCTGCTCAACTCAGGAAGAGAAGTAAGAAGTAACCAAAGAGGATCAGTGGACTGACATGTTTTTTTAAAAGGGACCTTGCATCTTGAATGGCCCTTTAGAGCTTCTCGTGTGGCCCCTCATAGTACTGATTCACAGACTCTGGCATGCTTGTGAAGATCCAGGTCAGACTGTAGCATTTCCACCATGCTAAAATGTATGCCCTTGTTTGTTTTTGGGAATGTCAAGTTTCAAACTCCTCTTAGCTGATGATTGCTGTATTTTGTTTTGTTACATTGCCCTGACATGTTTAACTCTTAATTACTGTTCATCACAAAGGCACCATTTTTTAAAAAGAGACACTATCTCAGGGCTTATTTTAAGGTAATGCTTTCTGAAGTCAATCTGCAATAGTTTTTTTATTTCTTAAATTTATTTCTTATTTCTTTTGATCCACAACTGTAAAACCATTTCTTCATGTCAATTCTTACTGTATTGATACAACTCATCAAACATTGTTAATATGTAATTGTTTTGTGTTATCATATCTGTTTCTTAAGCATTAGCTGATGGCACTTTCTCAGTCTTCCTGCAGAAGTAGTTTTTTTTCTCTCCAAAATCTACCCAACTACTGATATGCAAAACACATTTTTGTCATTTTTCCATAGCACACACTGAATTCTGTTGTTAAACACCTTAAATTTAACTTATTTAAATAAAATAAAAACTTTATATTAATGTACTGTCGTCATCATTGTATTTCAAACCAAAATAGTGACATTTCTACCGAGTACACGGTGTGTACAAGTAGCCTGGTCTTGACCAGCCCCTCGTTCTACACTATCCTTTCATACAGAGGGTCTGGGTTTTCACGTTTCAGAAACAATTTCTTGCTGGAGGTGTTTACATTCTAAAAGATTGGATCAGCCCTTGACTGAAGTATTCTTGAAGTATTCTTGCCTGTAGTATTCTTCCGCTGATAGTTAATTGGCCAGGAGATGAATTTTCCTGGAGGAATTTATCTCAAGGGAAGAAAACCCAGATGGAGCTACGAAGAGAGATGGAATCGAGCGGAATTGCGTGGGAAGGCTATGGCGAGGCTAGTGTAACGGGAGCTAAGACACAAAATGAACAATTATCAGAAAACAAAAACTTTTTATTGGTTTTGAAACCCCATACAGATAGAAAACAGACATCCTACAGTCAGTGTGCCCATAGCACAAAAGTAAATGTTTTATATGGTATTACATTATAGCCGTTTGCTTGCAGTAACTCCATTGAGCAGCAGCTGCACTGGTTTGGATTTGGGAACTGAGCGGAGTACATGCCTGCTGATTGGTGCTCAGCAGGTCGAATGAATCTGGACTGCTGATTGGCCTCCTCAGTACACCATGGGCTCATCCGTTGGTTGAGCAGGCTGCATCACAAAAACAGTAAACAGGTTAGAGGAGGGACAACCACAGTAGTCTTTCTTGACTGGCACGCATCCCACATTCACTGTTCACTGAACACACTGCTCTTAGGAGCTATATTGCCCTGTCCACTGCATTCCCAAAGGACTTAAGCTGGCAAGGGCAAGGCTTTTAACCTCCAATTCAAGCATTAGAAAAAGGAAAAGGGAGATGTTGATGACAATTCACAGCTTTTCCGAGGATCTGCCAAAGTCGGTCTGCGTGTTCAATCATAAGACAGCCCTCACCTTTCTTTGTGGCCTCTCCTCCAGACCCTCAAGGAAAGGTGCAACGTCATCGTCGTCATAAATGACGAACTCCATGTCCTTCCCCACAATGCCAATGGAGACATTCTAGAAAGAGCAGATGGCGAGTCCACTTAAGCAACGGCTCACACAGACAACCTGACACACGATACGGCTGAAAGCTAATGGTGCTGAAATTCTAACCTTTGTGGTGAGATCCTGTTCAGCAGGCAGGGTTTCCCGCAGAGCACGAAGGCCATGCTGCACAAGATCATTCAGATTGCCTACCGACAGAAAGAAGAAACAACGGTAAATCCAACAATTTAGAGCCTATCGCATGCCCATCGGAATGCATTTGTGAGTTTGAACACATCACTCACAGTCCAGGAAGGTGTCCATGTGTCTCTCTAGGTAAGTGCGTGCTGACTGAGAGCGGGCTCCAATGGACATCGCTTTGCAATCAAAGTAGTTTGCCGAGGGGCAGGTTTGAAAGATATGGGGCCCCATGTCCTAAGAATCAAGAAAACAAACAATTTCCCACTCTGATCATGAACAGCCAAATTGGTTTCTGCATATCAGCTTTAATAACATCTAGCCCTTACATCATAGCCTGCGATAAGAAGTCCCACTCCATAGGGTCTCCTCCCGTACCTCTGTGTGGGAATCTGGGTTTCTGGGGTGGGGGTTAAAGATCATAGATCTGGCTAGTGACAGAATGTGAGCTGACAAAGTACTCCTACACAGACACAGAACATGAAGCTCCTTACAGGGCAAAAAGGATACTGCTTCCAATAAGGGACACCAGGCGGGACACAGGAAGAGGTCTGTCAAATACAAACCGGGAATCCAAGCACTCTTGTCGCATGAAGTTACTGATAATGGGGAGAAAAAAAAGGCAATTAGTTAATTTTCCTATTTCAAAGCAATGCTTTGGAAGCAAAATTAGAACACAAACATTCCCAGAAGCAATGTAAACCAGGTGGCTTACAAATTATGAGGAGTAAAATTCCTACCAGAGAAGCCTGGCATCCGCTGTCAGTCCAGCAATGGAGATACCCACATGGTTGTCAACGTGGAGGATTTTCTTCTGATGGGCAGCAAGCTCTGACTGAGCTCTCTACAAATGTGGGACACAAAACAATTATATAAATTCATTTAAAACAAAAACTTAATGTCTACAACATTTTACAATTACAATGCTGATATTAATTGTTGACCAATGTTGACCTTAATTTGTTTGTATTCTTTGATGTGATTGCACATTTTGCCTCAATCATTAGCCTATCCATTCAATAGTAATCTATTACTCTAGTAATCTGTGCTCAAAAAGAGGAATGAACATTAATGTGCAAACTGTACCTTCAGAGCAACGAGAACTGCATGGCTGCGTGATTTGAGTCCTACTGTGGCAGATCCTTGCTTTACTGCCTCCATGGCATATTCAATCTGATGAATGCGTCCCTAAAGCAACATATTATACATTGAACTTAATAACAAACCTTATCAAGTCAGAATAGGATCGAATATAACTGATTATATTTTACTTTTTAAGGTGGATTGACAGATTTTTACTTTACCTGAGGACTCCATACAGTGACATCATTATCATACTGGTTTCGGAACTGAGGTAAGGAAAACACATAGGAGGGGAAATGGTGTCAGAATAAGATAGGTAACGGTGACATCCAACTTGGGTTCTTTGTTGGTGGTTTTATTCAAAGCGACGAACAACACAAATAATAAATAAACAAAGCATGGGCTACTATTAAAAAAACCTAATGGGCCTATAAGTCTACACATTTAATTTTGATAATCACTAATGTCAGCTGAGCAGATAACCTCGTACTTGATGGCTGGGTGCAAATCGAAAGTAACACTGTCCATACAATTCTGAAACTAACGTTAGCTGTTTAGCCTGTCATCACTTTGGCCAATTCTACATTCGAATATGTCATTTGTAGATTTCTAATGCACAGGTGTCTAATCATGTTACATTATAATAGTTTTTTTCACATTCGAGATGTCAACACTACTTTAGTACGAACTTCAAGCATTGGATTAGCATAAGTTAACGATGGCTAGCCAGCTAACAATAGCCTCTTGACATGCAGACTAGCACAGCTGCAAACTAGCCCTTCGCTTAGTATTGCGGAAACATTTCCACTCCACAAATTCTAAAAAAGATGGACAAGTCAAATACACAAGAAGCAACGGTCATTAGTTTCAACTTAAAATTGAACGTTAGCAGACTGGACAGATACCGCATACTAGCCAGTCAGTTGTGCGGGCTAGTTTTACGCTTACTCACGGTACCAAGCTAGCACTAGCTAACGATACTTTTAGCCACATATTTACGTATTGTCTTTAACCACTATCTACAAATCCATTATATACCGCAACATAAAGGTGTTACTAAAACATAAAAATGGCAAACATGTGCACATTCATTATAATGTGTGAGTGGCTAAGTTGATAAAACACTCATTCATCCTCACCATGTTTGCTTCTGAGTCAGCCGCCTATCCAGAACAGTGACGATGCTGTCGGCAATCTACCCCTTTTCCTTGATGTGCAGGAAATACAATAGATCTCAGAGCTCACATTTGCATCGATCGCAACCCCTCAAAGCCTATGCTCAAAGCCATAAAGACACAAAAATCGTATCTCACAAAAAGATAGTGAGATACGATTTAAAAGCAATGCTCCAATGTCAGCTGTATATAGATTTACACATTTGCTTTTTTCATGAAAAAAAAATAATAATTATAGGCTCGAAGATCTACAAAAATCCACAACTTTGCACCTGTCTGTAAGTGACATTTCCGCGGAGTTGGTTCTAGGCAAATATTCAGTATTTATTTATTTATTTATTTATTTATTTATGTCTTGATTGATTAATTGATATTCTTTAAAATATTCTTTGGCTTCGCCATCGGGCTGTTGCTTCCACCCCTAGCCTCTATAGGAGATGAGTTCAGTGGATAAGGAGTAGGACGGTTGCGGGTAAGAAGCTTAGGCTATAGGCCTACCTCATCCTCTGAGAGAAACATGAATGAGGAAAAAGAAATAGTTGTTGGGGAAGTTTGGTGGAAGAACCCCAAGAGGTAGTCAGTGAACTGACTATTTGCTGCAACTTTGTTAGCAGAAAATGCAGCAAAAGTGTCAGCTGTGCGGTTGGCAGGAGGTAGTGGTAGTGGGTTTCGTAGACAAGAGATTTGAAGGTGAAAAAGAGTTTCAGTGTGTCTAGAATTGTGGAAGTTTGTCAATTGTAGAAATGACACTGGATGAGAAGGATGCTAAGTTGGGATGGAAATGTGTTGGGTTGTATTGCTGTGTGGCATTTCCTGCCAGCCCTGAGGTTGGTGCGAAGAGAGTCAGTCAGCCATGCATGAGACTGAGTGGATCGAGCAGGTCTGGAAGACCGAGGGCAAAAGCCACTCTCGTATTTGCCATTCAAACAGGGATATATTGAAGTGCAAACAGGAGGGGCTTTTTTGTCAGCAGATCTCATAGATGTATGAAGATAAACACAGCTAATAATTTCAGAGTAACACATTAAAATTTCAACTCAAGAACTAACATTTAGGCCTAGAAGGCTAAGGGACATCCAGTCATGGTAGTAATAGCTTGCAATAATTCATTGTTAGGTGGCTGACATCCAGCAGAACTCTTACATTGTTGTGTGGTTATAAGGCAAGTCTCTATACAGTTATACAGTTTCATCCATCTGGCATCCCTGGGTAAAGATGACTATAAATGGGAAAAAAATACATTTTCATTTGTTTTTTGTCTTACAATGAAATTGATAGAGAACCTCAATGTGAAACATAGGCTATAATCTGGAGAAAACAATGGATCAAAAAGAAATAGATATTTTCGACAAAAACATATGCTATAATTGCTGGCACCCTTATAAACTACATCTAAATGTGAATGAATAATTTTCAATCTATATTCAACCTCATAAAGTTAACCAAAGTGAACAAAAATGTTGTTTAGAATTTTTATAAAATTTTTACTTTTACTTAATATAAATATATAAAAAGATAAGAAATAATTCCATTAAAAATTGTGCTGTCAAAACAAATAAAAACCTTCATTTAAATCTTTATGTTAACTAAAGGCTCTCTCTCTTTTCCCTTTCCCCCTCTTTTTCTCCTTTCTTTCTCCCCTAAAGCTGTCTCTTATTTTACCTTCATACTTTTTCCCCATCCTTGTCAAGAAAGACCTCATGGGTTGGCGTTATGAATTGAAATAACCACTAGAGAGCAGTATTTAGTCAAATATAATCTAGAAATTTAAATGCTGCTGACACCTATGGTCCTGAAATACATGGCCCAAGTAAAACATAATTTTATTGTCTGATGATACTCAAATGGCCACTTTTAAATGATTAGACTATATAAACGATAAGGCTGCACCATCTGAATCTGAAATACAGATATTTTTCTGCCATGATTAGGCTATTTAAAGGTGAACTATGAAATCCTGGATCATGTCACTGCATGATACCAAAATACCAAACAAAATGTTATTCTGAAATTCACGCTACTAAATCAAAATTACTCACTGCCCCCCACTCCCTCCCCTAACCATCTTGTTGGTGTTGGTGGAACATGGTTTGTTGTGTTTTGGTGCACAGCCTGTGCTAGTGTTTGTTTGATGTTTACAGCCCCTGTGTTGTCTCCTGAGGACAGGCTTGTTTCACAATGCATTAATGGGGCAGGCAGCAAGCTGATCAAGGGGAGATGCCTACTATTTGAGACAAAAATAAAATCACGCTAAAAAACATGCAAGATCCCATAGCCTATGCCCCTTTAATAACACAAACATACACTAGTGTTATGTACTGTAGGCTATGTGGCTATGTGCAGTGTGACAATGCTGAAGCATGTGCACAGTGGAAGCACTTCTGTTGCTTAATTAGTGGAATGAAGCAGTTCACATACAGTAGATTAAACCAAAGAAGTGTTTGTCAAAATATTCTGCAAACCCTTCCAGGAAGTCATGTTTCTTTTCATAGTCTCCACACAGCAATGCAGTTTGGGAGTTTTTAAAAAAGTAATATTGAGTGGCTTCGCTGTTAGTGATATTTGATGTAACCATACTCAGGTTGTGAGTGTGCGTAGCTCTGTGTGTGTGTGTGTGTATGTGTGTGTGTGTGTGTGTGTGTGTGTGTGTGTGTGTGTGTGTGTGTGTGTGTGT
>JASCIP010000121.1:1252985-1263909 GCA_034783695.1 Sardinella gibbosa | reverse complement strand
GTGTGTGTGTGTGTGTGTGTGTGTGTGTGTGTGTGTGTGTGTGTGTGTGTGTGTGTCTGTGTGTGTGTGTGTGTAAAACACATGAACCATAAAGCAGCAGACACCGACCTGGCCTTCGGGCTGGCTTTGGAGTCCGAGCCCAGCTGGGACAGGACGAAGTGGGGTGCGTTGGCGCTGTCGGCGTCGAAGACTTCCATGCTGGGCGCCTGGGCGGCGGCGGGCTTGGGCCCGGGCCTCTGGCGCGGCGTGCGCTTGCGCGACTTGCGCGGCACCTCGGTGTTGTCGTTGTAGGAGCTGCTGCTGGCCATGCTGAAGCTGGAGAGCGACTCGTCCATCCACATGCTGCTGCTCTGCTCCGAGTCCAGGCCCGTGGGCACGGCCGCCGCCTCCTCCTGGCACGACATGCGGCTGTCGTCTAGCAGGTCCTCGGGCGGCGGCGAGATGTTCAGCACCGTCCGCCGCTTGGATGGGGTGATCTGGCTCTGCTGAGGCCCTCCTCCTCCTCCTACTCCTCCTCCTGCGCTGCTGCTGCCGCCACCGCCATCACCGATTGTGCCCCAGGCCACATCCACCCCGAGCCCTGGGGCTCCAGGGCCACCTCCAGGGACTGGCCCTCCAGGGCCCTCGTCCAGGGGCCCAGCCCGGAGTCTGGAGCCCGGCTCGGGGGCCGAGGTAGCCGTTAGCATGCTGGGGCAGGAGGAACCGGGAAGCGCGGTGCTGTTGCCCCCTGCGGGGCTGGAGGAGACGTTGCAGGACGAGGCAGCATCTGTGACGTGGTTGACAGACAGGTTAAGTGCAGCCACAGACAAGCAGCCTGGCTAGCCGTCCCATTCAAGCAGTGAAAACTAGTGCATGGCTGGTGGCGCCTCTCTCTCCGCCCTGCCTGAGACTCTAGTGATTATGCTGCTTTATGTCCCCTGATCATACAGTACATGATGTTTATCCTAATCTGTGTTTGTGTTGTTGTTTTTTTTACTGCATGATGTTATATGCATGAATTTATGTGTATGTCAATTTGCTTTGTTTGTTTGTTTTTTTTAGTTATGGGTTTTTCTTAGCTCTCTTTTATCGTTGCTCTGGTCCGTGTTATGGACCAAATGTTGCTGTTAATTCAATCCTTATATTCAAAACAAGGCAACATGCTAAATGCATACATAATAGTGTATAAAAAACCAAGGCCAAAATAAAAAGCAAAACTCTGAAAGAACTGAAAAAAGGGGGCTGGTGAAATTTAAGCAGCCACCTGTTTAACAATGTCAGGGTCTAAACTGCTATTCTCAGGTGTCAACTGAAGCATGCCAATTGGTAGATTTTGGTTGGGACTGAGCGTAGCCATGGAGACAGAATAAACAAGCTTCTGACCTACGAAGCAGAGAACTGCAGACCATTTTATATGCAGACCCTCCCTGATTCAGAGGCAACGCCCTGGAATAAAAACGAGACAGCCAATGAACAAGAGCTGATCAGTCAGACGAGTCATCCAGAGAAGAAGACACCAATCAAATTTGCTCCATGCTGTTTGTTTGGCAAATGAACATGATAGATACATATACATAGCCTAGTGGTGTGCGTTTTTTTTTTTTTTTTAATGCTATGTACGGTACATTCACAGAACTGCAATGCAATCACATTGAATGTGAGAAAGAAAACACTAGAGAGAGCCAAATTGATATATAGGATTCATTTAATTCAAATGCATAGTGTGCGTTTGGGCTTCCAGAACTTGTGCTTGTGTGGGTTTTCCTTCTCATGGTAGTTGCTGCTGGTTTGCTGGGTGGCTTGATTGCTTGATTGCTTGCGTGCTTGATTGCTTGGCTGGGTTGCTTGCTTGATTTACCTCTACTTACTGCTGCCACAACTCGGACAGTCTGACACTAGTCTGGGGGGGGCAGCGTGTTTTAAGATCCCTCAGCTTCCTGCCAAAAACAGGAAGCAGTCGCGCATGAGGACGCCCTCTTTTTTTTTTTTACACTCCAATAGCATGTCACCAACACAGTTTCAAAGCTCCCGCCCACAGTGCCGCCGCAGGGACCACCTACACAACCAAGCCTGGTGGTCCGGTCCCATTATCTGTTATCAGTGTGAGTGAGTGAGTGAGTCATTTCTACGGTAAAAAAAGGGGAAAGGGGGGGGGGGGGCATGGCTTGCCTCTCGCTATTTCAAATGAGTCTCTTTTTCTGCTGACAACAACGGAATGCGGTATGTGCATCCCACGCGCTAACACCTGTGCTACCTGCCTAGCGAGCTACAAACAGTCAGATGGGCTGTTAGGGGGGTAGAGATAAGAGCCTGTGGGCAGCGCTAGATACGCTTCGGGCACTCGCATGCGCAGCCAAATAGCGCGTCGCATGGCAAGCAGAGCGCAGCCGAGAAGGGCCAGGGCCAGGGCCAGGAACAGGAACAGGAAGTGAGTATCACGGTAACAGGAAGTCTGTCTGTCACCCAATAGCAGCAACAGCCAACATACAGTACATTCCAGCCCAGGGCTACTGACAGGCTGCGGAGGCCAGACAGACGTGGACTTGACAGACACACAAAAGTGTTAGGTGGAGCAGGAAGCTAATGGGGCATTCAAAAGGATGTGTAGGCTGCAGTACACGAGCACACAGGAGCTGTTTACTTACAAACAAACAAACACACACACACACAGACAGGCTGCCACATGACACACAATAGCGTTTAACACAGCACTCTGTTTAGGGTTTGGGAAGGTCACAGCACTTAGGGCGAGCATTAGCAGTACACTCCCTTTATTAAGCATCTAGAAAAAAAAAGACTTTCAAAGTGCCCACTACTAACGGGATGCAACTAGATTTTCTGAGTAGGCCTAGCTGGGCGCCCTGGTTTAGTGTGTCTCTCTCATTCTCTGTGGGAGTGGGGAGCAAGGTGCTGGGGAGAGGGGGCCGGGGGCGAGGGGACGTACCTGCGGCCAGCGCTGCTGGAGGTGGAGGGCCGGCCTCTCCTCCGCTCTTCTGACTCATGATGGGCTTCTCCTGCTGCGAGGAGCCAGGCAGCTGCAGCTCTTTGGGGAGCAGGTCATACACCGACTCTGGAGAGGGACAGACAAGGAGAGAGAGACAGGGCACAGACAGAGAGAGAGAGAGAGAGAGAGAGAGAGAGAGAGAGAGAGAGACAGGGAGTGAGTGAGACCAGAATAGACAAAGGCAATGACGGACAGAATGAGCGAGAGAGATCTACCAAAATAGAATGAGTGAGACAGACCAGAATAGAGAGAGAGAGAGAGAGAATGCTGGACAGAGATAAACCAAAGCAGAGAGTGTGAGAGAGAGAGAGAGTGAGCAGGAATCACAGACACACGGAGCAGGAATCAAAGCAGGAGAACAAGTGAGGTTTTTGTGAGAAGAAGAATGAGTGTAAGACAGACCAGCGTACAGAGCGAGAGTTAAGGGACGAGGAGAGAAAAAGATCAAAAGAGGGGTCTACAATAGAGAGAGAGAGAACAGGGAGCAAGTGGAAGGGAGGGAGAGAGGGAGGGAAGGGAGAGGAGGTGATAGACCAAAATAGAGGGTGAGAGAAAGTGAGATAGCCCGGAATAGGGAGGGAGAGAGACAAAAAGCAAGATAAGGTAGCTGAGAGGAAAAGCAAGAGAGAGAGAGAGAGAGAGAGAGAGAGAGAGAGAGACTGATGGGCAGATGGAGGGTGCAAGATATGAAGATCTCAGCAGATAGCATGCAGACGTGCCCTTTCACAGCGCCAGCAACCACCACAGTAAACATGTGCCCCTTCTACTGCGCAGTCCTTTGAAAAACAACCCTGGGCGGGCGCCCTGTGCAGTGCCATCGTTCCTGCCAACCCTACCCCTCCAAAATCCTTTGTGGGTACACCCAAAGGCCCTTTGCACCCCAATTCTACGGATAGACAGAAAGAGAGAGAGACAGACAGAGAAGAGAGAGAGAGAGAAAGAGTGAGAGAGGAGAGAGAGCTGCTTGCCTGGAACTG
Organism: Sardinella gibbosa; assembly: GCA_034783695.1. Lineage (NCBI taxonomy): Eukaryota > Metazoa > Chordata > Actinopteri > Clupeiformes > Clupeidae > Sardinella > Sardinella gibbosa. The sequence goes on along the minus strand of JASCIP010000121.1, from coordinate 1,259,949 downwards.
CAGATGGCGCCCTGAGCAGCGGGTGCGTCTGGCCTCTGCTCCCCGAGCGCTCTGAAACACAACACCCGCATTCACCATTGTTCTGGGGCTCGCCGCTCTCCTGGCCAAGCCATGACCACCAGCCGAGCCCAGCCCACCCTCTACTACACACACACACACATCGCTCACACATGACTCACCACAGCAACATCACCCTGACAGGAATTCATTTAATTCCACACACACACACACACACACTTCAGGAGAGCAGACGCCATCAAGCAACCACCGCCTCAAACCTTTGCATGCCTTTAATGCAAACCATCAGTGTTTGGGTTTTAACGAGCTTCTGGAAGTGTGTTGCTTGGGCACTGCTGTCAGCATGTCCGTGTGTGTGAGGGTGTGTGTGTGTGTATATGTGTGTGTGTGTGTGTGTCTCGTGACGCCCTCTGTGCCTGGCTTAGAATACTGATGAGACCTTGGCTGTTAACTGGGAGACGTCAAGGCCGGGTTGTAAATTACCATGACGACTGCGCTCACATGATCCACAGACGTGCACATGTCGCCCGGGCCACTGCCAGGTGACGTTGCCTGCCAACCAGCAGCATCAGACCAGCAGCATCGGCCGGCGCAGGCCTGTGCTTTGTCCTCAGCGAGGACCCAGCGGGACGGGCACCCTCACAGGCCAGCACCATTAGAGCCTAGCTAAGCAGCAACAAAACAGCCTGACAGTGAAGAGACTCAAGCTCAAACCACAACACAACACTGCACAACCTTCACATACAAACTCAGCAAGGTATGCCAATCAAAGCAATGGTGTTGCCACATAAATCCTTTCTACAGAAGAGAAGCACGAAAGGGCATTCAAGTGCAAAAAAAAAAACATTTTTACAACAATGCCACAGTCAAACATAGCAGACATTTCTGTCACATTACAGTAGATAAAAAGTGTTCAGAGGCACAGGGAATCATCCCTAAAAGTATGCGAGTAGAATGGACAGGCGGCTGCCGAGACGCTAGCTCATTCCACAATGTTTATAAATCTCAACACAACATTCCATACCAAAATAGCTGCTCTAAATCTATGCGACTTTAGAACCTCGGGGCCCGCTGCTCTTGCTTTGCGCGTTTGTTCCATAATTAAAGCCAGTTACTGTTGAACTGAACCATATGAGACCGTCAAGAAGTCACCGCACAGCCCAGTTGTTTACAAGACACTGGACTTCACTGAGTGATTTTTTTTCTCTCACAATGTGTGTATTTGCGGTACATTTGCGGCCCGAGTTCTGTCTACGCGTAGACACAAGAGTCATAACCGGACTGAGGGCCGCAGAAATAGCTGTGCATGTTTCTTAACTACTTTGAAAGAAAGAATCATTGTACATGAACTCTACCCACAGCAGTCAGTAAGTAGACCAAATGCATGTAGGCCTATATTCTTACAGACTAGGGGTCTGCATCAAAGAGGCCCACTAAGAGGGGTGGATGAGTTTACTGTACAGTACACGCAGGCGTGCGGTATAATAACGTCGCTCCGATCGCCTTTCACATACCTAAGTGCACTCTGTGTGTGTGAAAGAGAAACGTGCATAAAGGACGGCGCGACCACATGTGCTCAACCAAGACTTCAAAACGCACGCTTGATCTGCGTGGGCTGTAGGAGATCTTTGCCGGCCTGTGCGATTAAAAACTCAACACTGCAGCCAGTCTGGTAAACGAGCATCCCAGCTGTTATCAGAAAGCATGTCTTGGCGCATGGTTGACATGCCACTCTTCTCGCTGACATGCGGCTTCTCTTTGTTTACGTCCCACGCCGAAGTGTTACATTGGCATCTTAAGAAGCGGTGTCTACTGACATGAAGAACATACTGAGAGATCATCTGGCTACCCAAGTTGACCCCATTACTACTTATCCAGTATGTTATTAAAACAGCAAGATAGATTAATGTTACCTTGAATTTTCTGTCTGTCGCACACAGTTAATAATGAACAGAACCAGACATAGGGCCTTGCACAGAGACTGTTACACTGGTCACACTTTTAGAACACTGTAGCCGCAAATGTATCATCTCAGAGACCTCTGTCAGATCGTTTTTGATTCATCGGGTGACACTTTCAAGTCTACGCAACTGAAGATAGCTAGTTAGCTAGCTTCCATCAACAGCAAACAACTGGCGGTTTAACCAATCTTGCTAGCGAGCTAGCCCTGCGCAGCTAACCTAGTCGTCAAGTTCGCTAGCCTGTTTAACTGTCTGGAGCTGAATTATCCATACTCTTTGGTGCTGATGGTACATTTGGGATCACAGATATCTAACATTAGAGAACTAATTAAAACCCACATTGATAATTTACCTAACAAATGAGGTATCGATTAACTTAAGCGATATCAAATAACGAAATACTGAGATGCAAGAGCGCCTAACCTCTGTCATATACACGCCTCCCTCCAAGCAACGTTAGCTGCTCTGTAAACTCGTTATTAGCAGATCATTCTGTGACTGATGTTTGCAGGCTAAACGTGATGTCCTATTGCTGGTTCACAAAGTCAGCAATAGCAATATAAGTTAGCCACAATGGTACACTGAGTTAGACAAGGAAAATGTTGGTGCATTAGAAGAGTTTAAAAATACAGCGTCACTTTTACAATTGGTCGTCTTACCTTTAGAGTAGAGGGATTTGGGGGAATTAAGGTCGATATCCGCGCTTAGCAGCGATATAAAATCAGAGGGCATAGCTGGCTAGTGCCTCATGAGAGAAAATGAAACTAGACGCCCCCCTCAAGAAAACAGGCGGCTCGCGCAAGGCAGCCTCAAATTTCAGGAGTATTGAAGATGAGCCAGAAGGAAAATAAAAAACAACGCCTGCTGCACTATTGCTACGACGCCGTAACTACGCGTGTGCTAGCTAAATACATGTAAACCCCACCAGGATGCTAGGACAGCTAGCGACAGCTAACAACCCACACATCGTTTCCACGAACGTCTCCTCCCCCTTTGCCACGCAAGCGCGTTACCCTGTATCTGATTCGTGTTACCTTCGTGGTGTACAGTGTAGTTGACTGTAGTAGCCTACGTTGTCACGAATACATAGACCCGAGGCATCAAGTTCCAAATAATGTAGGCCTAATTAATGGCTTGATTGTGAAGTTCCATGCAACACACGCAGCAATCTGTAAACTGTGCATCCTGCAAGGGAGACGTCCTGCAGACCACGCAGTGAGTCCACTAGTCATCTGGCAGTATGCTACATGTCATAAGATAAAACACCTCATTAGTATTTTTAAATAAAATGACCAATTGTGTGTGAGGGAGTTGTTCTTGTTCATTTAACAATGCAGTAGCCTTGGCTGCATTTTCTTTTGCCTTGCTCACCTGTAGGCTCGGTCTCATTTGTCCAAGCCGTTCTGCAGAGATGAATGTATGTAGTCTACTCTATGGCAAAATTCAAGGTAGGTAACAGGCAGGCCTAAATAAGGTGTCTGCAAGACAGCCTTTTGTAGGCTACACTCATTTTCCAGAGAATTTATTTAGGCTAGTACCCTCTCTTGAACTCTGGGTGGAGCTACAGCTTAATATGAGTATCTGACCAGCATTTCTGATTGTAAAGAATTTTTTTAGCCTTCAAAAACTTAAACCCACAATTATTTAAAATTCTTAAAATTCTATTAGGCCTAGTGGCTAATTATGGTGCTGGAGATTAAAAATAGGATTCTTGCAAAGCTTGATTATATTTTATTCTATCTATCATGGGAAAAAAAACATGTTCCAAAAATGCATAGAAGGATTTTCAATATTAACCATTCACAGCCCCTTCTTAAATCCACCAAACTCCCCACATACATACCAGCACAGTGTGTATGCATGCAAACACACACACACACACACACACACACATACAGTCCAGCCTCAGTTCCTCATGCCCTCCCCCCCCCTTCCCTGGCTTCTATTGTGCCTAGCCACTATGCAGTATGACACTATTGCCAGCAAATGGAAAGCAGTGTAGTTTCCACAGAAATCCCCCTGACAATGTTAGCAGTGTCCTTGAGCCACACGTGGTTCAGTGGGAAGGTGCCAATGAATGTGACTGAAGGAGAGGAGGAGAAACGTGAAGCAAGACAAAAAAAAGGAGGAATGGGATGGGATGGGAAGATCCTTTTGATCTTTCTTCTTTTTCAATCTATAAGATAGATTTGGCTTGCTCATTTTCATGGTGCTTTGTAGATGTTTTGGCAGCTGCTGTGGAATGTGTCTAATTCCAAAGGGAACAGAAGAAAGAGAGGCAGAGGCACAAGGTGGATGAAAAAGAAGAGGGAGAGGGCAGAAAGGGAGGGAGGGAGAGGGAGAGAGAGAGAGAGAGGGTGCATGTCTGTGAGTGTGTGAAAGAGAGGGAGAGGGAGACGAGAAAGACTACGCCTCTCCCCCTCCCCTCCCCTCCCCTCCTCTCCCCTCCCCTCCCAGGCTGCTGGCTCAGACGGCGGAGTGTAGCCAGGTCGCGGCGGCTGGATGGAGCCTCAGGAAGAAACCAGCACCACCGGTAAGGACAGACAGGCGTTACGGGCACTCACACACATCGGGGCACACACCGCAGGACGAACAAAAGCAGTTTGCAGCCCTTCTGCTTTGTCTCCCCACAAAGGGGGTGCTGGGCTTTTGCGTAAAAGCAAGGGGACTGCCTCTTGAGAATGAGCAGCAATGCACCAGCAGACACCCAGTGACAAGTGCCGACTGCTTTGTGGATGCCACTGAGTTCAGATGCATGTGGGTTGTGTGTCCGTCTGTCTGTGTGTCTCTCTGTATGTGGCTGTGTGTGTGTATGTGTGTGTGTGTGTGTGTGTTTGTGTGTGTGTGTGTGTGTATGTTAGAGTGAACGTAGGTATCCACGCACATGTAAAGGCATGCACTGCTACTTCATCAAATGGCATTGTTCCCTCCTGTTCATTTGTAGGGATTCATGTGTGTGCATATTAGCTGAAAGATATTTGGAACAGTATGTTTGCCCTATGAGCAAGATGTTGAATAGAAGCGTTAGCGTCTGATCTTGATGGATGGATCAAAGAGAACATGGAGCGAAAGAAAGATTGGAGTCTCTATACTGTTGCCCACTACTTCTGTCCCTGGTGCGTCCTGTAGCGTGGACCACCAGAAGGGGATGAGTAATGTGCTTTCATTAGTAGCCTACTACTGCAGGACATCCAGCACACTGCAGGAAAAAAGACAAGAATGGGGATGTTAGACCATTAGCTTGGAATGTCCAGTGCGACACACATCTTACAAGGAGATATGATTCATCCCTCACACACTCTCTTTTTTGGGAGGGGGATGTGTGTGTCACAAAACCTGTATTCTTTTTTTTTTCCTTTTTCTGATAATGAACGTACAGTAATATGTGTGTGATGTATTCATGTTTTGTTTGATGTCTGAAAGAGTAGTGAGTTGTGAGAAGCAGGTCGGTTAGTCAGTGAAACCTGAGACATGTTTACTCTGTGACACAGCAAGCCACTGACTCAGGGCCAGCGTGATGCTGAATGTCATCACTGAAGGTAACGTGAAGTTTTGTAATTGAAAAGATAAAAGATTGTATCAGATGGTGATCATGTCATGGGAAGATGATGAAAGTTGGCAGCCTGCACTGGGATCTGTTTTATGCAAGTTGTGATGAATGACTATTGTTAGTTTTTATTGGAATATTGAAGTGGATTGCGAGATGAACTGTAGAAAGCAGTTGATACAGTGAAATAGGACACTAAAACCTCTTGAGACCAACAGGGTTCTGAAAGCTTACATAAACAGCAGCCCTAAAATTCATTTATCATTTAAAACTCAGAAGACATACTTGCACAACCTTATCTACTAAAACCAGATAAAAACTGCACACTAAGGAGACATTATATCACACTATTATTTCATAGCCAAATTGTACTGATCTACAGGTTATTCTCTAATTCATGTCAAAATAGTATGCATTCAGCAAGTAAACCAATTAATCCTTTGTGAGGTTGAGGTTTAGATGTAAAACCCAGTAAGTCAATTTGTGATTAATTTAAAGACATTTTATTTAATGTTGATATATTTATTTTCAAGGTTGGATTGTTTTGGCTTGATTTGATTTGTTTGATTTTACCTGACAATAACATTTAAATTGCATTTTGAAAGAGATTACCTGGAAATTAGAACAAAAACAAAAATTCTGCATATTTCTGAAGATGAACTTGCATTTGAGCTCATGCATGCACTTTCATATATCCTTAACCTATAGGCTGTATTAACCAGACATTCATTGAGATTTTTCTCTCCTTTTCAGAGTCAGAAAAATGGCAGAATTCCCCCAAGTTCTATGGAAGAAGCCTAGATGCAGGGGGAAAACCCCTGGGAGGTGAGCAACTTAGTCAGTCTAAATATTTACAAACACTCCTCTGCCTGCCCTCCCCAGTTAATAGTCATTAACTGTCATCAACACTCCTGGATATTCTATGCTGAATGGGACAATAATGTTACAGTATATTAAAATACAGTATATTTTGACCATCTTAGCCTCTCATCCCTCTGAGTATTGCTCTTGGTATAGTCATTAGAAAGTGAAATATAAGGTGATAACTTTAAACTCCTCATTACACAGAGCCTGTCAGAGGCTTCCAGAACCTTCTGAAGTCTTCCAGCTCAGCTAGCCTCACAACAGACGTATCCCACTGTGCAACAGGAGAGCAGGCCAGCACACCAGGGCACCATCCAGGTCACCTGTTGACCAGTGAGAGGAGACGTGAGTAAGAGATCATCCCACCCAACAGTAGTGAATCCAGCAGCACTGTTACTCCTTGACTTGGTAACTTGGCAATAAAGATGTTTACCATGACTCTAAACTTGTGAAATGGGACATTGCGGTGATGGGACACTCATGCACTGTGCTGATTGTTTTTACATTTACATTTACATTTACATTTATGCATTTGGCTGACGCTTTTATCCAAAGCGACTTACAAACGAGGATA
>JASCIP010000121.1:1126415-1138373 GCA_034783695.1 Sardinella gibbosa | reverse complement strand
TTTCTACGCAGTTAATGGTTAAATGGATGAATGCCTCGGTTAACATAGTTAAACTCTTGAGGGCTATAATATTTTTTTAGAGGTGTTTTCCTACATATTAAATCTATGATGTCCCTCCAATGTCCCAACCTACATACTTATTGTAAGTCAAAGCCAAAGCCTTGTACAGCATACAGACACAAGCCGCACATGCTCTATGCACGCTGCCCGTAGTCTGAGGTTGAAGACGGAGTAGACAATTCTTGCATGAATTCTGGTACATTCAGCAAAAGTCCTCTAAAGTTTTGCTTGAACTTGAGGAGAGTATACTGCACACTGCAAACAACCCCACAAAGTTTGTTGTGTTTTTTTCCCCCTCAGACCAAATTGTCTCATTCTTTTTCCCACTGACAGCACTTGGTGACCTCCAATAAAAGAGCAATGAATTGAATCACAGCAGATTTCTCCAACAATCCCAACCAATCCCAAAGGAACGCCCTTGGCTGTGTTTGTCAGGGAGTACTGAGGGGAAGGGGGAGCTACTGCAATGGGATCTTTCATTTGCCCTTTGGCTCAAACAGGAAGTAGGCTGCTTTGAACAAAACTACTTGCTCACAAAAATACTGTAATGTAACATCTAGTATTGTACTTTTAAAGCACAGCATGTTATGGTTGTGTAGCCAATTTCACACAGTAGAATTCACATTGATTGTTCCTGTTTTGAACTTCAGTGAGCACAAAATTCCTCTACATCAATCTCAATGTGATGAAAATGTGATGAAAATGTGCTCTCCAGTTTAACCTCAGATAGCAGAAATATTGTCCTGCCTAAACTGCAAATGATGGGCACCTCCTACTGACAATTTCACTGCATTCTTTACATTAGTAATCATATGCATGTGACAAATAAACTTCCTAGTATCCTTGTACTGTCATCTGCTAAGTCCCTCCCCACTGCCAGGCTAAATGGTAGTCCAATGGATTCCAGCCCAGTGGGTTTTAAGACAAATAATCTACTGTAAAATGCCTTAAGTCACAGAGACCTCAAATAACCTCAGATCCTTATTCTGTCAATGTGCACACGGATCATCTTTGCCATCCGTACACCATAAGCTAGGTTTAAATGAGCCTTTAGCATAAGCTCGGTTTAAATGAGCCTTTAGCATAAGCTAGGTTTAAATGAGCCTTTAGCATGTTTGAAAGATGCCATCCATGTATTGGATGAACAACTACCTATCTAAATAAGTAAATAACCAAAGAAACAAGATATTTACCTTGAATGCTTCCAAAGTTTACGAGAGCGACGGTTTGTTCTCTGATCCCAGGTTTCGTTATCGCTGGAGTTGCTGTCATACGTCAGAGGGCGTGAAGCCATCACACTTGGCTCTGGGTTGAACAGCCACAATCCTCCTCAAAAACAACCATTGCCTGCAGAGATAGGTAAAGATGCATCAGCAAGATTCCCTGCTGCATGCCTGCACATAAGTAATGTTAGCATCGTATCCTAAGGAAAATCAGCTCCCACACAAGACACTTTGCTCAACAGTCAAAACTGCTGTGCTTACAGCTGTTTTACAGACTGTCCCTAACTTCATGTACTCTACATTGAATGAGCAACTTGAAGGGAGACCAGATTTAACGAGAGAGTCATTACTAAAGTAAATACTAAAGTAAATAATGATTAAATAAATAATGATGAAAAGTAAATAATGATGAAATAAATAAAAATGATGAAATAGGCTAATAGAAATAGTCAGTATGTAAAGGAAGAAATAATGATGTGGTGTGTAAGTCAGACAAATGCAAAACCAAAAGTGACGCTTGCTGAGGACAGAGTGAACCAAACAGGCTGTGAGGCAGCCCCTTTTATGCACAGGTAGGTAGGCCTCATTGGCGCTAGTAAACTGAGCAGCTGACCATGATCACCTGTGCCATCATTCTATCTTGCAACGCACAGATATGACAAATAGGGAAACGGCCAAACAGGAGGCAGTGACGGACAGGTCCGTAGCACCAAATAGGCTAGTATGCCCTTCATGTTGGAAATACCACTGAGGAGACTGGAGGTATGATGTACTGCTTGTTTATCCTACTGATAGTTACCTAAACTATTCAGGCCAGGGTTAAGCTTTTTTGTCAAAAATTTCGCCTAACAGGGCCTACACATTCCATGACAACTATACAACAAGAGTCACAAGACAGTACACAGTGGCACAGGACAGTAGGCCAGTGGCGCGAGAAAGTCTCTACTGTACACAAGACAGGATGGATAACTTGTTGGATAACTTGTTGATAAGTTGATAATTGTGGCTATCCCTTTATTCACAAATTAAACAAATCAAAACAAGCAAATAGAAGAGAAGTGTGCAGACTTTTCATGAGACTAGGCCTGATCATGTAATTCAAAGGACAGACCCATGCGTCTCCAGTTAAAAGAAAAAAGTCCCCCGTCAGTTACCACTAGGTGTCGCCAAAGTTCAAATTATGCATGCTAGCAGAGGACGTGTTCATCGTTGTTCTGCCGGTGTTATTTTTGTAAACAACGGAGATGACTGGTTAAATTATAGTCTAAACAACCATCATTTGGTCCCTCGCGTTTATTCTACATCTAAAGCATAAACACCCTTCGCAGTTGTTTATGCATTCGAAAATTACATCCATACGCGCATGTATTCAAGTAATGATTATTGTCCACCACAGTGCATTAACGTTAAGTTAACAAGGAATGAGTTACTTTGGTCCAGTTAACCTCAACATTAGTTTATTAACATGAGCTAAGTAAATACGCAAACGTTGGGCAACCTTAACATTAACCGATGTCTATCGTCGACTAATTTAACACGACTTTGAATTTCAGACGTCCGCCTGATGTTTGTTCAGCTAGTTCCCTGATATCAGTTCTTGTGGTCAGCTGACGTAACGTTAGTTCATAAAAAAAATACGACGTCTTACAAAGTTACTAAGTAACGTCAAACGTGAGATTTGCTGATGTTGGTCTTTCTTATCTCTACTTTATCGTTCCTTCCTAACGTTATGCCTTTCATCACGAAGCCACCTAACAGATCAAACCTAACCTTAAGTTTTAACTGGAAAGGCCCTTTTCCTTACATCCTAATGAAATAGCAAGATTCTAGTTATCACTAAAAGATCTTCCAAATTGCAAGATCTTCCAAATAAGGAAACAACTGGGATCACTCCCAAACCATATACAGTCTATGTTGCCTACCCCACAGGCACCAAAGCTAGCTAGGGTAAGTTAACGTTATATGACACCTATCGCTAGCATTGCTGGGATTGCTTTTGACAGGCAACCAACCTGAAACTAAAGTAAACTGAACATATCTAAACAAAACATCTGATTTTCATACCTGTCAGTTCAGAATGAAACCTGCTGTATAATGAAGCATCGTAGACTTGAGGAACAACGTCCAGTGAACTTAACGTTAACTCTGAAGTCTTATCACATTCTGTACTAGCTAACTAGCTCTAGTGCTTCTTGAGGCAGGTCTTTGCGCGATCCAGTTCCGCTAGATAGCTGCTGGACAATCACGTAGCTCAACTCTCGCGAGGATATGACGTCATTTCAGTCGATTTTTTTCCTTTTTAACTTGTCAGTATTTTAGTATTTTCCTGTATTCGTCGCTGAAATAATACTTTGTCGTTTCTATCCTCCAGAAGGTTACTCTGATTCTGTAAGCAAAATTTGGGCCTTCATAAATTTTCTTCATAGATTTATTTTTTTTATTATTATTGGTTTAATCAGCATAGGCAGAGCCATAGCCTATTATATGTCTCTAGTAGGCCTGCTGTTTTTAGCTTAGGTGAAGGGTACATGCACATAAAGCAAACTTGGTGGGATATTTTTTCTCATCGTTGGTCAGCCTATTTGGAAGTCTGTTTCACAGGCTTCGTGACACAGCAGGGTTGCAAAATGATTGTCTTCATGGCCACCATCCACTTCACTTACACATTTGCGACCAGGATTTTGACCAGGCCATTCTCAACATACAACCCTGGCAACAATTCATCAAAAGGAGCGGGATAATTTAATAAATAGGATTTATTGTCAGTGCTGACATAATGAAGCAGTGAATACAAAATTGTTATGCATAAATATCCAGTTACAATTGATAAATATAATAAGGTTAATAACAAAATTAAGTAGCAAGAGACTATAAACTGTGAAGCTTGTCAAAAACAGGCTAATTGTCATGTTGGGTTACCCTCTAGGCCTAGATTGTGAGATAGCCTAACACATTAAATTTTTAGACAAAAAGAAAGAAAGAAAGAAAGAAAGAAAGGCTGTTTCTCAGGGGTTCACTTGATTTTCTGCAAGCTCTGGGGTGACACATGACATGTGCCTTGAATAAAGTAGGCCTAAGGCATTTTCAAAAAATAAATAGAAAAGTTTGGTCCCTCTCGTCTATTCTTGCCGAATGTCTTGCGGGGGGTTACAAATTTAAAAGTGCATGCTGTAAGCTGATAGCTGTTATGGCTTTGCCACATTTTCTACATTCAAATAGTTTAGAATGAAGGAATATAAATAAATACAGGACACTTACATAAATATAAATAAATCAGTAAATTAAAATGTCATTATTTCATATAGGAATAGTCAATAAAATCTATTGAAATCCGCTTTCATGAAAGATTGAGTTTTTCCAAAATGTCCAATATATATTCAACATCACCAGGAGGTAATTGCTCAAGTCCCGGTAAATCTTCTGGAAGCAGCCTCCGCGCTCTCCCTCGGTCCCCTCTCTCCGAGTTCCTGATGGCAGCAGTGTGGATGTCCCGAAGCTTCATCTGGAGCCAATCTTGTCTCTCTTGGATGTGTTTGTGCACTCCAACGTTGTGCATAAGCTGGACTTCGCTCACAGACCGCCTTCTAGGTATGGAAAATTAAACATTAGAGTTTTTTACCCATGCTGCGTCAAATTTTAAACTGCAGACTACTCGTAATGTGAGATATGGGAGACATTGTGAAATTTGGAAAGTAAGGAAATAATTAGATTAAATAAATTGAAAAGGCTAACCTGACTGGTCCGCCCTCCGAGTGGACTGAGTAGTATAATAAACTGAGGATAAGAAATGCTGTTCTTCTGCTAGTTAACATGATTGTTTGAAACCTGCAATGCAAAGATATGTTCAGAACAAAATCATCAGATGAGTTTCACAGTGTTCTCATATTGGAAAAAAACATTATTAATTGCCAATAGCTCTATTGATTAATTGATAGTTTCACTTGCCTCTTGTGGTCAAACTTCTCCTAGAAAGATGTGGGAAGTTTATTTCCTGCGCTGATTTTGAGGGTAGATGAAGTATCAGATAAGATTAGAAGCCTCGCAGAGTTCCTTTTATAGTCCTCTGCCCATTGATGAGCCGCCTTCATTATTGGTGTTGATGTCACCCCTCCCTTGATCGGGATAACCACGTGCGTGTCAACACTTCCACTCAGTTGACCGCTGCTGCTGCCTACCTTGCTTCATAACGCAGATGTAATTGTCTTATACTGACTACTTATGTGCATTCATATTATTAGTGACACACCTTGTCTGAATCCATTAGTTAGCATATTATAATATCCCATTTGTTGGCGTTTCAAAGACAACGTATTCGTCTTCCATAAGTTAATGTAAAATGTATGCGAAAACAATAAATGCAAGGTAAGATTTGTGCGACATCCTCTCAACGCGAAATCGTGATGTTTTGACCAGAGTCACAGCCAGATCTTTCCAGGTCCTATTAACCACTGCTTAGTTTTCTCATTTGCAGGCAATTACGGGATGCTGGATTCGTTGAAGATACATTTCACAGTTCAGGGTAATTTATCTGCTTGGAGAGCTCTGGAATGTCCACATTTTCGATTGACATGAAAAAGCTATTCACATCCTTAAACAAATTTCAAATGAATGAATATTGCATTAAGCTGTATCAGGAATGAACAACTAACATAATGCTATTCTTTAACCATTTTCAAATTACAGACTGGTAGTTATTGATTGCATATAATTGCTCCAGCAACCGAGGCAGAAAATTCCTCCCCTTTAATTCCGCAAAGGTCTCATTCATTTTATGTAGCCTAAATTAATTGGTAATCTCCAATTATTATTTCATCATTCAGTCTGAGCCTATCACATGAGCTTCAAACCCACATGCCTGTTGTGTACTGAAGAGTCAGGACTTCCCTCTGCTACAGGTGTCTCAGGGGTGCTCGTGGGAGCTGGACAGGCCTGTCCTAGTTTTATGGCCTCAACATGACACATTAGGTAACTATGACAGAAGTTTTCTAAATGGGGAAGAGGAATGGCTATGTCATGACACAGGGAATACGTCCCAGAGACGAAGCAAACAGCTCCGACCTACAGATGTTCCCTTTTGGGCTGGTTAGGGTTTCTGTCCGAGCGGCAGGCATGCCTCCTGCCACTCACATGAGGAAAAAGAAGATGACGGCAGACAGCAAGCAGTCAACGACGTTACATGAAGACTTAAGCAATTTTGGGCCTGCGGGGCGCTGAAGACCCAAGGGCCATCCCTGTCACCTCCAGATCGGGTCTACTGGATTAGCTGCTTCCTCAGTCGCACTCAATGATGATATGGCACACATCAAAGAGCCTCTTATTGCACCTGTTGAAGTGTTTATTCTCTGATTTACTGTCATTCTGTTAAACAAACTACACAGGTGTTAAGCAATTAAAGTTGTTTACATAGCATATGCACATGATTTACGAGGCTGTGGGTCTGCGTGGTAAAGATGTTGACCCCCTCTTCATTTTGGGGAGGGCTTGTATGGCCTGCAGTGGGCATGGCCTGTTTAGATGACACCCACCAAACAAAAAGACCTTTGGCCTTTGCATGAGATCCTAAACCCTGTCAGTCTAAACCCAGGCAGTATTTAGCTTCATAGGGCACGGGGACCTTTCAACCTCAAAACTGCACTTCTCATTGCGTCATGCTGGACCAATGTGTGCTATGTCACTCAAGATATGTGACACAAATGTACATGTCATTTTTATAGGGAAGAAGAACCACATATCTGAGAGGATATCTGACACCACTCACGGCCCTTGAGTTGAATTGAGCCATAAAGATCATTCTGGACCCATTTAGGGTTTTTATCCTGATTGTAATAGTGTAATTGTGTATAGAGCATATTTGGGGTGAGATTATTTAAATTGAAAAATTAGCAGTATGAAACAGACAAAGGATGACCTTCATGGTTGTACTTTGATGCATTACAAATTCAGCCTGACCTTTGACCCATAACTAATTCATTCAGGTAAGATTTCTAGTAATTTCTGATATTCTTATACATTATGTCAAAACTAAATATTAATGCTAGTTGAGCCAGTGACTTATGAATGCAGACTACAGTTGTGATATGCAGACAGACTATTGTATTTATTTAGTTTTACACTTATTTTTTTTTAAGCTTACAGAAATCAAAATCTACATCTAAATCTAAAAATGACAGAGGAGGGGGAAAAAACGACCCTTTACGTCAAACTCTCTCTTAACTAAACAATAAATCCGTCACATTAGCCACTTCATGCCGGCAAGAATAAATATAGGAAATGCGTAACTTTCTAAAAAGGCCAGAATTCCGAGCCATCTTTTGAAGACGCCGACCACAATGAAAATAAGTCTTGCTGTGCAGATATGAAATGACGGAATATCACTGCAGTGTATCACCACCAGGATTCATGCATGAAGGAACAGAAACAACATTATTCTACCTTGGAAACAAGCAGCAGAAAATCCACGCTTCCTAAGACCAAGACTGTCCTGGGCCCAGCAGAAGGGAATTCCATTTGTTCATTCAAGACTTTGTGTGTGTGTCTGACGTGAAGAAATGTGGAGGATGAACATGTGGGTAGGGCAGTGTTTTTATTCGCCATACACCTAGTGTGAAAACTCTGGAGAGAGCTCTGGACCTCAATGGTGCCATCTATCAAGGATATCATCATAATTCATCACTACTGCGAAACCATTCGCCACCCACTTTACTCTCACGTGTCTATGTGATGACAGCAAAAGCGTGTGCCATTTCAAAGGCTATTTCAGGGAAAGAGGTGCTTCAGGAGGTGTTATTTGCAGCCTGTCACGGGCTTAAGACTTTCATGTCAAGTGTTAAGTGAATAACAGGTAGTGGCCGGGCCATTAAAGACACCTCTGGACCTTCACACGAGAGACAAGCTGCAAAAAGACCATGAAGGAGTTTGTTCTGCCACTGAAATAAAATAGTCATGGAAGCAACAGTGTTTTCCAGATGTGTGTCTGAAATAGGATAACGAAAAAGTTAAGAGTTTGTAAATATCGTCATAACATGGCCAGATTTCAAATCCTCAAAATAGTTCAGTAATATTATGCTCTTTGCTGTTTGATTATATGTTTTTTTACTTTTAATCCATTGTGTGAGATACATCAAAACACAATATTTGAAATCTCTGTTTCTCTGGTATTATTTTATATAGTAGGCCTATCTCACTCACTCTGTAATGATAAACTTTCAATTTTTCCATATTAACAAGCAACTAACTGTGCATAAATAGTGGTCACTGGAGTTTAACAGACAGACTGTAAATTAAAAAAAAGTAATATTGCAGAGTGTATGGACTAAAATGCTTTCATATTCTACCCTGCATTTCCTAAACCTGGGCCTTTCTGGTACAGTATCTCTATATTTGTGGAACTGGCAGTCTTGGAAATTGCCCAATGATGGAATCAGTGATTGTTTTTCACTTGCTCTCTAAAACTCTTAAAACACTAATTAATACACTAATAAATCACTTCAAAAAATTTGATCTTTGTCAGTTCTGCTGTTGGAACATCATTTAGAAACAAAAGATTGTATACCAATGAATTACACAGGTTCTACATGGCTTTTCACCTAGATGTGTCCATCACCTCACAATGCAACAAATACATGTATAAACTTTTATCTTTAGGATCAGAGTTTATCTGAAGAATGTAGAACACCAACGGTCTTAAAATACCAGTTGATGGAAAGAGGCATGATTGCATTAGATAATGGAGCATTGGATAATAAAGCACAGTGACCTTCTGCTTAAATCAGGGATTTACAGAGAGCTGTAATGTCCGCTCTTCATTGACGCCATGTCGGAAACCAGTCAGTAGCATGGTGTTAACCAGTCTCGTCACTCCAAGACAACAAGAAGCACAGCATGCTTGTGTTGTAATGTGACATTAACAATCTTGCAGATTATCACGTTCTTTTAATAGAAGGGTCCAGCTTGGTTGGAGGCGCTGATGAGTGAATTATGACTTTTAGTATCCGGGCGCTCTGCTGAGGTAGTGAAAAGCTTGTGGCTACAACCAAGTGTTTTAACACTTAAGGGGTCACGCTGGTTTCCAAAAATAGGTAAGACCTATGGTTTGAAACATTCATCTCCACAGAACTACAGATAAAACTAATCCCCTGACTGAGCTGGACATTTACAGGCAAAATTAATGTAGCGCTTCTGTGAATGGACCATCAAAATAGTAAAACAGATGAGGGTCTCAGTATGCAGTCATTGTCTTGACAAATAATAGAAATTCAATACATGCCTACTGTGAATATTTAGTTCAATCAAACGTATATTTTTAAATATTCAAAATATTTCACTTTATATTCTGCTGCATGATATGGATAAATTGCACAAGTCACTAACAACACAGTCATGTGTTTGATTATCACAGAAAAAATCATTTTGATTATATTTTTAAGTCCCTGTCAGGATATACAGTACAGCATCTGCTCTCCAATATCTCAGTGGTGCATGCCAAAGCCACTACCAACTGTCCTACTTCATTCTGCAAACAGGAAGTGCTTCATTAGGCCTTGGGCGCTCTGACCTCCTGTAGGCTCTATGTAATAGGCCAGTGGCAGCAGGTAAAGCCCGTCTTGCCTATAAATCACTCTGACACTGCAATGCAGTGCAAAAATGGCTGCCAAAATGACATCACACCCCTGCATCTTTCCATGGGGGCAGAAGTCTATTCCCTTACCTAGTCATTCCAATTTCAACAACAGCATTCAATGGATATTAATATAACTTAGTAGGAAATCTGTTACTTTAGGCTATCCTTTACAGAAACAGCCTACGATAGGCCCATGTCGTGGCATTGGAAGTCTCAGAAATGTGAATAAGCCGTTAACGGCGTAATTTGTTGCATAACAAAATTATCATTGGTGAATGAAATACTATTTCATGAGTAACTACAGCAACAGACGTCACATTTTAGTTCCTATCGGATAGGCCAGTCATCAAAGTAAACTTTTAGTCGTGAGGGATTTCCCCTTGCTTTCGCCACAGCTGTGATTAGCAAGAGGAGAGTAAAAGGCAACATAACACAAACGGTGCGTCATGGACACCTGAATGAGTAGGCCTATGTTGAGGACGCATTGCCGTTGTACTGTTCTATGCATCAATAAAACAAAAAAAAATGTTGAACACGCATGAAGATCTGATGCTTAACAGGATCTGAAAGGTTTGTAAATTGTTATAGCATTGGTAACATTTTAATGTAGGCTATTTTAATGCATTGTGTGGCAGCTCCCATTTCCCTCGATGACTAGCCGAATCCATAGACTAGACTTGTAAAAATATAAAGTCAAGAAATTGTTTCACAATCTGCAATCTAAATCACACATAGCTATGTATTTGTTTTATTGGGGAAAGGGAGCGCGAAGGGGAAAGCCTACGTCATTGCGTCATTTGTAAGCTTCATCTTCCACCTCAGCTGACTGAACTAGCAAATAGCCTATATCATCTGAACTTCACAGGCTGACTGTAGGAGATACATTCAACCTGAGCTGGGTGGGTTATAGTCAAAACGTAACTATCTTCTTTATCATTAACGGAGATTGCATTGATATTTTGTGCATGATTCGTCGAACTGTTTAGTGCACATTGTCCTTCAATAGTTCATGAAGTGAACTGTGAAATGTTTTAGCCTGAAACAATGTAGCATAGTGTAGTAAGTTGACAGTGGTCCGAGACCGAAATAGTGCTCAAGTAGCAACCAAAAGTAGTCCTACCACACGTTAAGGTTATTATGAACTTTTTTCTTACCGCTTATCTTTTGTTCTGGTTCTTTTGGCTCTTTTAGTTTGACGATTGTAATAATTCATCATAGTCGCCTGGTGTTCGAACTGAGGAAGAGCAGATGGCCTGCGAATTGTACTCGGTAAGTAGATGTTTTTTTTCTCAGATGGTTCTGTAACCATGTATCTCCCCTCTCTTATTGATATGGGCCTAACAAGTAACAACTTTCACATATTACTGTTTAGAGGGAGATGGCCAGTTCTATCGAGGATGATTGGCTACCATCAAACACAATAAGGAAGATGGAAAGTAAAAGGACAAAGAAGAAGTCCAAAAAACGAAAAAATGATAAGGCCAAAGACCAGTGGGAGCTTCAGAATGTAGAACCTTCCCTCCTCTCAATAAGTTACAGTCCAGACCACCATTCAAAGAAGAGAAATGATGCAGCAAAGAAGAAAAAACACAAGAAGAACAAGGGTAAATCAACTTTAAAAGATGAATCAGCACTGCAGCCAAGCCAGGTAGCACCCCCGTCAAAAATGAAAAAGCTGTCTCATAAGGCAGTGGTCAAAAGCAAAATGGACACCCCCATCAAGCCCCATCGACTTGAAGACGTGAGCAAACACGCATCAAAAGCTAAGAAAGGTGTTCATCAAGATCTTGGCAAAGCTAAACCTAGAAAGAGAGTTCTCTTTGATTTGTCACCAAAGGGCTCAGTAGTGCAGACATACGGTGACATGTCACAATTTAGCTTAAAGACCCCATTGGTTGATGCTGGTGAGGAACATGAAAGCCATCCACCTACAGTCCAAACAGTCCGGCATTGTGAGGAATCCCCGAGAGGAACTGATGGTCTACATAGCCAGGATCTTTTCATAACCCAGAATACATTTTTATCTCCATTGCTTCTCCAGTTGTCCAGTGATGA
>JASCIP010000121.1:1020820-1033784 GCA_034783695.1 Sardinella gibbosa | reverse complement strand
AGGCACAGGCACAATGTCAGGCATGGGGCACAGCAATGACTAGCATTCACGCAACACTGCAGTCATATTATTGTATCAAATACAATGGTGATGTGTTATTTTTTATAAAAATATATTATATAATTTTGTGAGGTCCTCAACCTTATCGTAAAGACTATTGCTAAGGCTTGGGGCTATAGCTATGACCAACAGCAGTTCTCCGTCACCGCAAACTCTTCCAGAGCAAAAACAGGGATTGTGTCTTTTTCTCCATTCTTAGCCAAGTGCAGTTTTTGAACAGATGCTAAAGCAGACCGCTTTCAAAACTCTATTCTGGTCTTTTTGCTTTAGTCTGGCACCTTTGGTGCATTGGCTGGCTGGTGGAGTGAATGGACTTGTAGTGTGAGACAGACTATTGGCCATGCTGATAACATGACAAGATGAAATGTCCCTGATGAGTCATGCTACTGGAACACACCCCTTTCCCTTTCCGGGACAAAAACAAATGTCCGGTGGAGGGAGATGGTCATGTGATCTGCATGTCCAGGCATGTCACCAGGGCATCATGTCTGATGCAAGCCACATTTGACATCTCGTACGTACGTACATACGTATGCCTGTTTGGCTTCAAAACAGGATCTGTCCTATGCTTTCAAATTAAAACACATTCAAAGGAGCCAAGTGACTTATTCTGAATCATTTAAAACTCTGGATTCGACAGGATCTTCCCAAACTCCGACTTACCTTGCACAGAAGCCATAACCAACTTCCTGCATAAACTCGGCAAGCGAACTTTCCATCATGGTCTTGGTTAACTCTCCAGAGTCTGGCAAGATCCTATCCATGAGAATGTCCCGTTTCTCAGGGTACAGAAGTGGTGCGAGCACCACAGGACAGCGCTCCTGCGGAAAATCTGAAACACACACACAGACGCACCACAGGACTGTTTAGACACAGCAGACAAGCCATTCACTGGTGGCCCTCATCATGCCATGGGAAACTCACACAGAGTGCAAGGCCCAGGGGACAGCATTTAGAACAAGCTAACCAAAAGCAGGTCTTTGTTTATGTTTACCGTTCTCCAAACCCCAAAGTCATCCCTCATCAGAAATGAAGGCAGAGCGCCCCACTCCGAGGAGAAAGTAGCGAGTGATGAAGCGGCTCACCTCTGCACAGTGTTTTCAGGAATACGTCGATTTGCTCTTGGCCGACCCCGCTAAATCCCTTCTGCCCGAACAGAAGATGGGAGAGAAGCAGGTGCAGAACCTCGATCGCTATGTCCTGGAATCCACCTTCCTGGTTGCCCCCAAGGTCGGCGTCCACGTATGAGCGGAGGAGGTCTGGAAGCTTCTGCTTCACAAACTGGGCAGCTGAAAAGCAAAGGGACCAATTACTGTTGTCCTTAGACAGCGCAAAGGGCAAAACCGGTCATGCTGCTGGAACGTAGTTCATATGTTAACGCAAACTGCACACAGTCCTAATATGCAACACTGTCCATAAACACTGCTCTCAGTCTTGCATGTTTGCGTCTAATGCAGTTCTTTAGTCAATGAACTGTGACATTCTGTAGCCATTGGAACAAGGCCTCCATAATTCCACCAGATACTCACCAAAGGCTCGGAGGTCTGAGCTGCTGGAGTTCAGGAGAGCGAGGCCAAATATCACCTGCAACACATACGGCAGCTCAATTTCAGGGGTCTTTCACCAAATATGCAACGATACACAGGAAAACTATTTCTTAAATTAATGCTCACCTCCTGAACCTTTGTAAGCTTGAGGACTTTACTCAACTGAGTAAACAAATGGGGTGATGGTTTTAAGCTCTGGAAAACGAACAGAAAACCATTCAGAGATTCAGTTCAGTGCTTTAAAGTCAGTTTCTTGTGGAAAATGAAAGCTGATTGGAAAACTGTACAATAGAAATGACGTTACCTTCTGATAGTGCAGGGGATTGTCAATGGCGTAACAGAGTGTTGAAATAAAGTTTGGCTTTGTGATCAGACACACACACTCCTGGATCAAAAACTGTGTCTTTAACAAATGGACCAACACAGGGAGAGAACAAAAAATATAATAATAAGATAAGCAACATCGTTCAGATCTGACAGTTAAAATGTAAAAAAAAAAAAAAACACACATCTCAAGTCAATCAAAAATGGCATTTGTACAAAAGTGTACATAACCACTTTTCTATCCAAAAAGGTTATAAGCATTGCGAAAAAAAAAAAAAAGACATAAGAAAGTTTTTTGTGGTAACCGTTTCCCCATCAATGCAATCATTTACTACGTTTACTCACAAAACCGGTCAAACAGTAAGAGTGAGGCTACAGTAAATGAATTTGTTCTCGGTGAGGATTGGATAGCCAAAGTTACCTGGTGGAAGTCTTTGCCACTACTTTTACCATCGCCACTGAAATCGACGTGCGAGAAGAGACAGCGTAGTAGATGCCTGTCTGCCTCAGGGCCGTGACGATTCACAATCTGGGTGACGCAACACATGCAGAAACATTCTTCAGACATTGATAGCAGGTTTGGACAGATGGTACACAAAGCACACATCTAAGCAAGGACATTGACTTCCTGCACTGTTAGTGACACTGATTTAGCCTATTTATCAATTTTCACCAAAAATATCACCGATATTTACAAACAAACATAAGTATGTAGTTCCACACCCATGTTGCAACCTTATCAGTTCCAGTGTCATAATTCCATAACTCATAAACTCAAAGACCCAAGGTTGAACAGGAATAGCCTAATCTGACTATTGCCATGTATTTTGCTTGCGTGTTAAGTTATTTAGAAAACAGATATAAAAGTCTCATTTTTTTTCAATATAAAACTACAACATATCAGTCTAAAAGATTTGATATCATTGATGGCAAATATATATTATTTAGGGTCTTGACAAGCACTGCCTACAAATATTATTTTTAATAATAATATTAATAATAATATATATATATTTTTTTTTACAGATGAATCAGCCTCATTATGGCGGGGGGAAAACAAACAAAAATATACACAATAAATGGTGAGCCCATCATGCTAAAATTCTCCATTCCATCCATTAAGGGCAGGAAAGTAAACGTCATTGAATGTCATCTGGTGGCTCAGCTATACCCATGCCCCTATAATGCAGACTCTTGGCATGCCAAGGCCAGAACAACAACAACTTTTATAGACCCATGTTTGCAGATCAACAACCAGTAGTTTAATCAGAGACCTTAGATCTTATAGGGGGACACATCATATCACATAATACACCTTATGCATGAAATGCGCTATATAAATTGTTTGCCTTGGAAAACCCCCTCCATAAAAATGGATCATGGCAGTTCACAACTCAAAGATGGTGGAATTGAGAAACTGGAAGTCCTGCCCCGTGGTGAAAGTCGCCCATCAACGTTTTCCTGCCAATCTGGAGATATGGATACCTCTCTATTCATTCTAATGGGGCCAGCACTTCCTAGTCAAAATAACAGCCTGAAGGCATCACCAAGATGGCCGCCAAGTAAAGGGCCTTGCCTTAAAAGGACTTTGGTTTCATCAGTTCAATCAAGATGCTCTCATGCCCTAAACCCCATCATGGCGCATGGTGAGGTAGAGTACAGTAGGGGCCAGAGTGATTGGATGCACTGCAAGTCCAACAGCCCACAATTCTTCTGCCTCAAGACTGCATCATATGGCTATGCAGAGGACATGGCCGTATGGCCAGGTTCTCCCCAAGCCCTGTGTGCATGCTGCAATACTCTGAAAAGTGCAACTAAACATTATTTAAATACCTTTGGGCTCATTTATCAACAGTCCATAGAAAACATTCTAAGTGAAATTTAGAATGTGCGGAAGAACCAAAAAAATAAAAAAACAAAAAAATCTCCGGATAATCTGCATCCTGAAACAACCCATATCAACCAAATATGATAAGAATAACCTCTCTGACGTAGGTGGAATTGCCAACACGTGAAAGCAATCACACACAATCAAACTGAAAATTGAACAGAAAACTAAAACATATTCAAAGTCTCTGCTTTGCATGTCTAAAACATTTTTGCACCAACTAACCTGCGTGTCTGATTCATATTATATGGATTAGCCTAGTTTATTTGGTAATCATCAATAAATTGAAACACGAGATGGATGCACAACATTGCCTCATATGCTGTGAGATTCACTATCGTTGCAGTTTCGCAATTCTACCACTCATCATTTTTGCTCGGTATAAAAATATATTTTTGAACCTGGTGGCCAAAAATTGTAGCCGTGATTCAAGAAACTTGATCAATGACATTTCATTAGAAATGGCCCTGAAATATAATGAATAGCCATTTTATTTAGGATATTGCTTTTCCTAACAGTTCCCCAGGATTTAATGGCTTAATGCATACAAGTCATCATGTAAATCAGCGAGTAATGTCTTGTTTTATACAAATCTCTCTAATACATGGCAAACAAAAACAAAGGGCCAAATCGTTGTCAATGTAAGCATATGCCAAACGGAACACAAGGACACCATAATGTACAAGAAAAGTGTGTAGTGAGAACTTCTGTGTGATAACATGGAAGCTAACACCACAGCCTGCGCTGCAAACATGCAACTGAGCTTGCGACCATAGTGATGCTTGCGTGCTTGCGTTGACTATGAATCCGCCAAAAGTCTCACATTCGGATAAGAATTTAAGCTAAAATGCGTCTTGAACACCTCAACGCATTACAGAACTAACTTTTCTGGGCCATCAAATTGTTCAACTGAAAAAAAAAAGGATTGTTATAAATTGGTAAATAATGAACTTACATGTTGTATTTCCTGCTGGCTGGCTCTGTAGTTTTTCTTAGTTAAATTGTCCACCAGGTAGCTGATTTGAGACAAAGCCAGCGAGAGCGAGTCAAGATTCATTGCTGGTTGGGGCGGAAGCAGGCGGCCGAGCCCGGCGCAAAATCACCATTATTCCCCTTTAGTCACTGCAGTGATAGGTTACTTTTGCTCCCCCCCCTCCCCGTAGAAATGTGTTGTTTCCAAATTAACTGATCCTCTAAGTGTAGCAATGCAAGTCCGTGTCCCTCAGGGCAACTGGAAATGTGACATCTGCAAAAAAAAAAAAAAAAAGATACAGAAAAAGAAACAAAACACGTTACCAGAGAATTCATACATCTATGGATAAATCTGATAACCGCCATCACTGATCAATATCACTCATTTTTTTGTATGTATGTATGTACAATACCAAACATCAGGATATAGACTAACCTATTTGAATCCAGTGTTAAGCATTATGCTTAATAGATCAGTTTAACAACATTAGACAGCATCACACTGGCCTATAGTATATCCAGGCAGATATAAGGCAAGTCAACACTGTATACATTTGTATGACCACAACCTGCCCAGTAAGACCCGATTACTACAACATTGCCAAGGCAATTGCCAAAGAATTGGGCTGCTCATCTCTCCACTGCAAGCAAAGAATGGATCACATCTTGTGTCATGCATTCATTTCTCATGTATAATGTTGTATGCTACTGTTATCGGCCTAGCTGTTGGCTTGAGTTTACAAGGTTCAAGTAACATAGCTAGCTAGCTGATGCTTACCATAGTCATGTCAAGGACCTACCTGTCGCTTATTAGTTTTAAGAAGTTTGTAACAACAACTTTACCATCGGTTAGAATTCATATACAATCAATTATACATGTGCATGTATTTAAACAAACACCCTTGACCGATCGATTTCCCCGTTCCAAATAGGTGAAGACTTGCAATTTAGCAATGAAGACAATGTTAGCTAACTTAAGTCATTAACGACAGCCAAATTAGCCAACTACATTGCTACCAATGCTTCGTAGAGCATCTCTAGATAATGCACACAATTCTGGCATTTTCTCTAAGCAAGCTGGGGAATTCAACAAACGTATCAATAACTAAATCGCCCATTGAAACTGAAAGCGAAGTTCTACCACACCAAAGCTATCCGTTCAAGTATCTAGCTGACGGATAAGTAACGATAACGTTATCTGGTTAAGAAAAACGTTAAGATTAACGATGTTTATGTTAGTCAAAGCGCTAACGTTACCAAGCACCTTGGTTAACTTTGTGCCATGTTCGGTCGATCAAATGTCTTGCGCTCCCCCGGAAAATACTACGCCAAGAATCTCAACTTAAGGTGGATGCCTACATCCTCGATAACACATTAAACTGAGAATCAATATAGCTAGCTAGCAGCTGAAGCTAGCCGTGTTCCTGTCTGGTTGCTAACATTACAGATGGACAAAGGAGAGTCTGCGCTAGCTACGTTCAGTTACATAGCTACATCATGGCACAGGATATGACCCTATCCACAACTTAACAAGCTAACCATAAGTGGTTGAAATTATGACGAGTATGAATTTACTTTAGAAAAACATGTTGCACATAGCAAGTAACAAAATAAACCATACGGAGACCACTTTACACAAGCAAACTAGGGACACGGTGACATCCGACGTTATCTTAGCTAGCAAAAGCTAACGTTAACTGTTCGCTATCCAAGTTATGGCTAGCGTTAAATGTTACCATTACGTCAACTTTAGCTTGCTAATATAAAAAGTAACCATAGTCTTGCTAACAAGAAACATGATCGACGTTAATATTTCGTTTTATACTTGAAAATTGGTTTTATGTTATTGTGAAGTCGCAAACGTTAATGTGTGGGTCACCAAGAACCTAATCCAAGTAGGCCTCAACATCGCTAGCTAGAAACACCAACGCTATCGATATGTCAGTAGCAGGGTATACCAGGCTAGTGTTATCTGTGCTAGCTAACGATGCATACAATATGTAGCGTCAACCTAACGGCATATGGTTGTCAAGCTATTGATTTATTTGATTACTAGCCATTTATGCACGAATTAGAGACTAAGTTAAACCAAGACCAACGTACATTACCTCACTTATGTAAGTCAGCTATGTCCCTTACCGTTAACATTACTCTGCTTACAAAAAACAGGCATCAATTTCGACTGAGAGAATTCACAAATTTGAAAGCCAACGTAACCAGCTTAGCTAGCTAGGTTATAAAGTGAACATGACTTAGCCAATACTGTCTTCATTACCGAGGTAAAATCGTGTATTGCTAGAAGCTAGCAGGTCCCTAAACATTGATTTATGCTAACCTCAACAATTATGCAGGCATACAAGTCTCAAAACGGTTCCTTGTCATTAACCCAGTACAGAACGCAGACTAAATATCAGTGATCGGATTCCTCCACGGTTAAATTAGGATGGAACAGCTTCAGAATAAGTGGCATCGGTCAACGTTAATACGTACATGTTAGCTATGTGGCTGCGTTTCAGTTACCCACGATGATTAGCGCTAGCTACAGCTATCGCTAGCCACCTTCTTAGCTCTCACAGTGGACAGCCAGTTAGCTAACGTTAGCTAGCATAACGACCAGTCAGCAATGGCATTGAATATCATAATGCATTATTTGGTGTCAAAACAGTCTGAAGACAAGGTAGACGAGATTTGTCAGATCTTTACCTCGCTTACAGGAATTATGTGCAGATGACCATTTTCTTTCTTTTCACCTCACAATATTCACAATTAAAAGGTCGCTTTCTCCCTGATGCAGTTTGATTTTTCAAAATAAAATGGCGACTGTCAACTTGCGCGCGTACCCTATGCGGCTCGACCCCGAGCTCGCGACACCGCAGTAAATCTAGTGATGCACCCGGAAAATAGCAATGTGGTGTGCAAGCGATGCACATGTACCTGCAAAGTAAACTATGCTGACAATAATTATGCAATATGCATGTCAGCTTGGCAATTGAATAAAGTATGGATTTCTCAGCAGAATAATCAGCTGTCTTATTTTAAACTGGTGCATTTTTTGAAAAAGATGACAAGTGTTCGAACTCGTTATAAATCTCGTGAAATCGTGTGCGTTTTGTTTTGATTGTTTATGCGTTTCTGAGCAGCCCAGCCCACAAACACCTTTCGACCAACGTTAGCTTGCATTTCCAGCGACAAGAGCAATTTGGTTGTGTTGTAGGACCTAGACATCACACACATGACAGCTTTTCCTCTAGTGCGGTGAAAGACGGAGACAGATCTCCTTTGATTACGGGTTTGAAGTTCGATTCCCTATGTTCATCAAATCATTTACTAGCATTTACCAATGCAATAACTGGTACTGTCAGTATCTAATGGTTGAAGCCGTTTGATTTAGGATCCAACAAACTTAATTTCCTGGTCTCTGTGTGTTCACTTCCCCCTACCGGCCAGTCTGGAAATAAATAGCCTACTGACAAAAAAAGAAAGGACAGTATTGCTCGACAGGTTGGTCAAAAATCTTTCTACTCTCAGTATTTTTCTATAGTACTCAACATTTTTTGTTGAGTTGTTGTAGCCTATACAACTGGATTAACAGAAGCATTGTGACCACAAAAATGTGTTGGTTAGTTTATCATTTCATTCTAATATACTTACTTGATTATTTTAAGTTCAGATTGTTTTTTTGATAGGGAAAGTGTACAATAAAAAACACTCACCTTATGATAAGGGAAGATGTATTGCACCAGGTTTTAGCTAAACTTTCCACCTGCAGTTCCTTGTGCAGGTTTGATGTTATGAACAATATACAAGAGCACCAAAGTCAAATGGTCAAGAATATAGTCTACTAACATTTCAGAAGTGTACATTATAAGAGAATAATTACAGCAGGAAGGTAGAATGACAATTCACACACATACCAATTGTCAATAGGCCTATCTCTCTCACACACACACACACAAAACAAGTTGTGTGCTGATTTGTGCAAAATCTGATTATCTCCCACCCCAACTGACACATCAAGACATTAACACCCATACCTCACAACACACACAAAACATAATGATGTGTAGACCTGTGAGCACAGGAGAAGATGATCTAGTCCTGGGTCTTAAGTGTTGTGCGTAGTCGTCTTTCTCATATCTCAGAAACAGAAGGCCTACTTCAGAAGTGTAGTCATATTATATGTTGACTCTCTACACGGCTGTGTAATTTCAGTGAATGTTTCATCTGAAAATATAATATTCCTCAAAGGATGTCGATTTACAGTCTTCTCAATTTTAAAGAGGGCACAGGGAATTCTAAAGCAGTAGGCTTATGTTGTGTGTGCGTACAAGCCTGAATAGACATGTCTTAGGATTTGATTACCTCATTACATGAACAGAGGAGCATTAGGAAAGTGGTTTCATACTTCTTTGCTTGTTCATTTTTGAAATATCAAAGTAATTTTTATTGTTTATTTCGAGCAGGCTTATGAATCAAATTACGATTATTAATGTGATTATTAATTATAATTATTAATAAATTAGTGAAACATGGTTTAAACCACACATGGTGTATGGACCCAAACTCCCCTTGGCCTGATCAGTAGGCTAATCACTGTAGTTTAGCCAATCAGCAGAGCATAGGAGGGGAGTAATTGGGTTTGAAGAGCTCTTTGCAAACCGCATATTTACCTACAAAATAACACAAATGAAAACATGCTATAAAACAGACTCATTGTTTTTTAAAGCACAGTAAGTGACCTTTATTGAAGTTCATTACAAAAATAACCACAAGATGGTTTAGAATTCAATGAAATTGATGAGCAGCTGAAAACATAGATGTCTAACTTTTCCCTTAAGAATTTCATTGTGTAACAATGACATATTCTAACTCAGTAAATCCCCCATCACCATCTCACCTTATTTTCTCACACTTTCGGACAACTGGACATATAATTACGGTGGAGAATATAAAATGAATACTTTACACCAGGTCAAGAGTTTATTTGACAGTATTTCAGAATATCATACAGTAAACAAGATCTTAGCAAAAATGTATATCCACACTGTAGCATTTCATAAAAATATTTGCTCACTTAGTGTTTGAAACTATCAGTAATACATTAAATCATATTTATAGGAATACAGCTGTACAAGTTAAATACACATCTAACACTACACAGTAATATCGATCTGAGTGGGGCCTCATGAGCGTGCCATCTTTCACAGATTCAATATTTTCTGAGAATAAAAAACTTTTCACAGCAGGCAGGAAACAGCTTCAACAGTAAAAGCTATGAGCTGTGCAATATATGCTTTTCTCTGTCCCTTGTAAACAGCAATAATGAGCATATGTCTACCACATTGCACTGAATCTAAAGTACCTATGACTGGAGTATACTGGACGTCTTTGTGCTGGGGGATCCACTGGAATTTACTGACAGGGAGAATAGAGCTTTCAAGTATTCTGTGTTAATACTCTGTCTGGGATGGTTGTTCTTGTCTGCATCCTTGGCACTCTGATACAGTTGACCTCAAACTGATGTCATCTCTTTGTCAGTTAGCAAAATAGGCTCATACATACATGTTTTATTTCTCAGCTTGCACTACCTGTAAATTCTGTAGCCTACTATTACAGAATAACTGGCACCTTGATGATGAACAATAGTTGCTGGGGAGCAGCAGGTGTTCCTTTCTCTTCTAGTGATGAACAGAATTCAGGGTTCGGCAAGAACAGCATCCTGAATCCTTCGATACAGACTTAAAAAGCAGCAACGATTTCCTTTAGAGTCATGCTAAAAATGGCAACACCAAACAAAACCTTTTTCCATCACTGAACAAATGCAATACAAATAATATGTGTGTGTGTCTGTGTGTGTGTGTGTGTGTGTGTGTTAACAGCATCCTTCAAAATCCAATTCTGCACATATTTTTTTTAGGAACACTGACTGGGCTTACATCGGGCACAGTGTAGCCTAATTACTAAGATGGATGATCAAATGTAAAGAAGCTATTCACATAGCCGCCCCGCCGTTGGAGTGCTTCTCCCAACACAACCCCATTGGACAAAAGTCTTCAGCAGTGTCGGTCAGTACAGTACCCACTGGGGCCCCTGGGGCCGAAGGCACCATTATCAGCCCAAGATCAGCGCTCGAACACAGCAGCAGCAGCAGCAGCAGCAGCAGCAGCCTTGCTCATTGGCCTCGCTTGGAGAGCAGTGCAGTTGCTGAGCGATGTGGCCTAAGGCAGCTGCTTGGGCGGCTTCATTAACACAGCCTCACCTTCAAATCTATTGGGCTGGGCTGGGGAGGATAAAAATGGAACCAGAAAATCAACACAGCCAAGGATGATCCGTTTGAGATCATTGGGAAATTCAATTAATCGAGCCCATTGTGGAACATTTCACAAATGTGAAATTCCTGGTGTTATATTATGAATAGGTTTTCAATTCTATTTCATTCGTTCAAGAGAGAGAGCAGGTAATCTGAGGGAACGTGGTCCTGAAGGAGTGAATATGGTCCGTTTGCTCGAATGTTACCTTGTGTTTGTGGTCTGCTCTGGGCGACCGTGAGTCAGGCCTCTGGAGTGCGTCCTCAAGCCCCTCGTGCGTGTGCACTAGACTGGGCTCCTAAGGCACTCGGCTCTCTCAAGTGCTTCTCTGAGCTCGACGCAAGCGTGCACCAAAATAACATCTAGCCTGCATCCATTCTTTAGACTCGCGCATCTCTCTGGTCTTTGGGAACAACAAGGAAAAAGGGGAAAAAAACCCAATGAAGAAAATATTTTTGAAAAGAATTTGGGTTCACTACTGCAGGGGAGCCACATTTTACAGCTCAGAGGTGACACACGTAAAACAAAGGAGAATGGAGGAAATCAGCACCTACAGTACTACACATGGCTAAACGTAGCCGTCTCTTGCTAACGTTCCACTGCAATAATAGCACTGGGTTGTTTGCCGAATGAAGGGGCCCTGGGCCATCACAGGCTGTTCCGAACAGTGGCTTTGGCCTAAGAGTGCTGTGGTACATGAAGAACTCGACTACTATACGCTCCAGAGGAGAGCACATTTGCACTAATAGTCTGGAATTCATCCAAGCACTTCTGATATGTAATCAAAGATGAGTCTCTATGTATATGTGTTCACAAAAAGGATTATTCAATTGGTCTTGATTTCTATGTCATATTTTACAACCTATGAAATCCCAAAAAACTGTGTGGCTTGGTTTTCTTTCCTCCAGTTTTGTACGTTGGCCTCTCCCCACAGACATGATATGTGATCAAAAGTATTCACAGCAAGTCTATGAATATCAGAGATATATATATATATTTATATACTGTATATACGGTACTAACGCTTGAGTCAACTTGAGGAATTCCTTTTTAAGGCAGAGCTGTTGATATATCGCAAAATGGATTTGTACCGCCGTTCAACATTCATTCTCTGCAAGCGCACTGCTCTGCTCTCCGTGCTCTGGGTCTGCGACAACGGCCCTCCTCCTGGGTCCCCCGGCAGACAGACAGACATATCTTACACTCCTAGTCCTTACACTAGTTGCATTTAGTCCACAGGGATTGTTGACTGGCCCATCATGCTACACTGTATGGACTGAATAGTCTCCTTTCTGGAGAAAATTGTCTCTCTTTTTTTTAGATGGCTAGAGCGAAGGTCTAGTATAGAAAGTAATGCAGAACAGAAACATGGAGAGAGAGAGAGAGAGAGAGCGAGAGAGAGAGAGAGGGAGAGAGCGGCGATAATGAGGGGTTTCCTTATCTAGGTTGCACAAAAGGAACACAGAGCAAGATCCCATTCCCAGTCACACAGGGAGTTTAGCCGTCAGTTGGCTTTTGTTTCTCTCTCGTGTCCACACACTGCAACGGCATATCCGGTCCCTTCAGGAGCCTCTGTGTGTGTGTGTGTGTATGTCGTCCTCCACGACCTCAAGACGTTAGAGTTCGTCTCGCTCGCTGGGTCACCGTGCCCTCATCTCAGCTTTGTTCATCGCCGATGCTGGCTCTGTGCCTGAGGCCCGTGAACCTGCATAGTCCATACTGGCTCCTGTCCCCACTGAAGCGTGTCTGCAGGCGTCAGTGGACTGGAGGAGGCGCCAACCCAACCCAACCCAACCCAACCCAAGCCAAGCCAACCTCAGCTCATTCTCTCTTCTCTTCCCTTGGCGTCCACAAAACCGTCTCTG
>JASCIP010000121.1:853130-863763 GCA_034783695.1 Sardinella gibbosa | reverse complement strand
ATTTTGATCCTGCAGAGGAAGAACACAAGAACATGTATGCTCATGGGCTCTTTTTATGTCAAGGATAGGAGGCCAGTGATGGAGGGTGGAGTTAGTGAAGACTAGATGGCCTTGATGAGAGTATTAAACTTGCTGAAAATATTCAGTTCATGTTAAACCATTTGTATGTTTAATTAATTAGTTTTGCTCCAGGGGATTTGATAGGTAGGTCAGGGCTTGCATGGAGCCATCCCAATAATCAGCACATCCTGCCGTGGGGCCAGGTCTCTGGGAGAGACAGGTAGGATAGCTTGTCCTCCCTGCAAGGAGAGCTGGTTTACTTTGTCTGGTAGGAAGGAAATCCTTATTAACGCAGAAGAGACAGCTGACTCCTGACAATCTTGTGCCTTGCCGGCCACACACCAAGATGCCAAACAGCAGTAGGAGTCCATTGCTATTAGGCACAGTAGCTGAGAATACATGAGTTGTGGAAAGGGAAAATGAAGTGCTTAACAACAGGTAAAATATCTATAAATGTAGTAGATCTCCACACTGCATTTGAATTGTTTTAATTGTTAGTCCTTTCACACTGATAGACTTGCTTTCCAGTAAATACTTAAGAGTGCACAAGAATGTGTGTTACATTTTGCAGTAGAGGTAGCATTGCATTAACAGCAGCATTTTGTGTCTTTGCGCATGTTTAAATGGCCAGCTTTGTTTCTCTCTCACCACTGAATGAACACGTTGAGGATTGCCTATTAGATCACACACTTGCTAATGCTGTTCAAATATAGCAGTCCATTATCTGCTGACTCAACACATTATCTTATTTTGGTGTATATATTTGTATGCATATGTTTGACAATAGATCTTAGTAGACAAGTGTTGTTTGAGCTGCACTAAAATGTTTGGTATGGCATAAACTGACTCAAGTGTGATGTTTATGTCTTATTGATTGATTGTAGTTGCCAAGCTGGTCAATGTGGACATGTCTGTTTTTAGGGCGGACAATTTCTGCTTGAGCAGTGTGGGTAACTCTGCTTAGCATAACGTGTTGGCACAAAGTGTGCTTAGCTCTGCATATGATCTCAGATCCCTGTGCTAACATGTATAGGTCATTGAGAGTCAATGCGCCCCTCCTGAGGTACCTTCATCCATGGATCAAGTGAAAGGAAAAAGTCAGATTTTCTTGCAGTAGGTGGGCCATTTTTTCCAACTTTCCCAAAGTAGGTAGACTGACAAAGTTCACATAGCACTTGAATGGAACCCAGCACCGCCATGAAGTGAGCTTTCTGTCCTTAAATGCCAAAGCAAACAACCAAAGCTCAAGTAATAATTATACAAACACATGGAGTCGCTGGTTGACACTGTACCCTTTTAAGGATGGCAACTGCCAAAAGAGAATCAACACATGCCAAAGGGGGAGTCTCGTTTTACCTGCAGGGGGAGATGTTGACATCAAGGTGTGTGTCCTATAAGTGCAGACTGGATTGTCAACAGAGGAAAGTATACTTTGTGAGCACTGTTGGAGGAGTGTTTCCATGCCAGGACACACAAATCTCTGCTGTTCTTGTGAAATATGGAGCACCTCCTTTCACTGCAGGTCACCATGCGGGACCTGATCCCAATCAACTTGGCAGCTATTTGTGGAAGGTGTGAATTTCTTGTTGGTGGTTTGTCAAGGAATGGAACAACATTTTTCAGCTGGAACACAATAGTGAAATTACAGTAGCACAATTGGGTGGCCTTGGCTTGGACACGGGTGCCAACATGCCCAAGAAATGCCATTAAACCTTGGCCAAATGCATGCTTGAATATGTAGAGGCTGACACGCTGGAGGAATTGATGATATACCCCTGGAGCATATGAGGATTTTTGTGTGAATTAGACAAATTTGAAAAAGTATATTGTGTGGCATGTAAATATCAAACTCTTGCTTTGGGTAAAATGGGATAAAATGGAACATTAGGATGTGGACTAATGTCATCACAATATCAGTGGAGGTCCGTCATTAATTCCATCCCTTTAATTTTTTTTTTTTTCCCGCTGGGTGAGGATAGCCCTCTAGTGTCCCAGTCACTGTTCTTCCCCTTTAAATGTGTTACAGTTAAAGGCATTCAACAAGGGGAACAAGCAAAGTGAGGGCAGCCTGTGCCCCAAACAATAACAAATAGGCCTGCTCTATTTGTCTGGGAACACTGAAGGCAGGAGTGGACTCTATATCATTTTGGCCCCCTACTGGTTAGTGAACAGTTCTGTCTCTGGCTAGAGTGTTCAGCTCACATTCTGGCCATAACCTGTTAACTAATTTTGAAAAAAAAAAAAAAAAGTGTTCACTAGTTGACTGGTTGACAGAAATGGCTTACATATGATACATATTCCTGATATATTCAGACTGTATGTTCAATCAGCTTGACATACTGGTGAGTTATCTCTGGCATGTACAGTTTCAGTTCAATTTTGTTTTAGCATTGCTGACTGAACCAGCTGGCCATTCAATTTTAACAAGACTGGTGGGCCAACATGCAACATTTGTATATTTGAAAATTGCTGCAAAATGGAATTCCAGCATCATGATATATTTCAATGTTTCATACATTTGATACCTGTTTAGTTTAGAACTTTCACCTGAAAGGTGCAAGGATGCAGGAGAATTAACAATGATGCAAGGTTGTGGGCCAATAGTGAGCTTAAGAAGACCACTCTTATCTATGAAATCTTCAATTTGCTGTAAAATAGAGTTGGGGTAATGTAATGAAATGATTTGAATAATATCATCTGACCATTTCACTTAGGCCAGGAAATCAAATTCCTGACAAGCATGAAGGCCTGTTAAATGAAAGATGGGGATTAAGACATGAATGTCTGAATGCTTTTACAAAATGTTAATAGCAGAGGATACCACATAGTTTTTAAACAATATTTAATTATTGTGTGACTTCGTTGACCTTTGGCGGCCTTCGCGCCTATTTCGATGCCCCAAGGTCTACCATTCATTGCAGCAGATGGCGCTAATGCATTGAGAAAAATGGCATACTGCATGCTCTGATACTACCATTAAAGTCATGACAGGATTTACACTTTACCTTCAAACTCTGGCGGTTTTTTCCCCAGCAACATAACTAGTATGATTTTGCAAGACACTTAGTCGCTCCTAACTCAAGTTATTACAGTTATATGCAGTTTCAGGAGAACCTTTACTGTATATGGCTCTAACATAATTGACATTGCCCACTACAGCCAATAGCTGTACAGCTTCTTCATCTTGCTGTCCAATCACAGTCGACTTTATTCAAATGTAAACATTTGAGGCGCGCGATGATCGGATCGGATTGCGATATAGTTTATAGCTTCTTATGAAGACAAATAACTTTATGGTATACACATTGTATTAGGACTGCATATGCGAGACATATATGTAGTTTTTGGAGAGTTTATTTAGAAAAGTGTTAGCTACAGCCCAGATTTTAGCGTACCAGGTAGCTTTTTGCTAGTCGTGTTTGCACGTTTTTGTTGTTGGTCGGCTCGCTAGCTAAGTAGCTAGCGACAATGTTAGATAAGCCTTGATAAGATAATTCACGGCTTCCAAGTTGATTGATTTGTTGTGGGCATCTTGCAGTAGTACGTTGCTTGAGGCATTCAATTATAGATAACTTAGTTTGCTAACGTTGGGAAATCGCATAAGTGATACATACGGTGGCAGGGGAAGTTAGCGTTTGAGCAACCGGTTATGGCGGAATTCCTTGAAGACCCGTCGGTTCTCACGAAAGAGAAACTCAAAGGTGAGTTGCTAGCTAATGATGTCCCTCTCCCAACTGGAGAACAGAAGAAAGAAGTGTACGTTCAACTATATTTGAAGAACCTGACGGTCCTGAACAAGAAGACTCCTCCTCAAGACACTTTTTCGAGTGATGATGAACTGCCTACTCCTGTCTCCAATCGGACTCGTTCCTCAGGAAGGGTAAGCTAAATGTTATCTAATAGCTAGGTTGCTAACTAGCTGCTTTCTTTTCATGCAACGCTGATTGCCGTTCTCAAATAGCAGTTGCCGCCTTATTACAGAACGGATATAAGTTTCTGGACATCGTATTTCAGCCGTTCATAGTTTGTAACGTTAATGATGCATCACGTAAACGTTTTAACGGAAGTCAAGCATTTATTGTTTCTGGAGCCTGTCAGCATCTTGGTGTCACGAGAACGTTTAGCCTTCGCTAATTTAACAGCTAACGTTAGCTCAGATTAGCATTGAGTGAAGGCAAGCAGGATTGAGCTGAATGTAAGTTGTCAACATGTCGATGATAACCTTCATAATATGTGTGATATGACCATCCAAGGTTACAGATCGATATATTAGTAAGTACACACAATTTGACGTTAGGGCAACTAAATGAACTCACAGAATGGTGGGACTCGAACTTCGAGTTGAGGAAAACACTAGTAACACGAATGCAGATCCCAGCCTAGTGTTTTCTGTCTTAAGCCTAACATGTTTGCGCTATATAAAGCGACAACAAACCTGAAGTTTATTCAGGATGTAACGTTATTTTGCTGTAACCGCTCGACTCCTTTGTCCTCACGCTCATGCTATTCTCAATGCAAGCGCTGTTCAGTTTGACAAGTCTACAGTATGCAGTACTGCACAGAGACGAGCACTCTTCAAAATGCTCAAGTACCAGTGATTCCAGTGAATCGTTGTTTACGAAACTCACGTGACCAATGGCAGTACTTTGACCTAGTACATGGCCACAAGAAGGACACATTATGCTGTGTATAGATTCATAGACTTACGTAAATTTGTTAACAAAAATATTATATAATGTATATAAATAGAATCCTTAAGAGCCCACCT
Source organism: Sardinella gibbosa (assembly GCA_034783695.1). Classification (NCBI taxonomy): domain Eukaryota; kingdom Metazoa; phylum Chordata; class Actinopteri; order Clupeiformes; family Clupeidae; genus Sardinella; species Sardinella gibbosa. The sequence goes on along the minus strand of JASCIP010000121.1, from coordinate 858,935 downwards.
AGGTACAGTAGGCCTAATGCATCATCAAAGCCAGTATAGATTTAATGAAACCGCACCAACTTAAAGGTGAACTATGAGATCTTGCATGGTTTTTAGCGCAATTTCATTTTTGTCTCAAATCCTAGGCATCTCTCCTTGATCGCCTTGCTGCCTGCCCCCTGAATACATTGTGAAAAAGTCTGGTCTCTGGAGACAACACAGGGGCTGTAAAACATTAAACAAATGCTAGGGCACAGGCTGTGCACCAAAACATAACAAACCACATTTCAGCTAAACACCAACAAGATGTTAAGGGGAGGGTGTGGGGGTTTAGTGAGCTTGCACATATGGGTGGGGGGCGGTGAGAAGTTGATTTAGTAGTGTGAATTTGAGAGTAGTGTTTTTGTTTGTTTGCGTGGAACGTCAACAGAAGTGACATCATTCAGGACCTCATAGTGCACCTTAAATTTGTTAAAGTGTACTTGCACTAAAAAGGTTCTTGTGAGTGAATCTTCAAAGTCTATTATATATAAGTGCTTCCATGCATCATTGTGAGAATATTCCCGACAATATTCTGTTAAATTGGTCAATCATATCCCTAATATCGCAAACCACTCTTGTAGTATTCAGACCAGTTTATGTTCCACTCAGATTACCTTTGGACACTGAACTGAATTTGCATTCTGAAGATACACAGTGGCTTTTAAATAAGAATACACCAGTGCTAACACAAAAAAGTAATTTTGGCTTTTTAAAGCTCTTTTTATTTCTTTGTTTTCTTTTCCAGAAAGCTTCTAAGAAGTCAGACAAACCTCGAACAGATGAGGTTGATATTTCAGGCCTCACTGATGAAGCTCTGAAGGACCAGTTACTTAAACACGGAGTTGATGCAGGTCCTATTGTAGGTGAGCAACGCTCTTGTTCATTCAGCTCCACACAGATCAAATATTATCAAGTACAAATAACATGTTGTACATTTCTTCTTCACCAGCAGCTGGAAATGTCCATTTTAGAATACTTAAGCTGAATAATGACAACATCCTCAGGAAAGACTGCCTTGAAATGTTAAAATTCACACTGTGCGAGTATACATACACTAGCAATCGCAAACCTTCTGCCCTTTGTGTCCTAAACAACTATGGTTGATGGTATTCTAATGTTGCACAGCAGTTCTCAGCAAGGCCACAACCTAGAGTAGAAAACAGCTTCATATACATATTTGTACATTAACTTACCATCCCCCACACACCTTTAATGTGTATTGATTGTAATGTTTCATTACAGCTTCAACACGCAGAGTTTATGAGAAAAAGCTCGAGAAGGTTCTGGATGGGACTGCCAATGCCACCTCACCACCTCCAGAGCCCACCACCTTGAAGGCAGATTCCAGTCAAAATGGAAACACAAACTCTGTGGAAGATCATTACAGTGATAAGGAGGAAGGTAAGTCCGCTGGTCCAGTGTTCTATCCTTCGGCTGTTGGCTCGGTCAGAGATCGCAGGAGCTTACTGCTGATTGCATTGATTTTATTGCATATAATAAGACAGAATCTCTCTGTATAGCACACTATATCTTGCCATTAATTTGTTGAATGTGTGATAAACAATCCTTTTCTCTAGAGATTGAAGCCTGTGGCTTCTGATCGTGCCTTATTATCAGGAATTATTCATTGAATTAGTTCAACAGGACCTTGTTGGCTGGGTGGATGGTCCTTTAACCCCCAATCTTATGACCTCTGTGTGCTTTACAGAAGAATCCCCCCCACCTGAGCCTGAACCAGTCCCTGTTGTGAGTAAGCCGGTAAGGAGCCGGGCCAAGACTCCAGTTACTGTGAGGACCAGTAGCAGACGACAGAACAAGGCAAGTCCATTGTCCCCAATTCTCTTTAAGAGTCTTTAATGGTCTACTATTCAGGATGTGTCTATTATTTATTCTTTGAAAGTGACCAGAAATGTGGAAACACTAGTCATTTTGCCATACTTAAATTTTAATTTGATTTGAAGTAGTGATGTTTGATATGTTGATTGTATTGAGTTAGTCAAACAACTGGTATGTTATGTAAAGTAGTAAAGCTGCTTGCAATGACCTTAAAAAAGCCATTCATATAGAGGTTAGGATAGTGGAGGTATTTTGACAGATGAAGGATGAAGAATGTACAACAAATGGGTCCAGTTCCTTAACATGAATTCATCTAAAAGCGTGGTTTTTTGTTTGTTTTTTCAAATTTCTGAATTTCTTTGGTTCAGAGACTTGCTAGATCAGTGCGAGGGAAACTGCTCAACAAGGTTATTTCCTTTGGCATCCATATTATATGTTATGGTTGTAAATGTACTTTCAATATTCCAGGTGGAACAAAAGGTAGCAGCTGCAGATGAGACAGCAGTGACAGGGGAGGAGGATATTTTAAAGGAGATGTTCCCTGAGCAGGTCGCCACTCCCACAGGAATCAGGTAAAAACATGACTTTCAGGCACTTTTACATTCAAGTTCACCCTACAAAATAGTTGTTGTTTAAGTGATCCCAAAAAAAAAAAACAATAATCGTTTTTGTCCACTTCAGTGCCACTTGTCGAAAGCCAATTTACGGAGCGGCAGGCCGGCCAGTAAAGCCCTTGAACCTGTGGCAAGAAGAAACCCTCCAGCATCACAGCACTTACACCGAGAGCAGCTCCATGATGCAGGACCAGTCCATTGTAGAAGCTCCCCCCTCCAAGGGGTCGCGTGTGGGCCGATGCCTCTCGCTGCTCCTGAGGCTGCTGGTGCTCCTTACTGTGATCGCCGCTGTCTACTATGCCTACCAGAACGTGGACAGTGAGCACATCAGCTATGTGAAAGAGCTGGTGGACAGCACCGGCATCCCCGCCCTGCTGGCCGGAGGAGAGGAGCCAGCTAAGCAGGGCAGCGAATGAGCAAAGAGACAGCACTGCTCTCCGTACCTCATCCAGCCATTGCCTGTGTAGCTCCACCTCCAGCTGCCCTCACAATAATCTCCATGCATTCATGTCGCTCTCCAGCAGTCTCCTGTCTCAACTCACCCAAATGGTAAAAAGGTCTCAGTGAAAAGTCTATGCTGAAAGATTTTAACTTTCATTGTGTGCAGATTTGTTTTTAGTTTGGTTTGATTTTTTTTTCTTTTCATTTTAAGTCAGGTAATTATGCATGGTTGGTCTTTGTAGTCTGTGATTCAGTCATGTCTTTAGCACTTCAGAGTAATCTTCGAAATATAAAGCAGTTGAAGATGATCTGTTTTGCATGACTTTTGTTAAGGGCTTAAATTACGACAAAACAACATAAATTTGTTTTTAGTTTTTAAATATTGTGCTTTCAATGTAGTATTTTTAATGTTAATAACAGGTGAATCTGACCCACCATGGCAAAATTTATGAAGGATGACCTGATGCCTCGGTCACAATAACGTAGACCTCGTGGTTTCCTTTTATGGCCAAATATTGATCCAGAGGTTAGAGTCTATGATTTTATTCTCCAGGCTTTCATTAAAACCCGACCAGACTTTCTAATTAAAATAAGAAAATCTATACATTTTCATAAACACAGATTCTCCAATAATGACCTGCTATTCAGTTAGTTAATGTGTCGCTCCAGTGATGGACAGGGAAAATAGTTTACTGTGTAGTTTTTCCCACACTTGCCATGACTGCTCACAGAGCAGTAACACCAGCACAGTAGTCGTCTAGGTTTAATCCGGAATTCATACTACCAAAGTTTCATGCTGGAGTTTCGTAAAATAGTACAGACGGATATGTCTTTTTAGCCAGTTACTGACTAGCAATCGTGTTACAGTTGTTTTTTTGTATTTTTCTTTTTTTTTTTACACCTGGATGTAGTCTGAATCTGTTACTGTACTAATCATTGTCATTTTGTCAGGTCAGCATTTCACTAATGTGACCATGTTGAACAAATAAAATGTGTGCTTCTCCACATTTACTACTTTCACATTTTCATGCAATGCGTAAACTTTCAATGAAACGTTGAATCTTTATTATTTAGGAAATTTGCAGGGAGTTAGCTCCATGGTTCAAAAATCATTTGAGGACATTACTAGCAATCTATCAACTGATGTGCTTTGACCATACAGCATATCTGTGAGAGAGATGTGGTTTTGGCCATTTATACCACACCTTTAAATACATATATTTTATTTTTTCAGATAATCCCACTCTGATTATGGATTGAAAATGCCTTTAGGTATGAATTGTATTGCCATGATGGGTCAAATTTTTTTTGCTGATTGAGAAAGGCTCTTATTTTACCCTATCTAGCTTGCGATATATGTGACAAGGGCATTTCAGTTGTTACCTCCATCTTCATTTTGAATTAAATGTCATTTAAGAATATTTCCATTGTAATGGTGTTGGGCAACTAAACATTCATCAAGAATTTACAAAGATCATTTGTGAACATATTTTAGGAAACTGTGTTTGGGTAGTGAAACTGAACATGAAACTAAAAAGCACAGGGATGGTGGTAATATGTTTGTTAGGCAACAGACTGCACTGATCTTGTCTTGTTTTGAGTGTTCATGTTTGTGATGTAGCATTTTTATTTTCTGTGAACCAAAATATACTACTGTAAATACTTGTACTTGTAGACCAGTTGACCGCTCTGGCCAAATCATCACTTTCCTTGCTTTTCTACTGAACATCTGATCACGGACTTTAGCGTCTGAATCCAAATCAAACAGACTTTACATGAAGAATCTTGTTTAATATAGATGGCATGTTTGTACTGTTTTCGGTAGCTGTGAATTGTCTTTGGTTTTATATTTTTGTAAGAGGCTTGAGCAAAACTACTGACTTTTTAAAAATAAATGTATCCCTTATTTGTAGTCAATGCAGAAGTTAAATAAGCAGTGTCTGCAACAGCATCTTTGTAGTTTTCTTTTTTGGCATTGACCATTGGTGGAGATGTTTTTGTTTCGTTTTTTGTGTGTGCGCACATTAATGTCTGCCTAATAAAAACTAAACACCACTAGTGTTCTCACACACTTGTTTTCAGTCACAACTTTACTCCTACCTTCATGAACAGCAGGGAGTTGGTTAGAATTATGTGTCGGTACAGTTTTGTATGACAAACTGGGTTACAATTTTTGGGTGTGGCCTACACAACAACAGAATGGGATGCATACATGCAGTTGACATTGTTTAATAGTAAGTTTTTTTTTTAAATCGTCTAAAAAAAAAAGCAGTATTTGAATAGATGAATGCAATTTGTTTCCTCAGGTAATTGCCTTAATAAATACAATGTTTGGAATTTTTGTTCTGACTTTTCTCTTGCAATGATGCAGATATTTAAAAACTGTTGTATTTACCTGAATCCTATTGTCAGTTGGCATCTCCGTTGGAATTCTCCTGTTTCACAATGATTATTGACTAGAAAAAAAAGAATGTTATGAAATAAGTCTACACAAAATTGGCCCGTTTATTTTTTTAAGTTTTTCCTACTCAGGGTTAAAGGAGTAAGACACCCAAACAGGAAATTAAGTCAGTGAAAAAAACCTAGCTTGCATGCTAGTGACTTCCTTGGTTTACAGCAACTGTGCTAAGCTAAAGCCAAAAAGCACTGCTCCCAAAGCAGGACAATGCCTGGACGGATTTTAAAGGAAAACTATGCAACGTTTTTAGGTTAATATATCAGCGCCGTAGTCACTTTGATGGTTAGATAGTTCATTCCAGGGCGAATGAAGGCTATTTCGCCGTCGTCAACCCCTTCTTATTGGATTTACCGCGTTTGCAATCTGTAAGGTGTCGCCCCGCGACCATGGGCGAAAGCGAAACTAAAATGAAAATGAAGCTGAAATCGCATTTAT
>JASCIP010000121.1:813575-831809 GCA_034783695.1 Sardinella gibbosa | reverse complement strand
ATTAAAAACAGAATAATAATTAAATAAATAAATAACAAAAAAAGAAAAAGAATCATCAAATCAAATGATCAGTTGCAGGTCAGAGTTTAGCAGATAGATGGCACTGGGAACAAATGAAAACCTAAATCTGTAACGTGACCCAGATGGTAGTCGCTGAAATTCAGAGTAGAGGGGGTGGGCACTGACTGATAAAATGGACTTAGCCTTCCTCAGGATGGGCACCTATGATTTTGCCACTGACCTTCACCTTTTTGGCAAAGGAGTTCTTAGCTTTGACATTGAGGTTGTTAAACCAGTCTGCCATAGAAAATGATAAAACAGATCTTGTCGGAGTTTAAGATAAGATGTTAATGTCTCCATTTCGTATATATTATAAATAATATCAATCCAACTATCAATCAAGGCAGGCTGTTGTTGCAACCATTTGCGAGTTATGGCCTTCTTACTCGCTGCCAGTAAAGTGGATAAAAGTTTTTTATTTTTAGCATATATCTCCTATGGATGGTTAGTTAGGTATAAAATATCAAATCTAAAAGGGATAGTAATTTGAAGAGCCTCTTCGATAACCTGCAGAAACCTACCAACAGCTCTCTGTGACCTCAAACAGGATTATGGGTTAAAATGCTCTGAACTTTTCCCTTGATATTATTAGTCTTATATATATTTTTGCCATTACTAAATAGTCTACTTTTTTAAAAAATGTCAAATGGTTGCATGATAAACCATTTGCATGCATATCACGATATCAGTATTACCTGACACCTTACCTTTGTGTGATAGAATTCTTTTTAACATTATAGTGTCAGATAATGTTTCTATGAAATCAAAAAAGTGACTTTTCCTAATAAATATGTCTCTGTCAATATTGTCAATATAGTCACGATCATAACTCGTAACTAAATGGCCTATATTATGGAAATGATTGGTTGGTGATCAGTAAAGCAGTTAGTGAGTATGAAGTAGTGGTTAATAAGTGTGGCATTCTGATTGCTGACGTGTAATAACAGAAAACAAGCTATTTTTTTGGCAGATTTTTGCAGTTATGGTGTCTGAGTATATGACATGTAATGATACTATTGTAATAAAATAGTATTCCTTTTATGATGATCATACTAAATATTCTCTTCCAGTTCCCATGGAGGTCCCCTTGATAGGACAATCTATTCCAGTGATGTGGTTTTATCTGCTGATGAATGTCATTACTCAGTATCCTTCAAGCACTCACAAATATTGCTTCTATGACTTACATGAGATGTTGTATTGTTATATTTGGCCTACTTAGATAAGAAAGATGCCAAATACAGTAACTACACCTGCTATTGGACAAAGGTTGGGTTCAAAGCGCCACAGTATTGAGGCCTTTCTCTTTGGTTAACATTGACCTTTAACATACTAACTCAGATATGTGTGCATTCGGGGAGTGTTCATTCTGACCACAGAATGTGCCTCACTCACGGTCACACTGGTGGTAACCCTACGCAAGTTCATTAGTCTCATCATCTCCATCTTGTACTTCCGCAACCCCTTCACCGCGTGGCACTGGGTGGGCACGCTAGTGGTGTTCCTCGGTACGCTGCTTTACACAGAGGTGTGGACAAGTGTGGGGACTGCCCTCAGAAGCCAGAAACCAGCGAAAAAGGCAGAGTAACTGATTAATGGACACTTCTCTCTAACATAGTTTTGGGACTTTTCTCCTGGATCATGTGGATGGATGGTAAGGTCTGAACGTGTTCAGACAAAAACTACTTCTCAGTGCCATAGTAAATTTTTTTTTTCTTTGACTATGGCTTGAAGGGTAATGGTTTGGTCTGTGACATTATTTAATGACTGTAGTTTTGCAAACAGTACAAAAAAAATGGTTTCTTTTTCTCAGTAATGGTACCAGAAAGGGAAATTTGCATGGGGATGTTCACATAAGAACATCAATTTGCTGATGGTGTGGCTAACATTGATGGCAAGATCCAAACATGAGTCTTAAACAAGCAAAGAAAGTTTCAACGTCTGTGCTGCTGTGTTAAATATGTAGAACTCTGGGACTGTTCTATTTTTGTTTGTTGAAAGTCATTTCAGTATCTCCTTGCCTATGTTTAATACAGCATCTTAAGCAGTCGAAAGCTTAAGTCAGACACTACAGGTGCAACTTTACTGTAATACATGTGAAGATACAGTTTTGTTAAACATAGTTTTCATGTATGATGCACTGGTTACCATGTAGACAACTCCTCATTGTTGTGTTTGAGATGTAAGCTTTGTGATTTTTCCAATTTGGTTATGAGCTATTTTTGTGTAAAGGTTATGATGAAACACTCCCATCACGTACATAAGACTGAATGTAAAGTACTTGGAGACTGATCATGACATGCAAGTTGTCATTTTATAGCAGGCACTGTTGTACACAATTCTAGAATGCTTTGTGCATATGTGATCATCATTTTTAAAGTGGGATTTAAATGTCCGTTTGGGATATATCTGCATCTGTTTACCTTAACATTTGTTGACAAGGAAGAACTATTTGTGCAATCTCTTACCCACAGTTTCAACAGTTTCACTAGGCAGAGTAGGATATGTGTATGAGTGATTTACTGCTTTCCCTGAAATAGACTTTTAAATGCTATCATTGTGATTCATCTGTCTTTATTTGGAAAAGGGATCCTGACCAAATGAATTACGAGTATTTAACTTTTAAAAAAGTAAGCCTTTGTTGGTGGGAATGGTCTATAAAACTCTAAAAGTAGTATAACAGATCCACTTGAATTTCCTTGAATTATGTGATGATATATTCATTTATTTAATAAAATAAAGTGAATCATATGTGGCATCGTAAAGGAAGTGGATGCCAAATGTCTCATGGGGCAAAGCCAGCTGCATAGAAAGTTTCCTCTCCTCTTCCATAGCCTGTAAACAAACAAGCTTTGGCTGAGCCAAATTCAAAAGAGATGGTAGTTTCATTGACACTCAACATAGACGTGCAGTCGGTGCAGACCTGTTTGCAAGACAGATTATTGTGATATACTGGCCTCAGCGAAGCTGTAACTGCTATGGCAGAGGTACCAAATATATAAGGCCCAGGGGCCGGATCCAGCTCCTTCACGTCAGTTAACATGGCCCGACTCAAAAAACTTGAAAAGAATTAGAGCTATGTGGCCTGCGTAAAATAGTTTAGCGACGCTCAAAAAATATTGTGTTAAAGGAACAGTATGTGAGAAATGCATGTAAATGAACCATAAAAGGGCCCTGATATATCACCAGACATTAAGGAATCATTATAATTTCAAGTACTTCACTGACAACAGTTATCCAACCTGAATATTCTCATTACAAAAGTGAAGTTGCAGCCCTCAAATGTTGATGTTGTGTGTTGTGTATATCATGTGTTTTGGCCTATTGCGCCTGCGCCTCTATCCACCTATCTTAGGCAATCTAGCTGGCAACCTCTTGTCTGGGAGGAGAGTAATTGTCTGCAGTATTTTGAACGATTGCACTACCAGTTTTAGCCATAAACTTACATACTGCTCCTTTAATTAAGTGGTAAGTATGTCAGAATAAAGACACATGAGGACTTTCCTGACGATTGTCAGAAACACACAGAAACGTGCATTTTTGTTGTTGTGGTGGTGTAGGTAGATATGGTGTGGTGGCATAATGTTTCTGTGTGTATGTTTATATTTTTGTGACAACAAGGTTTTCTTCAAGACTTGAAAATGAAATAAATTTTTATTAGATGATAACATATTTTGTCTTTCGTGCATGTTTGTCAAATTATGCAGAATTAGTCCTAGGTGCATGTCATGTCAAAGTGGAACTTTTGGCACAAAAATGTAAGTTTGTCATCATACAGGTTATCCTAACGCTCCTGAGAAAGGATGATGACGCTGGCATAATGCACTTTTTAACTGTTAGATTCCTAACTTTCCCCCATATGGCCTGTTGCATTAAAAGGACTAGGGACTGAGCTATAGGCTGCAATATTATGAAAGCCTACGTAGCCCAGTCTATACCATTACGACCAATGAAAAGCAATGTTGCACAAGGTTTTCCCATGTCGTCCAATGGAAGCGACTAGTCTACATTAGCCTACTCAAATGTGGGAAGGGCAGGGGATAGCTTATCTCCGTGACTCTCTACAAAATACACGCTCTGGAACACGTTTCATTACAAAAATTCCAAACCAACACATTTTAATAGGAACAGGCGTTTTTTTTCAGTTATGGGGAATAATCACAGCAGCCATCTCTCTTTTGAATCAGACGATCACGAAGGCATTACGTTTGTGAAGGGCATTCGGGTAAGTGCACAAGTAGTGGGAGGAGGAGGAGGAGGCAGAAAGTTTACGTTCACTGTATGGAAACATTGCCCTGTTCTTATAAGTAAATGACATCGCTGTCTTCTCGGGAAATAATGTTTAATTCCTAATAAGTGATAAATGATAAGGAAGCTGCTACAATTACAATCATAATGATGAATGTATATTTCGATATATCTATAGGTCACCTCATACAACTCAATGAAACAGTATGCATGCTGTCCGAAGCCTATGTCCAGTCTGTATTTGATTAGGCTAATTTAATTGTTATGACAATGTGTAAACGAACAAGCATAGGAACTTCTGAAAAACAACAATTAGTTTATTTTCTAGTAATATTTCTGAATAACATGCAATCTAATTTCCCATGTGTGAGTGTTAAAATATTTTCTGGATGTTTGGTAGACCTACTGAACATCTCTTGCTGAAATTCTAACATAATGGAAGTATTGGTTTACCTGACACCCTCTATCTTTCTTCATTGTCTGATGATAGCTATCTGATAAAGTCATTGACCGTATGAGGGAGTCACCTCGTAAGCCCTTTCAATGCCCAGGCCAAAAAGCTGCTGCCTCTTCACCACACGCTGTGCCTGCTGCTCCTCTACCCAGACCCACACCTATACCCCCTGCTGAACGCCTGGCCCCAGTTTTCCCTCAGCCTCCTCAGTTTGTCAGCACTCTTCTTCCTCCTCCACTTCCTGAGCCTCTGCCAGTCATTGAACCACTGCCAAGCCCTCCCCTCCAGCATGCCTCTGAGGAGATTAAAACCCAGCCCCCCATTCCACCTCTACCAGCTGTACCAGCTACTCCCATGCCTCCTGCTGAAGCCAAAGTAACACCTGCACCGTTGGTAACTGAAGCCGTAGCCCCACCATCTTCACGCCCAGAACCGACTGCCAGTTCTTCACCCCCACCCTTAAGTGAACCTATTCCCTTACCTGCTCAAGCAGTGCCTACAGTTGTTCCTGCTGAACCTGTGGCCATACCTTCTTGTCCATTAGCTGATCTAGCATCCTCAACTGCATCTCCACCTGTTGCAACACCCAGCCCTCCTCCTTCAGTTGAGCCTCTTGCTGAAACTCAAACAGTGCCCAAAACAGAGCCTGAAGTCCTACAGAAGCCTTTAGTTGAACCTATAGTTCCACCTGTAATTGTAGAATCTGTACATGCCCCTGTATTGACACCTCCTGTTGAAACTTTGACTGTGCCCTCTCCTTCAGTTGTACCTGCAACTGAGCCTGAAGTTGTGCAAAAGCCTTCTGTTGAGCCAACTGCTCTGCCTGTAGTTGTAGAACCTGTGCCTGTATCTCCTGTTGAACCGGTCATCATGTCCTCTCCTTCAGTAGAGCGTGTAGCTGAATCTCTGCCTACTGCTGAGCCTGAAGTCACCCAGAAGCCTTCCGTTGAACCTACAGTTGTGCCTGTATTTGTAGAGCCTGTGCCGGTACATGCATCTCCTGTTGAACCTGTGAACATCTCTCCTCCCGCGGAAACAGTGACCCCGGTGTCTACACAGACACCCACAGAACCCGTAGTCATGTTGCAGTCCTTAGCTGAAGAACCTTTAGCTGCACCAGCACTTCCAACTATTGAACCTGTTGTTGAACCCACTCCTGCTCCTGCTGGACCTCTTGCTGAACCACCAGCAGCACAGCCCCCAGTCACACAAGTGCCCCTTCTGGAACCTGCAGACATCCCCCCACTTCCTGTGGAGGTTACTGCTGCCCCTGCACTTTCTCAAGAATCTGTTGTACCTCTATCACTCCCAGTTGAACCCGTAGTCACACCCGCATGTCATCTTGAGTCTGTAGTGGTGTCTTCACCTGTTGAAACCACGAGCCAAGCTACAGAGACCATTACTTTATCAGCACCTTCAACTATGGAAGTTCCACCAGCACCTACACTTCCCCCTCCTGAAGCTGTATGCACACCCAGTCCAGTTGCCCCAGCCGCACATCTACCTATTGCAGAGGAAGTTGAAGTCATTGCCATGCCCTCCTCCCCCTCAGTCCCACTGCTTGCTCTGGAAGACCATATAGAGGATGTGCTTCAGAACCCAACGGCTGCAACTCCGCCAGCCAGTGAGCTGCTAGCCTTGCCTGCAGGAGCAGATAGCGTGCCCTCCCCACCAGAGACGCCTGTAGAGATCCACCCTATCCCCTCCCTCCTTGATACCATGAGCCCTCCTCCTCAGCTACCACCTCCCAAAACACCTGTGGGTGAGTCTCACTGTGCATGTGGCAGATGCATTCAGATATTAGAATTGGAATGGCCAATAAATAGCTTCAGAACACCAAAGATTTTGATTTCATAGCAGTTAGCTGGTTAAAAACAGTCACTACAAACTTTAATTAGATGTCAATAATAGTAATAATGATGATAATGATAAGAATAATAATCATAATAGTAATAGATTCCCTTAATACCATTGCCCATGGCCTGGAGCGTGTCTGCATTTGTTTATTTTTTGCATATTTATTTCTTTATAATCTGGAGAAATGGAATACCGTGTGTGGCTGTGTGATGTGTGTTATTTCTGTAGAATGCACAGCAGTGAAGTAGATCAAAGGTAATCACTGCTTGCCATGCTGTTTTGAATGGTAACTGTAACCGCCACAGTAAACGCTGGTTGAACTTGCCACCAACAAAGTACTGCAGCAACTGATAAGGTTTCTTTAAAACGGAGCTGCACACTTTTGCATGTGTTTCAAATGCACCCCTATTCCATACACACATTTTTGCAAGCGGGTGATAAGCAAGATAACTTGGCGAAATGGAAACTTCACGCATTCACATCCTACATCAGACAAGTTCTCGCTTCTGCCTCATTCATGAATTCTGTCTAACAGCACACTGTTACTTGGTGATGGGGGTAGTGATTTCATCCAAGTTCACCTCTGTGGTTGTCAGTCTGTTATCACCTGCACCTGCAAAGGTTGTTTTGCACTGCATAACTGCAAACTGTGTGTTTCTTTCATATGAAGTCAATGAAGATGAATTGAGGACACAAATCAAAGGTGAACTACAGAGACTGCTGGAGCAAGAGATGAGCCAAGCACAATTAAGGATTCAAAAACAGTGAGGAAAATCCTTTCTTTCTGAAGGTTTCCGACTAGATTTCGTAAGCCCTAGCAGTGCTTTTCAAAATGGATTCCTCTTTCTCCCTGTCTGTGTATGTAGACTAGAGGAGGAAAAGCTCAAAGCTAGGGCTCTAGCCCAAGCAGCTGCCCAGGTGCAGATCCAGGAGGAGGTAAAGAAGGTTCTGGAGGAGAAGAGAGCTGCCCTTCAGAAGTCTTTAAAGGAGGCTATCATGAAGGAGAGAATGAACACAGAAGATGAACGCCTCATTGCCCAGTACTACGTAAGGCAGTTCCTCTTACTTAGACCACTGCAAGGAATTGGTTTGGTTGTACTCTGTAAAAACCTTCCCTTTTAAAATTTATGGAGATTTTTAGAGTTGATTGTCAATTTTAATTATCTTAATCTAAGGGCACAATAATATAAGTAAATCTTAGAACAAAAGTTGAATGAGAATCAGGATTGTTATGTACCCAGTAACACAAAGGCCCTAAAAGGTTTGCAGTCTTGATGTAAAGGAAAAGAGGATTAATTCTTAAGTATGGAAGTAAATGCAGTATCAACTCAGCGCTGCATCAAATGATTGTGTTGCCCTTAAGGCCTGTCTCATCACTCACCACTTCTCTCCCTTCCTTTGTGCATCAGTGGCTGGAGCGTAAGGTAAGACAAGAGGCTTTTCAGCATGTCACGTAGCCATCAGAGCAGGAGTCCTCTGCATTTGCTGTTTTGACACTGACCAAAGCATGTCCGCAAAAAAAAAAAAAAAATGTGTGACCGTTTTGACCATGGAATTGTGGCGCTTTACTGACAGTGTGTGTGTGTGCTCTCCTAAAGTTATCAAGAACTCGATTATTTAATTAAGTCTTGTGCAAAAAGTACTCCTTCAAGCAATCCATAAGTTAACATTGCATTTAATATTTATAATATGTGGCATGTAATATAAAGATCATATGATGTTATAAAATGATACAATGTCAGTGTTGGCCCTAAAAAATGTTCTTTCAAAACACACAGAAAGTTAGGATGGTTAAGATTGTTCTCCCTCCTACTGATCTGCTATGGAGCTCAGCATGGCCAATAGGCCTATCTCCACTATTGGCTTGCCTTTGAACCAGTCGAACTCTGTCTTTGCTCTGTCTCCTCTGCAATCATTGGTCTGATGGTAGGTCAGTCCAGAGCCTACAGAGGTGTCTCCTCTGCAATCATCGGTCTGATGGTAGGTCAGGGACGCGAGAGATGACAGGATCCTAGTGGCCAGGCTGAGCTGCATAGCAGATCAGTTTACTGTATGTGAGAACCAGGCTAACAGTAGACCCATGAATAGCAGGTTTTGATGATTGTATTGATTTGATGTTCTGCAAGCATGTTATCATGACCCCTTGATCTATCAAAAAGCAATAGAACTACTTTACGTTGAGGTGAAAAATATTCTCCTGCACCAATAAAAACTGCAGTAATAGTATTTGAGGCCAGAAAACGGGTGTGTGCATGTGAAAAAGATAGTTAAAATATTACTTAACTCTAAGAAAATTAACTGGAGAATATCTATATGAAACCCCAAGATGTTTCTTTATTCCAAACATTAAAGCAACAGACTTATCAGGCCGTAAGCATGGTTAAATCTCACTGAAGTCAGCCAACTGCTGGGCATGTATGATGTATCATTGAAACTCCAAGTTGTTGAGTGTTGTGGCCAGCTAAAGCCTACATGTAATGAATGTCTTTTCTTTTTGGTAATGTTCAGGCTCAGAAGCTGGAGGAGAGAGACGAAGACCTGAGGAAACAAGATGCCCTCTATAGAGAGCAGATAAACAAACTAGAGGAGAAGGCAAGGCTATCTGCTATTCATCTTTCATGCCAGCTTTATCCTGTAGCCATCACAGACTCAAGTGTAGGCCTATCAGTACAGGAAGCTGAAAATGTAAACAACTTAAAAGCTAGGCTTTGGCACAGCTGTTTGGATACCTAAAAGCTAAAGATGATTTCTGTTAATTTCACAAAAGGAGCATGACATGTGCTGATGTACCTTTCATTTTCAGAGTGCACAATTTTACAAGGTAACTAATGAGAGCTTCCAAAAAGGGAAGGAAGATGCACATAATCGCTTCAGGTGAGTTTGGATGATCTGGTCTTAGGGATGTTTTGTATATAGATGCACAATTAACACAGTTACATTTAAGTGTAAACCTTTGCCTTTAAACAACCACTGGTTTTCTGCCCTTTTATATACAGTATAGGCCTATAATTAATACAAAAAAAATAAATTGTCAGCAACTTCATATAATGATGATTTTTGTCTATTTTAGGCGATCTCAAATTAAACCTGCTTGCGCTGAACTGCAACAACAGATTATGAAGTGCTACAAGGATAACCAAGGCCAGACTCTAGCCTGTTCTAGCATCGCCTCTCTCTACATCCAATGTGTGGACAAAGCCAAACAAGTAAGACTTAATATGTAGTGCACGATTGCTTTGAAATTATGATCAACTTAAAATTGCGCTATCCCTAAAAATGATTTTTACACACATACTGTAAGTGGTCTTGAGCACGCAAATTTAGCTTTTCGAAAATAGAGCCTTTTCCTCTTGTAAATCTGCAGTTAATATTTTTGAAAAATTTAATCATGGTATATGAATTGAATATGCATGAGCAGATAATCTGAACGATGGTTTAAAAAATGGCATTTTCCTCCACAGAAAACAAAGACGAGTATTGGGGGTTAAACTTGACCAGTCTCAGCACTTGAGCAGCATCCAAACACAATCCAACATGTTCTCAAGAGGGATCAAGCATTAAGGGACAGGTTTACAGAATGTTACAGTTTGTACAAAGATTTTGATGCAATCATCTGTGTAGTGATACATCTGTAAAACTATGAAGACTCTGTCAAGGACAGAAGACGAGAACGGGAACTTGACTCTGCATTTTTCAAAAATGCATTGTTAATGTATACACTACACACTATAGAAGACAGATGTTACAGTATGTCATATAGCTGCTTGAATGGCAAAGCACCCTTTTATCAGCAGTCTAGTTGTACAGCCAATCTTATGGAAGTAAAAATCACTGTCATCAACAAATGGTCAAGGCTAGGTGGATGCTATATTATTTTAAATCATCTTTATATGTTAAAATTAAAGTAAAGCCAAATAAAAGGGAAAAGTGGTTGTTACCATATGAATAATCACAATAAAAGTTATTTGAAATATGTTGTGAACCAAAACATTGAATTCTAATATATACTGCATTGCCAATAGAATGCTTCACATTCTTAACATTTTACATGACTGTGTCACACACATCGGTATCAAAAGGAACATTTCCACATCTACAATGTGATGAACGCTCACAGGAGTGGGATTACACTGGTGTGTATTCATAAGAAAGCCACCACTTGCTTATTGAAGTTAATTGGAAAGATGATCCTGATGATCCTGCAAATCGATCCATAGCCGTGCTGTTTGAGTGCTGTCTTTCTACTGCCAAGTGCCAAATCACTTTGTTTCTTGTATATATTTATATAAATAAATCACATATCCACATTTTTTTGTCTACTAAATCAGACACTGAAGAAGTTTTATAGGATTTGGCGTTACATTGATGTTGGGTTTGGAGATGGATTTTTACCCTGCTGCTGGCAAGATGAAGTTTCAGAACAGGTATGAACAGGTCTTCAGCAACATTCGTTTTAACAAGCGTCTGTGAAAGTGCCCGCAGTAAATCCATTAAAATGCAAACCGGCTAAAAAATGCGTTTGCCCTAGTTTTGTCTGGCAGTGACTGACATAATTTTAGACATGAAAATACATAGCATTCTCCTCTGTGTTTGCAATGCCTAGTTTGACAGAGTAGGCCAGGGGCTGGAATGGGCTGGAATTGGCCCCCGGACCTTTGTTTGGTCATCCCTGGCGTAGGCTAATTTAACATATTATGGAGGTCTATGGTGCCAAATAAAACACCATAAAATAAACTTTTAAAGCAATTAAAAATTAACCAACAATTCATCAAAGTGCTAAATTAGTATTTAATTCCCTTAAGTATGGACCTTGGATGCTAATTGAACCATTACTTCCAGTGATTGTGCGATGATGTCGATCTCAGATACTGAACACACTAAGAGAATGTTTTCTTAAATAATGCAGGGTCATGATGCAAATACGTAAAGGTATGCCTTTATGATCCTCATTTAAGAGAATTGACAACTTAAGTAAGCCTTCTAAGTTGAGCCAACTTAATCTGGAAAGAGTGTTTTACCAATATAATAAAACAGTATGTTCATTAGAAAACATATCAAATCAAACTGGTTATTTTGAACAATTTTGAGGCAGTGGTTTTATTTAAATTAGTCAAGTACTATACATCATTTTAGAAAACAGTCACAGACTCCTTCAGGAGATGACATAGAAATGACCAGAACATACCACTTTGAGCGGCAAAGCTCCAAATAAGCTGAATTGAACAATGCAAAGCATGATGGAACCAGTCATACGACTGAGTTTTCCTCTGTGCCAGCTGTACCTATTGACATTAAGCTTATTTAAAGTCTGTTTGTTGCAAATCATGATGCATTACACCTTGGCTTGTCACATAAAACAGCCAGAAAAATACTGCAACTGATATCACTGATACAGATGAGAACTTACAAAACTGTCAATTATGTCAATTATGTTTTTGACCAACACTTGCATTTGAACAAAAATCAATGTTACTAGGGACAAACTGACCTAATGTTTGAACACGTGTCACCAGAGAAGTTGAATTTAGGATAACAAATGCCATTGTGTTAAAGGAGAAGTTTGTGTGAATCAATCCATAGCCCTGTTGTTCAAGGTCACTGAACGCTGTTCATACAGTAGGAAAAAGAACGAAAAAAATTGATACAACATAGGCCAAATAATGAACCGAGCAACTAAAACTAAGTAAATGGGGCATAGTGTCTTACTTTCTGTTTAATTTTGCTAGGCCCCATTCATTTAACAATACTTATTGGTTTATAACTCAGCTTATGTTGCATTTCGTTCTTTTTGCTACAGACAACATTCGTTGACTTCTAACAACAGGGCTATGGATTGATTCACACTAAACTTCTCCTTGTGTATTTTTTACTGCAGAGATAAAAGTTGTTTGAAGAACACGAGTGAAATTTAGAATAACATAACTAAAAGCTGATGCTGTGAAAAACATCACCTTTGCTACTGTAAGAGACTTCACTGCATTATCGCCTGGTATTTGTATTCAAACAGGATTCAAATGTTGTGCCAACTTCTACATAATACATACATAAAATAAGATAAATCAGTCCATTATAACAGACATAATTCATTTTGAAATAACATGTACTGACATAAATTAGTTTTTGTAAACGTGTTGCACCATCCTTATTCTTGATGAAAGCTATTCTTAATCATCAGCTGTACCTATAGCTTTGTGTTAAGAAAGTTAAGTTTAGGTCTCAGTCTATAAATCTCTTAATGCCACAAAATGATGAGAAAATAAAAGAAAGTAAATAAAAATATACTCAAATATCCTCATAAGTGCTTTAGTCATTCGGTCATTAAAATATCACAGAAAATCATCTCTGTGGGCAAAACTTGTAATGACTGGCTTCTGCCATTCTAACAGTATTTAGCTTTTACTGTTTCATGCACAACTCTTCAAGAGCTTTAGATTGTGACTAGCTGAAACACTGATTACAGGGCACATCCTCTTGTCTACAGGAGGAAAGGGCTATACCGATTACTGTTCTTAGTTTTCCATTGTTTACAGCTTTTAGATAGCAGCGGAATCCCTTAAGCGACTGACATAGAACAGTTATTTACACATTTAAGATCGAGGTGCGGTAGTGCAACACGTGTCCATAAATGACACAAATCTTTGGGAATGAGCAAAACATAATCCTAGAAAACAACTTTCTCCTCTTAGAGGAGAAGATAAACAAAGCATCAAATTATTAAATGCATTGTTCCCTGCAAATACTCTTAACCTTTCAAGAATGAAAATGAATGAGGATCATTCAAGGGAATGATCAATAGCTTACATAAAATCACCTAACCATAATTTGGTATTACAATACTTTCTCAAACCCCATTATTGATCTGATCTGATACATCCATATCCAATTAAGATACAATAAAGAGATTTGTTTGATTTACATGTCATGGATGACAGGTTGGCTCTTCTCATTCACTCCTCACACTTCTTGTTAGAAAATGAACTTTTCTACACACATTAACTAGCAGGTATCTCCTGTCCCAGAAGAACATAAAAATCTGATATGACAGTCCGCTTGTATGCAACAACCACGACACGCTTATTAGAGAGTTCAGGCAGGGCCACAGCACATGCTCACATCCACGGACGAGGACCATTGTGTGTCAGCTGCACAAAATGTCCGTCCTCGGTGCAGGGATATAGCAGAGGTAGTTGATGATGCGGTTCGGCAGCTCTAACTGAGTCACTGCGTGCTGCGCTCTTCGGCCCAGGATCATTCTGAGGGCTAGCCGGGACAGCTGCTGCAGGCTTAAAGGAGTATCTGGGCAACAGAAATATGAGAGAGATTTAAGACACATTCAACCCTGTTTAACAACCATGTGCTGAACAGAGTCAGCAAGGCCAGTGTATAATTCCATGTGAACTATTAGTGTGCTGGTGCTATACGTGGTAATGACTGAGCTACATTATTTGAAAGATGTCATAGGTGACGAAAGACACCTACTATTTAGTCTAAAAGTGTCAATAAATGGGACAAGGAAAAAGGAGACAGAAGTCATACAGTAGCTGGTACTTGAGATCTGTGACTATGAAATTTGACTAGCTGTTGGCAGTAATCAGTTTCACATTTTGAAATCCAGTTGTTGACATATTGAGCCGTGGCAGCTGAATGCCAGCTGTGGCACACCCTGTGGATGGAATTTCAGAAACCTTGTTGTGCATCTAAGGATTGTAGTTGGGATGACTTTGTGCCCAAATGCAAGCGCAAGTTGTGATGACGAGGCATAATGTGAGGCCTGATTCACGTATAAGTGTGCAAATGGCTGTACGGACGCTGCGCAGGCTAAACGCACGTTGTTTGGTAGACTTCTATTGACTCCTATGTTAACACACATGATGGCGTGTTATGGCATCTTTGCGTTCACGTCTGTGTATATTTGCATTGACTATGAACCAACCCTAACAACACTGCTACTGATCTGCATCTTGCAAATTATACGCAACCCTCTATTGTGTATAAGGTGTATCTCCTGCTTAATATAAGTTAAGGGTGAGACTTACTTTCATAGAATCCTAGGGATTGCGCTGATGGTGACCCAGGAGTCGCGTACTGGATGGGTTTCTTCCCAAGGTTGTCTCTGGCAAACACATTTCCTCCATACTCCACCAAGAGTTCTATGAGCTCCACATTCTCCACTTTGGCAGCATGGTGGAGTGCAGTCTCATGGAGCTTTGCAGCGTTCACATTTGCCCCTTTGGGAAAAGAGGGGGACGGGATGCCACATTTGAGTCATATATTTCAGATATTTATTTTTATAGTCCTCACGTCAGAGGCTACTAAGCATGTGATCCTTTTTCAAAGTGTCCTCAAAACATTAATTGTAAGGGCATTAGTGCCTTTGCAAATTCACAGTGGTTACCACCAACTGTCAACAACACAGGATCAAATGTACTTGTAATGATATTTATGAGAATGGTGTCCTGATCAGGTAAACATTCCAAACCTGCATTCAGAAGTATTTTTGCACAATCCCAATGCTGCCTGGCACATGCTACATGCAAAGGGGTCCCGTAATGGCAGTCGTGAGCTTCCATGGACGCTCCTTCGGAGATCATGAGCTTTACACATTCAGAATTTCCTGGTGTGGAGACAAACATTGTTAAGACTTCTTCAAGGGAATAGTTTAAGGGAAATTTGGCACATTTCAACCCATGGTGCTTTTGTTTGAGGTCACTGAATGCTGTTGGCATAGCCTAGCAATCACAACCAGTTCCATCTGAAATCCATCCCTTCCCTGATGTGGGATCAGTGGATGTAGATCAAAACGCTTTTGTACACTATTGGACAGAGCTACAACTATTCAGGCCAATGATTCTGATGCAGAGACAAGTAATTTTCGCTATTCGCTCTACCGACAGTAGCCTGGTAAACACGTGATCCTGATTGGTGAGCAATTTGACTGCTCAGCACAGCCGCCAATCCTATTTGCACTAGATTTACCTTCCCTGAAACAGTGGTCCAATCAAATCACCATAACCTTAAGTCTGCCTCCATCACATCAGGGTTAAAAGCCTGGTTTTGATTTACCCCTATCCCAGGCAATGGAAATGTCTATAGGCTATTACACATAATCAGATTCAACTGAACTTTGATGTTTTGGAAGCAGATAAGCATGCCTTAAAAAAAACTGCACATGTCACTTCTGTACATTCTTTTTGGCTTCGACTAGCTAACCAGCCTGGCGTCCGTATCCCAAAAGTTGGTTGGTAATGGGAAATTGCATTGCAACCAACATAGTAACTTACATAGTTAGCAACTATGCTTTTGGGAAACGGACCCCAGACTGGCTGTGCTTGCAGATAGTGGAGCTTCACAGGTTTGCCACACTACCTCCCATGCAGGCCTCGTGCAGAGGAGAGAAAGTGAAGAGCGGGGGGTTGACCGTGGCTCCGTGTGCCAGCAGCAGCTTTACACACTCCAGACTCCCGGCAGCACAAGCATCACAAAGGGGAGTGCTGCCATCAATGTTCCTTGCGTCAACCTACAGTACAGTACAGTAGAGCACAGTACAGCACAGTCCAGGTAAGAACATCAGCTTCAGAGAACGAAAGAGTGGGGCAACAGTGTTTCCTGTAGATTATTCTACAGTTTTCCTTTAAGGTAATCCTTTATCATTGTGACAAGTGTTGTGGAAATTTATTGCAGCCCTGAAACTTTCTATTCTCCAAAAACTTTTCTTTATTTCTTTATTTGGCTCTCTCAATCTCTGAAGCATACTGCTTCTGGCAGCCATGTGAACATGCACTCATGACACTTGATTGTGATTGTGATTGTGCTTGGATGTAAATGTCTTACATGTGCTCCAGCATCCAGTAGCAGACGGACACACTGGCTGTGACCTTGAATGCATGCCTCATGTAAGGGGGTGATGGAGTCTCTTGCCACGATATTTACTGATGCACCATCTTGGATCAGCTGCTGCAACTGTCTGACTTGACCCTGTGCTGCTGCTTCATGCACAGCTGAGCGATCAGTCCAAAATCCCAATCCATGTGCTGCAAACACAATGCAAGACTACTAAACAAGTGCTTAGGCTTAAATTGAGCAGGACCCAATCCTACTTCAAATGTCATCTTACATTTCAGACGGTGTGCGATAGGCATAGCCAGCAAATAACGTGCAAATGACATATCACCTGTCAAACTGTTTACATTTTTGTGTTGTGATGACACGGTGGCAAAACACGACTGACTGCATCGTAAGGCACAAAAGCCACCGTCCATTTAATGTTTTTGTCTAGAATTCTACTCTGCTTTCTTTTACCGTCAATGGCTTTGGCTGACTGGCCAACGTCATACCAAGGCGTCTACAGTTCAAGGGTAAAGGCTAACCAACAAAAATAAACAGTTACTGTAAATCATCTACCGTGAGCTTGTGAACAGCTGAACAGTTTGAACAGTACTACGTATACTAAAAAATGATAATAAATTGCCCTGTGTGCAGATTAACCATATAAATTTTTACTGACAGGTTCGAGTGTTTTCAGACTAGCTGAAAGCTGTCATTCAGTCCGCCACCTTGCTTAATTAGAATTGACACTAGCTAGCCAACTACTGTTAGCCACCAGTCAAAGCAAGGAGACTTACCAATGTCGCTGAAAAGCGAAGGCCTGGAGCGTGTAATCTCCATATATTTAGCTACGCTTGCATTAATACGAATGCCATGAGGAAACAGTCGAGAGGATAAACGGCAACGCTGAAGTCAGGGCATAGTTCTTTGGGACCACGACGACTTCACTGAGTAGCTTGCAATGCTAACTGGTAGCATCTGACAATAACACTGTTAACGCAACTCGCTATGGCTTGTGGGACTTGTAGTCTGGGCTAAGCATCGAGCGCACACAAACATGGTAAGCTTTATGTTCAGAGTATGTTGTACTATATGGGCAAAACTGAGGCAACTGGACAGGTTTATTTAGGCTATATAGAACATTTTATACACAAAGGCAGTTCAATGTGCTTTACAAAAATAAATCCAAAGTATACAATATGAGAAAATGATAATAAAACAAAACAAATAGCCTAGCCTAAGTACAATTGGGGTTGGCCTATTATAAAGTAAATGCAAGAAAAGATACTGTAGGCCTAAGTAAGAGAACATGAGAGTGAAAGTGTATGCCTACAGAATAAAAAAATGCTAGATTATAAAACACATAATCTTCCATTTCAATTTGAATTTGGAGATGAAGATAAGGCTATCTGAGAACAGATTGGTCATGAATTTAGATTTGAAACTGCCAACAGCAGAAGCATTTTTGATGTCCTCATGATTGGTTCCAAAGTTGATCATAGTGCTGAAAGCTGCTTTGCCACAGTTTGTTCAGACAGCACGTTTTTTTTTCTGCTGTGCAACATCTAGGCCTAGCTGCATTTTGAATTTGCTGAAGCTTTGGCAGGCCAGTGGAAGGCCAGTGAAAAGGCAATTTATATCGTTTTTCTAGATATGTTTTGTCCTCAGACCTGTTTGGCAATATTTTTAATGATGAAATGTTGATTTAGTGATTGCCTTAAAGGAGAAGTTCGGTGTGGATCAATCCATAGCCCTGTTGTTAGAGGTCACTGAATGCTGTCTGTAGCAAA
>JASCIP010000121.1:434444-444611 GCA_034783695.1 Sardinella gibbosa | reverse complement strand
GAGAGAAAAAATGCACTGAATATCAAAATTCTTGTTGTTGCGTTTAATGTTGAGTCACTGTTTTTCAGTTTTGTGCCATCATTGATTAATTATGTATGTGAGCCATATCCGAATATTTGAGGTGCGTGGTCATGTGGCCCGCTGATGGTGCTGAAGAAAAAATGTGGCCCTCTTTATCATTAAAGTTGCCCATCCCTGTACTAGACTAATTGTAATATCTGAAGTAGAACGTCAGTATAGGAGTTCTGCAGACATTTATTTTAGGCAATGTATTTGTACATCAAAAGCAGGAAAAGGCTATCAAAATAAAAAAAAAAGATCTTTACACAAAGGATCAGTGGCAAGTGCCTTTCAACAGATAATCAGTAATTAGTACTATTTGCCAAATGACAACAGAGAAGCAGACACATTGAATAGAGATGTATTATCAAAAACATTAAATGTACATTAAGATTTATAGTCAAAATAGTCTATTAGTCCAAATCTGTCCAACTAAGATTGAGAGCTCAGGCGCTCTTGCAAAGCTAAATGGCTAACCCCTCAACATAGATCTCTTTGCAACTTCAGTCTTCCTTAGAGACTCTCTCTGTCCAGGCAGGTCTGACCCAAACCAACAGTGTGTATTGGTCATCACATTCAAAGGTCGGGTCCATTCACAGTTCTTAGGCAGTCTTGGAGCGGAGTTACAATCATTTTGTACTGGACTCAGAAGATGGACCCTCAGTAGAAGATGTACCATTGCTTTTAGAGACCTCTTCTACAAGAAAACAAGGAAATTATTGATTTATTTGATGTGCTCATTTTTATGTGTTATAAGGAAACAATTATTTAAAAAAAAATTCTCTTACCTCTGTCCTTCTTTTCTTGTGTCTCTTCAGCAGCTGTTTTATCGGCCCTGAAGAAGATGCGTGCGCTACTCAAGGAGAAGTAGAGTAGCTCAAACTCCTGTAGGGAGAGCACAATGCTTTGTAGACCAGTCCACCAATAGTTTACACTAATGGATGCATGTTTTTTTAATCCACCTGGAATTAAACTGTTTTGTACGTATCGGTCCGAAACACAAGCCAGACACACTGAGATGTTAGGAATACTATCTAATTTAAGGAAAATCACTAATTTGAGTTAGTAAGTGTTAATACAATGAAACATGTTCAAACAAATGGTTTAAAGCTACCTTTGCCAATAAAGCATTTAAAACCCCTGAGAACTACAAACTGTCAAACTGCTTTGAGCCAGATTCCCACCTGCAGGTAGATATCCAGCCTCTTCTGGGTGAGATTCATGGTCTGCATGAGTTTCTCATCCTGACTGGTGGCTTGGACATTCTGCTCCTTCACCACAGCGTTCATCTCCTTCACATACTTATCCCGCACCGCCTGGAACCAGTGGAGGGAGTCAAACTCCTGGTACTGGTCCAACAGCTTCAGAATGTAGGCCACTCCTGTGGGGACAAGCACATAACACATGATAACATACAGTATAGGGCCACTCAAATACACGCTGAATGTTCAATTCAGACAGAATATTGTGAGAACAGTTCAGTTCTGACACAACATTGTGACCCAAGACGTGCTCTTACCCATGGCAAAGCCATCATCTGTGAAGGCTGCCCCTCCTTTGTTTTTCTTGTTTAGCTTCTCTTTGCAACCGATCGAATGCTCAACAAAATTTACCGTCTGGAAAAAAAAGAGACTTTAACAGTTTCAAGGCCAGTCAGAATCTATGCTGATCGCAATCAACGGGCTAGGAAGTCTTTGACTAACCAAGGGTGGGACAATCATGTAGAAGTTCCTGAGGTGCATGTTCTTCATGCTGCGGAACTCTGGGGAGAACACCCCCACCAGCATCTTGAAGTATTCCGTGCCCTCGGCAGAGTTACTGGTCAGATCACCAAGGACGGAGTCCAGGAGGCTGAAAGGACCAGGATGCTTTGAATGCCTCTCCAACTGACCACTTCACTCACACCCTCACTGGGCAACAATTAGTGTATGAGAAATACTATACTATACTAGACTAGACTATACTAGACTATACTATACTATACTATACTGTACCTGCCAGCCTTTTGAGTCTCCTCTGACAGGCCCTCTTCTTTCACCAGCTCCTCAAAGTTCACTATATCCTCAAGGTCTGGAACAAATCTAAACAAAAAGGTAAGACATTTAGTCAAAGATTATGGAATATTGACCAAGATAGAGCAACATAATACGTTACAACGGGAGCGAATGTGAATAGTTCCGGTCACAATATAAACTTTTACCCGATTTTCTGTATTAGCGAATGAGGGCTCAACTTTGGTCTGCATAAAGGGGGATTTTGCCCCCCTCCCCTTGAAAAAATAGAACACAGAATTTAACAGACGTTGGCTCCTCTCGCTCCGTTTTGACCCTCTCTGATTTAGTCTTATCAATATATTATGATGCCTCTAAAGGTTCTAAATTCATGGGGAGAGAATAGCCTCTTGAAGCCAGGAAGAAACATGTTGGTGAGAAGACATTTAAAATGGCGCTTCATCAATGACACATGGCTTTCTGTGTAGTTCCCATTGATATGATATGACAGTGGCTGAACCCCAGTGTCCCTCATCAACCCTAAGGTCCCAATCACACTGCAATCACACCCAGGGGAGTCTTGGTGTGGGGGGGGGGGGGGGCACTGGGATTAATGACATGTGTCCAAAGCATAACATATACTGATGGGGAAAAAAAAAAACTAGACTAACGATTTCATGAGCCCTTCTTCTTACCTGATAGCACTGCTGCAGCAATGGAGACCCCCTGAGCGAATCATGCGCACATAGCCCATGGCATTACCTGGACAGGAAGGAGTCAATCCAGGGGTTTGTCACACAACACATGAGAGCACATTTAGCTATTATAATACAACCACACTAGCCAGGCAAGCCAAACTACACACATGAATTGTATAGTCTGGAATCGGACCGTTCACACAGCTGAAGCCTGTGGGTGAGATCAACAGTTGTCATTCAAACTGTCTCTGCACATAATAGGCCAGCGCTACTGACCAACCAGAACTATCAGGCAGCCCTTTCATCCAACTGACAGCCCTTTCGTCATCGTGCTAAGCCCGCCCCAATGACTCGCTACACAGATAGAGCGTTTTGATTGGTCAGGCCTAGGTCGAGGCAGGCCAGGATTTGCCTTTACCATGCGAGACTAGACCAAGTAGCTAGGCAAGAACATATTCTGCCGCTAGGTGGTCTAGATTTCTAGGCTACAACCACACACCAGCAGAAGGAAATATGCAGCTCGGAAATAGGAGGTAGCAGCACTGGGCCGTTCCAATATGCCACACTCTTATTATGTTTGTCAGCTTGTTCACAGTCTGCAGTTCACTCACCAATCTGGCTGATCAATTGCCTGAATTGATCCAGGTAGCTCTGACCGTCTGGTGTGATGCCCAGCTTTCTGATGCCTCGGTTGAATTTCTCTGCTCTCTCAAAGGGATACTGTATACAAAACCCAAAACAAGAAGCAGATCATACAGGATCAATCACGTGATAAATCATCTGTATAACAAACAGAGATAGAGAACACAATATGTGCAAACACACACAAGAATACAAAGAAAACAGGAACTTGCCTTCTGGTCTGACTCATCTTTGGTCTCCCTGAAGAAGCGAATGTCTTTGATGAGTCTGGATTTGATATGTTCATCATACATGAACTGACTGAAAATGTAGAACTTTTTCCGAAGAAACTGGTATGTGAAGTTAACCTGGAAAATAAAAATTGCTTTAGAAGGCTATATTTATATGCCTAGTTTAACTATTTTTAACCAAATGATGACATTGAACAATATGAAATATTTGCTATTTTACAATACAGCTCTATTCTCCTAACTAACTATATGTACAAAAATAAGTTACTGTGGTGTTCATGATTCCAGTTCCGTGGGTTCGGATAGAGTTGGCTATGTGTCGGATGTTGATCGTGTTTAGATGCTTGTTGTTGCTGGTCTTCTCAATGAAGATCTGGATGAAAAAATAAAACAAACATTCAAAAAGGTGCTTTATGTAGGACTTTTAGTTCAAGACGGTCAACATGACCAAGAGATGGCAACAGTTGGTTAGACAATGGTTAGAAAGGTTCAATGGTTAGAAAGGCTCAATAGTTAGAAAGGCTCGGCTTGGACATAGTGTAAGACATGCCTATACAGTTAACCTCTAACATTAGCATGCTAGCTTTTTCCCCATACCTCAGAATATACTCTTGGAGCAGATAGTAACTCTAGAGACCAAGCATGAGACTGAGGCAGTTCAGGCCTGACACAGTGGCCCAGCAGGGACATATAGTAGAAATCCCCACGTCAGTGAAAGAAAGTTCCAGAAAGAGGACTTGCCTGGTTGTTTAGATTGTAGTTGTAGCGGGACACAAACACGTGGATATTCCTCATGATCTCCAACACATCAAGGCCCTAGGAGAAGAGGCAAGCAGTAGCGCGGTTAGCATCTGATGGCTAGCTGTAGCATGGCTCCTGCTCCACAGGGCTGGAGGTGGCGCTGACTGACTGACCTGCTCCAGTGTCTGGCTGGGCAGATGGGCCTCGGTCATCATCAGGCCGTAGCGCTGGGTGGCTAGGTTCCTCATCTCGCTGTATGTGGCCCAGTCATGCAGAGCCACTGTAGTTAGATTGTAGAAGGTCTTGTCCAGGTAGTGAGTGACATATGCTGCAAAAGAACAGTAAACTCCTGAGACTGAGCTCCACCAAAGAGATGGCTAAACTGCTTCAGGCTAAATTGTGTTACCAGGAGAACCCACACATCACCGAAACTACGCCAAATAATTAAAGGACGGTTCTACTGACTGAGACTGACAAAAAAAACTAGTCAATGACCCTTCCTAGAGATGCTGCCCAGGGTGGGTGATATCAGACCTATTTCTTTCATTGGTATTTTTAGTTCACCTGGCCCTGGATGTGTGCTTGCACTTGCACAAGTGTAACAATAGTGAGAGTTGTGTCCCCAGTGAAACATTGGCAGATGAAGTATAATGTAGGCTACTCTCAGTGTGATGTACTCTGCCCAAAGGCCTACCTTTGATATCAATGAAGCGGTTGAAGAAACGGATGGGCTTTAGAGTGAAGAAGTGAGCCAGGTCTTTCAGGCCCACTTTGAACGGGTTTCGGTCGTCGAGCTTGAGGTGGGTGTGCACAGACAGGCGCAAATCCTTCTCAATCTCCTTGCAGAGCTTGTCCAGCAGGTGCTGACAAGGAGAAAGACGGAGAAAAAGTGAAACGAGAGAAAGGGGAGGAAAGAAGCAAAGTGTGAAATCCTGACTGTCGTCCTGAACATTACTGGGCTCAGCTTTAGGTCTTTTCTTTATGTTATTTCACTGCAGTGTTTTGTGTCCAACCTCCTTGAAGACCTCCATGATCTCGGTGTCGTAGGTCTCCAGCAGCTGGTCACAGGAGTCCATGTGCTTTGAGTGCATCATGGTTGGCACACTGTCTCGGAGGGCACTAAACATGTACTACAAGAGAGAACAAGACAAAAAAAGTGATCAAAAGCTTTGGATAAAAAAATGTAACACAAATCTGCTTCAAGCACACTTACATGTATCCTTGCAGCATCAACAGCATTGTCATACACGTCGTCTAGGTAGATAGGGAAAACTGCCCGATGCCAGTAGAGAAAACTACAGTCACACTGAACCTTCACCCTGTGAGAAAGAGTGGTCTTAATCAGTGTACTCATTATTCAACACTAATTCATTAGAAAAGTAATTAATTAAACAATGACAAATGCTTGATTGAGGAAGTATTCACTGCCTTGTACCTTTCCCTCAGTTCACTGATAAGATCCAGCTTCTTAAGAACCAACTGCAAAGGTAGCAGCTCTTCATCTCTGAAGGTTTTCTGTAATAGAAACAGTATAGCAGTGTAAGTACATCTCGTCATGGCAACGCAACTGTTCTGAGTGAGAGGTTAGATAGACATTATCAGCACAGCGTTTCATCAACCCATAAGCCTGCTGTTGGCGCACCTTGTGGACAGAAATGGCAGCAGTCCTATGTGCCGCGGCTTTCTCCTCTGCACTTATTTACTTTTGGGTGTAGGAATACTAGAGAAACTATTTGACACCCTCACACCCCCACAATCACTATGTTGTTTTAATTTAAACCTTTAAGCAAATCTATTTTGTCTTCAATGAAACTAAACAGTTGTCTTTTACCCCCATAAAAAGCCAGAGTGGCATTTCTAAAGCCCATCTCCCCACGGCCTCTCCTGCAGCCAAGCCTTACCATCTGTGTGCCCACGCTGAGCGCCAGAGAAACCACCAGTCTGCGCTCCTTGGTGCTGGGTCCGTTCAGTGTGTTCTCAGCCAGAACCAGAGCCGACAG
Organism: Sardinella gibbosa; assembly: GCA_034783695.1. NCBI lineage: Eukaryota > Metazoa > Chordata > Actinopteri > Clupeiformes > Clupeidae > Sardinella > Sardinella gibbosa. Next base: position 438,249 of record JASCIP010000121.1, on the reverse strand, counting down.
CACGTCCAGCCGCTGCTCGCTGTACTTCTTGTCCGATATGACTCTTTTCTGCCAGCAGGTCAGAGACAACAGGTCAACAGTCTGCCAAGGCAGCAAGCGCTGCATGCTAATCTGAGCTCAAGAGTAAGTCATGTTTCAGTTTAGATCTGCAGTTGTAACAACCCAACATTCTTCCTCAATGCAAATGTTTTAATGCAAGCTACTTGTTCTCAGGTGATCTCAGGGTGGGAGGATGCTCACCTTGGCCGTGGCGATGGCTGTGAGGGCCTGGGACTGCAGCTGCTGCGTGATGTGAGACACTGAGTCAGCTACAACCATGGAGCGCCGGTGAAAGGTGTGTTCTACCGCCTGGGGAGGGAAACAGCAAGCGACAGTCATTTATGTTCAAATACTCCAATAAGTGTATTCAGTGTATAAGTGTATAAGATTTATTTCAATAATTATTTCGATACTCTTACAGCACACTCACACATTCACTCACACATTCACTCATTTACTTCATTCATTTCCTTTGGGATAAATAACGTATCTCTACTCTAGATATCCATCTATCGTTAGATAAAAGTACCAACTGCTTACTTTCAACAACTCCAGCAGGCGACATAAGGCTTTGACAGAGGTCTTGGTCATGGGCCTCTGCATTGACATGTACAGGTTCATGGTGGTCTTGATGATGGTACTCAGACTGTAGGCATAGAGGATACCCTAGGGAGGGGGGGTTACTGATGGCAACTTGGAGGAAATATTTCTCACATATAGCACATTTTGGCCACTCCTTTAACACCATAAATTTCATTTGAGTCCAGTAGTACCTCCAAACCTCAGTAAGAGTACAGCAAAAACATTATAATAACGTACTGACAACCACAGCAGATCCGAGAGCACCCCCCCCCCCCCCCATACACACCACACACACACACACAGGCCCAGTCTACAGTATATTCACCTGCACAAACACATTGCATCTGCTGCTCAGGTCCTCGGCTAATTTGTCAGGCCGTTGCTCCTTGGACAGGATAGACTCCATCTTCATCATCCAGGAGGTCACAAACACATAGTAAGACTGGACATCCCTGTGCAAGACACACAGGAGGTCACAAACACATAGTAAGACTGGACATCCCTGTGCAAGACACACGGCTGGAGATCAATAAAGCATGTCACTGAGTCAAGCTCCTTTGGGCCTGAAGCATTTGACCACATCCTGACCAGTAGCCTTTTGATCCCAAAAACACATTCCCTTTTCCCTGAAATGCCAAAGTTCAAAAAGAAAAAAAATATATCTTAATATGTGTAAACTGATGACCCATGGCATCTATTTCACCCTGGCATTCTCTCTCTTCACAGAACTGGGGAAGCTACAGGCAGCGGAAATGAAAGCTGCAGCGCTCAGGGCCAAAGGAGGGGCGTTGCACTGACTTGGTGAGGGACTGGGCCTTGTGCTGCAAGAAGGTGTCTCTGTGGGCACGGATGCTCTGCAAACTCTTCCTGTCCATCAGCTTGGCCGCGGGAGGAACCTTGTTGATGAGAAAGGCATCAGGGAACCAGATGATGTTTGCGGTCAGAGTCACAGCAGGGACCTGAGGAGAGGAGCTGAAATGGTCAGATGGTTCATGTTCACACAAATACAATATTGTATAAGTACAAGCATAAAAGGCCACAAAACAAATACACACCTTTTTGCAAACATCCAACAGAGATTTGTACAACTTCTTGTCTACAGTCCTGAAAATGTGAAAATGCAGAACAAACAGACCAGAGACTCCGGCATACTTGTCCCGTTGGTCAATCTCGGAGGGCTCCCCTGAACGATTCGATCCAAGCCACAAAAGAGAGTCAACATTTATTATGTTGTTATTATTCATGAGAATTAGGACAAACTTTATAGCCGTTTTACAAAACACTGGGGAAGTGGAGTGGCATGATCCACAGCTGGTTGACCCTAACCCTAACCCTAACCCTAACCCTAACAATCTATTAGTGTGATAAACAGTAATGCACAAACTTACCAAGCTTCGATTCCACGTTAGCAAAAATAGTGCGGATGTTGTATCCAAACTCCTCAGCAAACATAGTGTTTTTAGAGACAGACACGCCTTCTCCGGGATCATCAAACCTCTGATCCACACAAGCCTGTTTGGAAGAGCACAAGGCGTTACGCAGATATTCGGGGCTTCCACGGGTCCATTCTACCACAGTCCATCATCTGTATGTATGTCAAAGAGCTTCAATATTACAGCCTGATCACCTGAAATATCATCCCATCCAGCAACTGGCCTTCCAGCTTCAGCAGCAGCTTCTCAAAGGGCTTGAGTTTCTCTTCGGAGATGGCAAACTTGGACGGGTTATGATGCACTGACTTCAGTAACCTATGAAAAACGACTATCGGATAAACTCACCGGGCAGCCATGGCAATCTCATGTACCACTGGGCTGCACAGTATCAGTCATGCTTTTGTTATTTATACATTTATAAGCCTGTCATTACAATCATATTGGTATCACTTCACTTTTGACGGACGAGTGCCTAACGCATTGATAAACACCGCATAGATGCTACAGTTCAAAATATACTCAGGACTAGGCAAAGAAACATTCGTGCACTATATGTTACATTAATACCAAATCCTATGCTAAATAATTCTCTCCAAATGATCTCATATATTCCAGGTGACTTCAAATGCAAAACCTATGAAATCTCAGAGCTGAACTACAAAGTGCTGCCCTCACAGGAGGTAAAGAGTTCACATAAAAGTACGCCTGGTTGTCTCAGCCAAACTCGTAGGAGCTTGCTTTTGAAAGTGAACTTCTATGCAGTGTCACAGGCAGTGGGAGCCTAATAATCTAAGTCTAATAATAATAAAGTAATCATGTAAGAGTTTATGAATGCGTTGTACACCCTTTCATCAATTGTTAACATAATATTAAGTAGAAGAAGGAACATTAAAAACAAAGAGCACCTAAGAGCACCTAACCATTACGATACGCACCTCTTGTACATCTTCCAGTGCTCTTTCAAGGTTGTGTGATTCTCCATGATCTCATCCAGAGTAATAAGAACCACTAGGAGTTCCCCCAGGTGCTCATATACTGTCTGTGCACAAGGCATTGGGGACCGTCCATGAAAGACATTACATTACATTACATAGCAACTTATACCAAATTCATTAGTTACAATGACTATTTGAAATCTAGGAACATATCAAAAGTACCTGAAAGTGAACCCCAGAAGACTCAATAATTTTAGTGGCAGCCCTACAAAAACACAACATTTGAAAAATTGCAGAAAATTATAAAACTGCTCAACATTTTTGGTGCAGATGCAAGCACACTTACTTGTTACTGTTGTAAAGAGCTGCTAACTGATGAACCATGTTGACCACAACCTCAAAACAGCGAGACACAAAACATGACAGCTCCTGGATTGAACATCAAAAAAAGGATCAAATCAGACTGAGGAGTTTAGATCTCACCTTTTGCACAGCAATAAGCATGAATGCGATGAAAAAGACTGATATTTGACAGATAGGAACCCAGCCCTTCCACTCCTCACCTGTAAAAAAGAGATGAATCTGCCCATCTGGATCTGGGACTCCCCCTCCACCACACTGGTGTCTGAGGCTGCAACACAACAACAGCAACAACTTGTGAGCCACACATAGTGCAACACACGTCATTACAGGACCACAGCAGCATGGCACCACAGCAATGGGGAAAAAGATGTCTGCATGTGTGTGTGTGTGTGTTTGTGTGTGTGTGTGTGTGTGTGTGTGTGTGTGTGTGTGTATGTCTGTGTGTGTGTGTGT
>JASCIP010000117.1:0-12588 GCA_034783695.1 Sardinella gibbosa | reverse complement strand
CTGTGATTTGTGGCTATTTGATTGACTGAAACCCTCCACTGGTCCTCTGTTGGTGTTGGAGGGCAGGAACCAACTCTTTTAAATACTGTAGCTTGGCCAGTTGGCCAGTTATTCAACTAAGAGACAATGGATATCAAAAATGACTCATGGACTAATGATCAGTGACTTCAGAAAGTGCTGATTTTGACAATTAAAACATTGTGAATATCATTTCTTTTCACAGCCTACAATGGAGCTGAGTACAATCAAGTGATACACTCCATGATTTGAAGACAGGTATAAAACAAAAAACTGAACAACAGAGGGCTTCTTATTTCTGAACAAAAACAGCTTGAGTATTCTGACAAGAATGAATCCTGGTACATTCCCACTCCACATTCCCACTCCACAAGTAGAAGAGACTGCCCTCTGCTGGTACATATGGGGCAAAAACATTGACATTGTCAGTTGGTTGTTTTTCCTTCTGAACTCCTCTACCAAAGATTCTTAAAACACTAAACTCTCTTATCTGGCTTTATCAAACACAGAGGATGGCACCCTTCTGTGGTTTTACTGCCAAAATGGCTGCCACTGACCTTCATGGTGGGCGTGTGGGCAACTCTTTTCTGTATGGCGGTGGTTGTGGTTTTGGAGAGGATGCCAGCAGAGGTGTGGGTCTTCACCGAGGTCAGCTCGGAGGTTGCCCTGGTAGGAGACAGCACTCGAGAGCCACTCAACTTGCTTTCAGATGAAGCTACATCAGAGAAGAGTGGAAATTAGTCTCTAAACAACTGACCAGGAAGTCAGCACAGGCACAAAGTTCATGTTTCCAGTATCTAGTTTAATATTTGAACTGTGATTATATCGTCCAATTCAATGCAACGCCCAGATTAAAAAGGTTTGGTTCTCGGAATTAAAGACTATAGAAACAGTGTAAATTAAATAAATAAATGCATACATAGAAATTATAGGTGCAGAAATTACTGCCTATGCAAAATAGTAATCTGTAACGGTACTTTGTATATTATACATTACACACTATGGTGCATTATTCACCAATATACTGCACTATGGAGTTCTTACCTTTAAGGGAAAGTGCAGAAGGGTTAGGCCGATGAGCTACTCTTTTCTTCTCCCCAGAGAAAGAGGAGGAAGAGCTGGAGGAGGAAGAGGATGCGGCAGCTTTAACCGCTACAGCGAGTTGCTCAGCCTGTTGCTGCGCCATCTGCATGCGCTGATAGCAGATCTCCTGTGCCGTGGGCCTCCGGTAAGGCCGAACCACAGATGCCCGTGACGACTCCGCCTGCACAGTAAAATTCCAGATAAAGGTCCATGTTATGGTAGTGACAGCCTCCAAGGAATCACAAAAACTACATAATTGTATCTTACATTTGGGACACACACACAGACACACACAAGCACAAGCACAAACACACACACACACACACACACACAATATGAAAGTATGAAAAACTCACACTTCCTTTGACTGCAAAATGTGAGACTCGTTTCTTCTGTCCAGGAATGAATGCTGCTAAAGTGCTCTCCCCAACATCGTGGTCTGATGGCTCCTTGGTTGGCTGAGAGGACAAAACAAGGAGAGAGAAAAGGTCCCAGCTCTCAGTTTAGCTCTGGAGGCCATATGGCAGCAATTTGGCAGCAGTCTCTAAATGAATCCAGTGTTCCTACATCTCATCACAGACACATCAGTGCCGGTGTCAGATGCTAAAAGAAACTATCGATCAAAAGCCCTCTCAGTCCAATACCAGCCTATTACTACTGTGTAATGGATTACAGTACAACAGTTTTTGGGGCGAACGCAGCCTGAAGTTCAAGATGACAGAGCTTTGTAAAATGCTTTGTACATCACCCATGGGAATAAATGGGGATCGTAGGAAAACATTTTAAAATGTTACAACCACTGAACTTGGCCCAGATGAGCCTGTTGGCAAATTCAAATTCGCTCTGCAGGTCATGCAGAGTCAAGCCTTGTGCATCCGATTTCCAATTCAATAAAATTCCAGGGACCAATCATAACCGTTTATCTGGTATGGGGAGGACTTTAGCGGAGGAACAACCAATTATGCTGTCTGTGTTATTGTCTGAGGTTAAACTATGAATATGTAGGCTACTTTCAACAACTTTCAACTGTGTTGTTTACATGAAGGATCTTAACAAATGATATTTACTGCACTTCCGAAGATGGTATTGGTAAGATAATACTTCAATTTAATTAGCTGGTTACATCCCTGGAAAAGGGAAGTGAAAAACCTGATTGTACACCCCCACTCAACCTCAACTGAGATGTGGTCTGATTTGCCCAGGCTAGCAGGTGGAATCATCAGATAGGGGAAGATACACAATGCAAAAGGGAAAATAAACAGATCTCTTCCTCTTTTTGACAGAGTACATCTTAAAAGAGCTAGACTTTAGTACCTTTTTCTTACATAGACAGTGTTATGGAAAGGTTTTAAGCACCTGAGAAAATGCAGTAGTGTGTTGGACCCAATCAAAACAATTTTTTTAAACTAAATAACTACAATTAAGGTGCAGAAGACAAACGGCAACAGTCTTTCAAGCATTAATATCCCTAAAGGTGTAATTTTACTTTTCATGCACCTTATACTTGCTGAAACTAAAGCATGTTGCTAAAACTAAAGTAAAGAGGCCATGCCACTAAAAGAACACGGACAGTAGGCCTACCTGTTTGGCTTGCCTCCCTTTATCCTCAGTTTTCACATCTTTGGACTCGTTAAAAATCCGCAGACACTCCTCCAGAGGGTCCGAGTCATAGTCCACATCCTGTAGGCTTGAGTAGTCCACACCTCCATCATCCACATCTTCATCGTCACTCTGGTCATCCTCCTGGCCAACCTCTTCCTCCGAGAATGAGCGCCCTCGGTCGACGAGCCCATCTTTCTTACTGCTCAACAAGCCTGTCCTCCTATGTGCAGCGGCTGACTTCCTCACAATGACCTCCTCCTCTTCCTCATCATCTTCCTCTTCCTCATCCCGCTCAGCCTCCTCTCCACTCTCATCTCCAAACAGATCGGCGTGGCTCAGAGACCTCTTCTTCTCTCTGCTTGCCTTGCTCTTGCTGCTTGACGAAGAGCTGCTTTTCTTGCTCTTGTCTTTGCTGACCGACACACTGCCATGGCTGGATTTGGTCTTGTCCTTATCTTTTTCCTTGTCCTTGTCCCTCTCCTTCCCTGCCGAGTGAAGCTTGCCGTTCTTTTGATCCTTATGTTTGGACGATGAGTCCCTTTCGTGCGTCTTTTCTGACTTATGCTTTTTGACCTTGGCACTCCTCTCCTTCTCTTTGTGGCCTGACTCACTCTTGATCTTCTCAGGCCTCTTGCTCTTACCATCCGAACTCTTCTCCTCCTTCCTACTCTTGTGCGCTTCCTTGTCCTTCTGTCTGCTTCTGTCCTCAGTCCTCTCGGGCTTCTTTATGCTCTCTGAGCTCGGTTTCTTCTTTTTATCACCGCTGGAGCTCCCCGTTCTCTCCTTCTCACCACTGCTCTTTCCACTAGGCCTTTTCTCTTCTCTTTTCGCATCTCCATTCTTACTGCTCTTCTTGTGAATGTCTTTATCTTTGTCTTTTGATTTCTTTTCAGGAGCTTTCTCTCTGGGCCGTTCCCGCTCCAGGCACTCATCTGGGTCCTCTGAGTCCCCTTGTGAGGAGCCTTCCTCTGGCTTTGAGTTTTGGCTGCCCTGCTGTTTAAGAACCCTTACAGAGGAAACAACGTCGCTCTTGTCCTCCGAGCTTGTCCGAGCACCGTCTTCTGTCAAGCCTCTGGCATTCTTCCGTTGCTTCAGGTGGCTGATCAGCGTTGGCCGGTACTCCGTCCCAGAACTTTCCCTGTCTGACTCCGACAAAGTATACTTCTGACTGTCCACCACTGGCTGCGGAGGCCGCTGTTTTTTGACAGTAGGGACATACTCCTCATCCACAGATTGCTTTCTCTTACTAGTAGGCGGAGAGGCCTTCTTAGTCTCTGTGTCAGTATTTAGCGTCTTCTGACCCTTGTTTTTGCTGGCCAATTTGGCTGAGTAGTTAGATAGAGGGTCATACTCCATATCAGTGAGTGGTTTGGATGTGTCAAGTGTGTACTTGTTCTTGCCAGATGTGGAACTCTTTGGGCTCGAGGGGAGATTGGACGTGTGTGAGGTCAGACTGAAAAGTAAAGACTTTTTTGCTGACGTTTTGCTAACAGCTGTGGGTATGTACTCCAAAGAATTGCCATGGTTATCCTCACTTTCTGAGGACAAAGGGGATTTGGGTGTGTCCAGTGTGTATTTGCTCTTGACAGATGTGGTACTCTGAGGGCTGGAGGGAAGACCGGAGGTGTGGGAGGTCCGACTGAAAAGTGAGGACTTTTTTGCTGCCGTTTTGCTGACAGCCGTGGGCACGTACTCCATTGAACTGCCATGGTTGTTCTCACTTTCTGAGTCCAAGACATATTTATTAGAGCGGGGGGTGGGACTGTAATCAGTCCCTTGTGTCATCTGGTAACTCCCAGGGTCATATCCCTGATGAGAGGCAACAGGGGCGGGCTTTTTCCGTTTGGGTCCTTCAGTAGATGAGCTTGTTGTAGGCTCATATTCCTGGTCCCCCATATGCGAGAGCTTTCTCTTCTCTCTCTCCACCTCACACTGCACAGCCTCGATGGCACGATTGACCAGCTCAAGCTCCATGGCGCCTGTGTCCACCGGAGAACCTGATCGCAGCTTGGCCTCAGGTTCATCATTGCGATGGTTTTCTGGTCGCACTACCTCAGGACTGAAAGGGTCGTAACACTCTTCTGCTGAAAGATACACACCAAAAAGGAAAGCGTTACAGCTCGAAGTGAAAATCAATCAGCAGTTGTGATCAGACACAACAGGACCAGTTGATCAACATCCAGCCATCATATTAATGACAAATGCCAGCAAAATCAGTAGACAATAACACACACATTTCATTTAGAGAACATAGTATCTGCAATGTACAATGTATGCTGTCGGTGACTAGTTGGAAAATGATGTTGACATTTATATCACAGCAATTAATTTGGATCGCGCGATGACACAAATTTGGCGAATGTCACCATTATTTGAATTTTCCACAAAGCATTGTTTCAGGTCAAGGAAGAAATACATGATATAGTCTATAGCATCAACTGCTTCTGATAATCGCAATGTAAAAACAGCTCAGAACACTGGACTGCAGCTGTCGCGTAGATGTATTTGTTTACAGAGGGAAAATGGAAATCACCATTTGTACTTGAAGAAAGTTCTTTAGTTTTTCTGAATTCAAACGCTCCATAGGAAGTTCTTCTCTGGTTGCTGTGTCTGAAGTGACAGTACGGTCGGTTGCACCCATTTTTGACGATCTTCCCGTTATAGCTCTCGCTGTAAAACGGGCAGTCAATCCCACGGAAAAACCCGGTGGATCTCAACATAGTCACCCAAAGTCTCTCGCATTCCCATGTAATTCAGGTCAAATCAACACAAGTTAGACTTCTTTATTGAATAAATGTACACCTATCTCTAGATGAAGCTTTCTTTTGCCACTTTCCTTCTCAGTAGGAACAACAAGCGTTCGCACGACGCCATCTTTTATTGTTCAACTAAGAAAAAAAAAAACATGCATCAAAGGCCCCAGCCGTCGCACGTTATTGACGTCATGAGGATACCTGGTCACTCTGCCTGTCGAAGTGAGTCAACCGACGTTGACAAAATGGTCCTTGTTCAAAATTTATGCTCACTCAACTTGTATAAACTAAATTGAGAGAACTTATCATGCCATCCTGCAATTCTAGCAGTTAAACCCATCCAATCATCATTGCAGAATGATCATTCTTCGGAAAAAACATGCCTGGACCAGAGCCCGTCATATTAAAAGTTCTCTGCCTGGACTGAGAAAGAAGGCTTGTTCATGCAGGCTCAGATAATAAAATTGGCCAGGCCTACCAGGTCTTTTTCTGAATATAAACTTAAAGTAGCGCATACATGATCATGAGAAGGCGTTAACGTGAAACTTCACATGTTGAGACATGGGAGAGGAAAGAGACATTTCTGTTTGAAGTTATTTAATGACAGCAGTAACTGACGCACACGCACACAACTTTAGAGCCTTATTTTCGCAAGTCCCGGGCTCACAGCGTTTTTTTTCCTTTTTAAGTGTAGTTGCGGTCATTTTAAATTGGCTCCTGCATTTCTTCAGTGAAATGCATCTCCAAAACTTCAGAAATAGGCTACAACGTTGATGTGAAAAAAAAAAATGCAATAGCCTACAGTTCCTGGAAGTGAACAAGTTCTGCCAAAACTGCATTTTGTTGTAGGCCCACTCAAAACACTGCAGATTTGACATAAAATATAAATATTTGTGAAACAGCACTTTCCAAGGCAACAGCTCATCTTCTTGTGGCCTTCCAACCTAGAAGAAAAACAGTTAGTTATAGCTTACTGACTAACGTTACACCAGAGATGTAGCCTAGTTTAATAGGCTAAATAATCAAACTAGAGATTTAAAACATTAAAGGCGAATAAAACATTTGTGATTAAACAAGCAACTTCATGAAGGAATAGTTTGTTTAGGCCTGCAGAGAGCATTGAACGTTTTTAAAGAAAGTAACTCACCCCATCATCCAGAAGTTGCTGCGTAAAAGAAGCCTCAGCAAGAACGTTGAATCTTTTTAAGTTTTCTGTAGGTCACTGAGGCCGGTCTGTCAATTAACTATGCTAATTAATTAGGTTAATTGCCTTGCTGGCACCACGCAAAGGAGTGATGAACAGTGAATTCTAGTTATGTTTCCTCCTCGCCAGCAGGTGGTAGTTATTAGGGTGTGATGGCTCTGCTCGACTGTTGCTCTGCTGTCAAACATGTGCCGTGGCCGGCCACGGTACTTACTGGGCATGCGCACATCAGTCTTTCTTTTTCAGTCCAGCGGAGTCCAAAACCCTGTCTGTGACTTCGGGCTCCTGAAACAGGAGATCTAAAAGTCCTCAAAATGGTCAGTAAAGTGCCACGATATGCATGAATTCTAACATATATGACAGTACACTGTTGTTTTATGCCTTTATATGTTTTCTACATTTTTACAACTATTAGGATGATTGTAGATTCTTACCGGTTTAGCATAGCGGTAGTCTTTTCAAACGTGGCCTAATGGCCAGAATTTCCGATAGTCTTTGAGTTGTTGGATACTGCGTTTGTGTGTCAATTCGTTTGCAGTTTTGTCCTTGTTTCGGCACCGTTTTTCTGCAAGGAAATATGATTTTCAGGAAACAATGTAACTCGTTTGTCTTGTGATCTGAACATATTGCCAACTAGCTAGCCTTTCGGCTAAAGCTAACGACTGTGTGCTGCCATGATTGTCAGGTTCCCTGCGCTAGACGTAGGCCCAACGCGACTCGAATGAAGTTAGATCTTCGTATTCTTTCAGCATGAGCCGGAAGTGTCAGTGATTTTTGTTTGCCGGAGTCAAACTTATCTTGCCTGCATGTTTTTCAGGGATTTGTTAAAGTGGTGAAGAACAAGGCCTACTTCAAGAGGTATCAGGTCAAATTCAGGAGGAGGAGAGGTAAACTTTCTTGTGCTCTTTCTCTTTGCTTGCTCCCTGACTTGCAGTCATCCTGACATGTGCATTCTAAATATCGTGATTGCTTGTTCCTTTCAGAGGGAAAGACTGATTACTTTGCCCGCAAGAGACTGGTTGTTCAGGACAAGAATAAGTACAACACCCCCAAGTACCGCATGATCGTGCGATTCTCCAACAGAGACATCGTCTGCCAGGTTCGTCTGAAAGTTTGCTGTTGTGTGGGCATGAGCTCACATCAATAATGTGTGTAGACATTAATGAAGACTTTTTACACTAATCATGCCTGTTCTTTATCTGTGTGTGTTCCATCAGATCGCCTATGCCAGGATCGAGGGAGACATGATTGTGTGTGCCGCCTATGCCCGTGAGCTGCCAAAATATGGCATCTCTGTAGGACTGACGAACTACGCCGCCGCTTACTGCACCGGTCTGCTTCTGGCTCGCCGGGTGAGGATTATGATCAAACACACGCACACAGATTATTCACTATTGAATGCCTATCTCAGCATAAACACTGTAGACAAAATAGTGTCTGGAGTGCCTCTAATGGAAGTCAGTAGTGCAGGGATGCAAATGTGATGCACAAGTAACTGACTTTTGGAGGGTAGCATGGTAGTGATTTCATGTGAGTTTTGAAAGCCCCTGTGTGTTCTTGAAAGACCAAAATACTTAAATACGCTGGGCTTTACATGTGTCATGCTTGTAGTGTGTTGAAAGACAAGTGTTTGCTTTGACCAGAGTCTCATTCAAACTGCAAGTATGGTTATTACAGGATGAAAACAACTGCCGATGTGGAACACCATGTGGTGGTTACTTGTTGCATCCGAAATAATTTGAAACTTTCAAATGATGACGTGAATTGCAAGGAATGTGTGCACAGTTGAAGTCGCTTGATGTAATGCTCATCTGAACTTGACTCTTGTTGGGGACCTGGTTAAAGATGTTTTGTTAAATTCATTGTGCAATCTTCGCATGGATTACGCAATGTGTAATGTCAGTGAAACTCCGGACTGGACAATAGACAATGCTGTACTTCACAGGACTCCTGGTCATTAAAGAAAGTAAAGTTTAAGTTTAACAGGAAGTTTGCTTAAAAGTGCTCAAGAAGAACTAGATTCTGAAAGGTGTTGCGGAACTTCGGACTTTCAAAGGCCGATTCCTGCTGGTAACTCCAGTGTTTTGCCATGCACAATGTCCTTATCCGCTCAGTAAAGCCATGATATAAGTTTTTCTAGCTCGTAGTCAGTCAAATGAACTGAATATTTGTGTAGCAATATGGCCAGTTAAGGTCTTTGATTGGTACTCGGAAGATGAATCTGGTGTGTGCTGCTAAGGGGACTAGGGTTAATTTGTGGCAGGTTAGTTTTTCTGATGTATGGTGGAATGTAGTTATGGTGCTTTTCTGGCAACTGCTGTTTAGCACTTGAGACCAAGCTACAGGCCAGCCATGTTTCTTTGCCCCCCCCCCCCCCCAACCAACCTGAAGTGTTTTTGAGCAGCAGCGAGACCAACTTCAGAACTGCTGATATTTAGGTTGTGTAGAATCATAGGAAAAGTTGTGCGCTTTCAAAAAAATAATTGTATGGAAATTTAGACCATTATTTCCACATTGTTGCATGCAAACGGATTAAATGACATCTTTGCTTGTGCTTCCTCAGCTGCTGAACAAGTTCGGCCTGGATAAGGTGTACGAGGGCCAGGTTGAGATCACAGGCGACGAGTTCAATGTGGAGAGTATTGACGGGCAGCCAGGTGCCTTCACCTGCTACCTGGACGCCGGCCTCGCCAGAACCACCACTGGCAACAAGGTCTTCGGAGCTCTTAAGGGTGCCGTTGATGGAGGACTGTCCATTCCCCACAGGTGAGGACCCCACACGGCAAGAAGTTGCTAGCCATGTGTGAAGTTGGCCGTTTACAACCCCTATTAACTGTAGTGGTAGTAATTTAGTGTGGTGAACCGCATTAGCTGGGCTGTTGCATGGTTTGGAGCGCTCGTGCACTCACACACTGTTTGCTGCTCGATGATGATGCATTTCTAAACTGAGCGAATTGTAGTTGGTCCTTCATTTGCACAGTTGATGTAAGCCTGTTTCAAGACGGGGCTGAGGGCAGCAACACGGTCTGTGATTTTGAGCCGCCCTCTGCACAGATGCTCTGGGGTAGACATGGGAGGTATGTCGTGGGCCACACCCGTTACCTTTACTCCGCCTGTTTAAAGGTCAGGAAACGCCAAATGTGAATTTCACATGAAAATTTGGCTTGAAATAAAGCGGGTGAGAAAATGCATGAAATCAAACGAGCCTCTCCACACACAGGATGAAATTAACAGAATGTCAAATTTTTGCATTAGATTTCAGTATTGTCCATTGTGCTGTAGTCTTATCCGAGAACATTGACTGTGTAAGAGGACAGGTGTTAATTAAATATCCCATTTATTGGAAATGTTATGAGACAATTTTCTGCTTATATTTGGCAGTATCCACAGGTGTCAAATTTTAGATGCCAATGAATATGGTGGCTTGGCTACATTCATTTTCTATGTGTGGTCTGTGTTTTATTTCTTTATTTAAGCTTGAGTGAACACTAGCCTGCTTTTCTGGTGTTTGGTTAATGAAGTGATGCCGTGGTGTGTTTTTTTAAATATACAATAAACAGTTCTAAATCTAAAATATGCCTAATCTGACAGATCATTCCTTCTGTCAGTTCACCTGATTAAAGGATGTTCCTTCTCCCATGCAGCACTAAGCGTTTCCCCGGCTACGACTCCGAAAGCAAGGAGTTCAACGCTGAGGTCCATCGTAAACACATCCTGGGCCTGAACATCTCGGAATACATGAGCCTTCTGATGGAGGAGGATGAGGATACCTACAAGAAACAGTTCGCCCGCTTTATCAAGAATGGCGTCACCCCTGACTCGGTAAGAACATGACCCTTCTCAATGCCACTCTGGTCTAAATAGACTTCCCCACCACAATGTCAACCTCTGGATTAGGATACTGCATGTGATTAAATATTAAAAAAAAAAAAAGTGAGGCTGAAGCCATAATGCTACTTATTGGTATATTGCATCAGGTCTACAGAGGTCTACATGCAGGAGATCAGAGCAGTAGCATGTTCAGTTTTAATGTTTTTAGGGGAGATTCCTGAAGTTTCTTAAATTGTCTGGTTTGTACTAGTTCTTGTGTTTAAAGTGTGTGTCTGTGTGTGTGTGTGTGTGTGACCTGTGTACTGCAGATTGAGGAAATGTACAAGAAGGCGCACGCAGCCATTCGTGAGAACCCCGTACACGAGAAGAAGCCCAAGAGGGAGGATGTCAAGCCGAAGAGGTGAGTCTGGCACCAGAGATGAGGAGTGTGGGTGTGGGGGGGGGGGGGGGCGGCGTACTGAATGGAACAAGGAAATGGCCAACATGACCAATATTAATGTTGCACTGTGTCTTCACCTAATGAGGTGGAAGCCCAGCTTATCTGTAAAGAAGTTGGCAGAAATGATTCCAATTCTTAGATCAATTTATGAGTAGAGAACCTTAAATGCCATTTGGACAGAAATGCCTTTTAAATTTCACTGTGCTGCCATACGGTGGGGCATGAGAATCCAAAAGGGTTCCCTTGAAGTTATTCTTTAGTCTTGTAATTGTAATGTAGTGTAGTGGTAATTGTACATACCTCTAGCCTTTCTAACATGAGGCTCTGTGGTCAGTTGAACTATTGTATTGATGTGGCATTATCTGTCTGCTTGTGTGTACATGCCAGACTTCAGCATCTTGTGATTAGAGGTGCTCTATGCATGTGCTGAAGGTAGCCTTTTGGAATGGCGCTAAGGCGCATGTCTGGCCCATTCCTAATGGACTGTTCCATGCTGCAGGGAACATGTGTTTCTGTGTTCGAAAGTGGAATCATGTCTGGCTGTTTCCTAATGGTGTGTTTGTTTCCTGTTGTGGCAGGTGGAACCGCGCCAAGCTCACTCTGGCCCAGAGGAAAGATCGTGTGGCCCAGAAGAAGGCCAGCTTCCTCCGGGCTCTGGAGCAGGCAGCCGACTAAGGCTCCTGCAGGCTCTGCTCCCAATGAGTGCGGCAAATCACTTTGTTCTAATAAATCTATTGAAAAAAGACTTCAGAGAGTGCCTGTGTATGCCTGGGTGTGGGTGTAATGCTTTATATTACAATTTCATTTTTTTTTTTTTTTAATACAAACCATTAAATTTCTATTGATTTGCCACTAAGGGTCACTGCTGTTTCTTGCATGGATCTCAGTGCAGATTTTAAAGGAGCTGTATGTAAGAAATTCATGTAAATGAATCATAAAATGGCCTTGACATATTGGAAGACATTAAGGAATCATGATCATTTAAAATACTTCTATCATTGGCAACAGTAATCCAGCCTAAATATCGGCATTACGAAATTGTATTTGCAGCCCTCAATTTGTGTTTACGTTGTCATTATGTGTTTACTATTCGCATATTATGTATTTTGGCCTGTTGCAACACCCTCCACACCTCTGATTTTGGCAACCTAGCTTGTAAAATGTTGAGAGTGGAGAATACTGTGTTCTGTTTGTTTTTGTTTGTATCTTTTTGTTATTGCAGTACCAGATTTTGGCCACAATCTTACATACAGCTCCTTTAAAGTTTGGGGATTTTTTTTTTTTTTTTCCCCCCACGTTTACGCAAGAAAACTATTGGTTTTCCTTAACACCTGAGTGGCTGTGAGGAGGGATGAATCATTCGGAAACTTTATGCAGTTCAGTTCAATGAGGACCTTTTTTGTTTGTGGAGCACTTACACAGTGTAAATCCAGCCTTGAGCCATTTTCCTGTTGCATGTAGCGCAATTTCATTTTTGTTCCAAATCGTAGGCATCTCCCCTTGATCAGCTTGTTGCCTGGCTGATGAAAACACTGGAAAAAGTCCCATCTCTGGAGACAACACAGGGGCTGTAAATGTCAAACAAACTATAGGGGCACAGGCTGGGCACCAAAACATAAACCACATTTCAGCTAAACACCAAGATTGTCGGGTGGGGG
>JASCIP010000110.1:3733301-3744933 GCA_034783695.1 Sardinella gibbosa | reverse complement strand
CCGCACACACACGCAAAAACACCTAAGTAAATGCATACAGTTCAAAACACTGAAATGTCAGTTCTGACTGAGACCTAGGGTAAAAGTGGGAACGGAAACGTGTTGTAATGCAATAAACTGTAAACTTTCTCTTTTGCAAGGCTCACTGAAGGCCGCTCAAGTTAGTGGGGGTGAATATGGATTCCAGAGGCTGGTGCTTTCCTGGCTGGATGCTTATGCTGGGACATGCTCGCTCGCTAGCACATACAGAAACACTTCCAAAACTGATATCCCAACTTGGCTTCAAACTGAGGGAGCCCGTGTACCTCCATTTCTTAGCTCAGTGATGTTTAAATTATTTAAGGAATTATGAGTGTAGAATAACAGACAAATTCCAGTACAACACAAATATCAATTGATTCCTCTATATTCGTAAGTAGCTTACATGAAAGTAAAACATGCAAAGTTAATGTCCAGTGACTATGGCTAAAAATGAGAGAAGATGTGTTTCAAGTGATGCACACAGTACACCTCCTCCTTTTATTGGCTACAGCTGCAAGCTGGTCTCAGACGGGTGTTTTAGTTGGAGTGAACCAGTGAGTCGGCTAGGAGACACGTTTTAGCTTAATGCAGCCTGAAGAATTAGTTGCCTCTGAGACTGATTGAAATAAATTCATATTCTGAATCAAATCCTTTAGGTGGCCACCCAGGTATACCTCTTGCGTATGAGGGTCGAGTAAGCCATGGAAACTTGCTAGCATACTTTGCAAGTAATGATGAAGATTTTGGATTATTGCTGCAAATTTGGAATGGAAAGACCTTACCTACTCCTCTGTTAACTGAGCCAACAGTATTATCAGTATATGGAATGTGAAAGGCAGGCAACAGATTGATGTCAGTTAGTTATTTGTGCTGCATTTTGTACTCGTGCCCATTGTCTTCCTAATACTGACTTCATTGATTCCAAACAGCACGTCTATGCCACATATGGCATAGCTAATGACTATTGTGTTTCTGTGTGAATCTAGTGCAAGCTAGAGTTTGACTTGAGTTTGAACCATTTAGATATTAGTGGACTCAAACACACAAACTTCAGCTTCATGCTCCTGTATGTCAGTCTTTCCAGAATGGGCGGAGCTGATGGCCAGTAGTCATACCATTGGATATGCACATAGAGATTTGTACCAGTGTCTGCTTGTTCTTCTTCCTGCTTCTGCTGATTGCTGTTGAGGCAGTTTTGTGTTCCCATTAATTTCTTTACACCTTGTCCAGGCGGGCAGTATTTGACCTAGACTAGGGCTAGAGAATGTGGTTAGCTAGTGTGAAACTAAGAAATATGTGTTTAATTGTTGTTGTCATTACCAGATAAAATGTCTCGTAGCAGTAGGTGATTGAATATGGTGTCTTTAGCAAAGGATTCCAGTTTTGGCTGAAATGGTTTTGGCTCGGTGCGTTGTCCTCAGTCGTTTTGAGTACTGTACCTCACTGTTGCACTTTACAAACCGGAGTGAGGAGAGGAGTTTTGTCATAGCCATGGCTTCCAATGACAGTGCGATGCAAGGGATGTAGTAAGGCAATAATGCAAACGTATCTTTTCCCACTGGCCAAAGGGCAAGTGTGTGTCTGTCCACAGTGGCTTCTCTTAGCTGGAGGTGGAGTCAGGGCAGACTGGAGCTGGCGAAACACACTGGTATGCATGAGAGAGGCCCACTCTGGTCATCTACAGTGGGAAGGGTCTCCACAAGCATGTGATGATGGATGAGAGGATCTCGGAATCTTAAGGCTTCTAGTCAGCCAAGATCCTTCAAGTTGCCATGTGTTAGTCGTGCTTCATGGCATTGATTTGTGACCCAGGGGCAGCCCAGTGGGAAGCAGGTAGAGCTGAGGAGCTCCATTAGCGCCATGTGTCAAGGGCTAACGGGGAGAAGGCATGCCATGCACCACCACCACTTTCATTTGGGACATTGGGCCTTTCACATGGCCCCACATCGTAGCTTCCTCTTTGCACACAACATTGACCACTGAAATGAAGTTTCTTGATTTATTAAAAGCAAACATGAATTTGTTTACAGTATCTCTAAAAATGTAATAGATTTCTGCATGACAATAATGTATGAAATGTCAAAAGGAAGGTTTCACTTGTTCACTGCTTCCTAAGTGTCCTTTTTTGCTTTCGAGGGGTTTGACACATAAGATATTGCTGACTAAGTAATGTTCTCTTATTTAAATACCAGTGAATGAAAACATAAAACGTCACCACATGCAGGTTTTGCATCTCACATAGTCTATCTAGGCCGAGGCTTTCTAGTTATTGGGCTCCAGCTGCATAAACGTTCATTTGGATTGTATACAGGCGCTTGAGTGTGTCCAATAGGATCAATGACTGTTTATCATACCATGCCACTGTAGTGAAATCTGCTAAAAGCTACTGCTTTGATTACCATAAGTCATTGCCTTGGTTTTTACTAAGTGAATGTACTTTGTAATGCGCAAGGTCAAGCTGCTAATTCTTTGCACTTCTTTTGCACATCTGTGTAAGACTCAATAACTGGTCACAGAAAAAAGCAATGTGATAGTTGAATATATTGTTTCCTCTTGTAAATAGCATTGTTTCTCATTTCATCGAAAAACCAATAGCCAAAAAGCCAATAATTGAAAGAAAAACAAATGATGTTGTCTTACAAGCTTTTATTTGCATGTTATAGTCAGCAGACATGGTAAGCGCTCAAGACAGCCTATGTATCAATGTTTTTATGTTTGGGAGATTGTAGAGAAACAAGATCCTTTATAACCATCACAGTTTGCTGCACTACTCATTTCATTCCAAACAGCGAGTCTTTTTAAACAATTTGAGTGCAGGTCAGTTTTTTTGTCTTTTTTCTTAAACTGCCATCGCCTGTCATGGCTGAACCTCTATTATCATTTTTATTTTCAATTTAAACTATTTTACGTGTGATAAATGTATCAATGAGAAATGCATAGTATTACTATACTCATTTACATTGGAAAAGGAAATTAAAGTAAAATTGATTGAGAAAGAAGGAATATTGACATAGGCCTATCGTACTGTTCCATACTTGTTCTACACTTGTATGGTTTAATTCTCAGCCTCTAAAAATATTGATAAAAATAATTATAATTCTGTGGTGAATCTACATTTGGCATATTAATGGTTTTCCACTGTGCATGGTGCAGGTCATTGTATATTTGTGAATTGGGTCACTGACCAAAGATTACATATCTAATGCTGTAGTTGCGATGCAGGAGAGCGATGTTTTATCAATTTCTTTATCATTGTGTCTATTACCAAAAGGAATAAACTAAACCGCAACAGTCATATTTAAGCCCAAGCATCATAAAGCAACGTTTTTTGTTTGTTTGTTTGTTTTTTCTTTAAAAAAGTACTGTTGGCTTTTAAAGTTAACCTCTTGAAACCTCCAGAAGCTCTATTGGCAGATGAATGACTAGCTCCATGATCTGTGAGTTTTCAGTGTATGATAAACATAATACTGTAAGCATTAAAGCCAATTTCTTTTGTATCACATATCACTGTACAGAATGCTTGTAATATTTACAGGTAACGCATGTATTTTAAAGATTTTGATAAATATGGTCTGTAAATAGATATGAAAAATGAAATATAGTTATTTATCAATGAAGCATGTCGATATGTTGGTTGAGTCCATATGGACAGTGTGGTTAATCAAATGGGGAACCACTTGGATTGCGTGCTTTCAAAAAAGGGAAAACCACAAAGCATTTTTGTGCCTTTTTGTATTCATGTATGTATTGTAGACAATCTTGAAAAGCTTGTATACAACCTAACTCCAATAAAATCCTTTGGTATGGGCAAACGTTTGCATTGTGTTCTTTTAGTTGGCTGTTGTTTTATATTTTTCACCACAGGGCAAAGTAAAACAGTATCTTTTCTCCTGGTTTAATTAAAATGTGTTTTGTTAGTCAGCCTGAAGAGGTCTAGCTTTACCATAGTTTGGTTAGATAGGACCCCCCTGTCCAGCATGATTGCATTCTGAAATGAAAATAGACTGTTTAGTCTTTGTGTTTGAGGACACCTGATAAATATTAAGCGTACTGTATGTAAGGTGATTTTTGTTTCCCTGTAGGTTTTCTCACCTAAAGGGACGGAGTTCAGTGACCCCTGTCAGCTGTCTCCGACAGAGTACCGCACTAAGGCTCAGTCTTCAGAGAAGCAACTCCTGCACATCCTGCCTCAGCTGCAGGCCAAGAGGGCCGACTTCCTCACCGTCATGCTGACCGGCGCTCTGCACCAGCGCCGCACCTACACCGCCACTCCGCCGGACACCCAGCACAGCGGGCCGCACGACGACGATGTCACCAAGAGCGAGTCCAGCAGCAGGGCCAGCGATGGCAGCACGGAGGAGAGCCAAGATGGCGCCCCCTCCACTCTCATGGCCGATGAGCCCCAGGAGGGCCTTAGAGACCCCCCCTCTGTGGCCGAGGTTGATGTGGACCCTGACCCTGACCCCGACCCTGACGGAGAGGACGCCTCGAAAACTCTTGTCCTCATCTCGCCAGGAGACAGAAGGAAGTCTCAAACTAGTAAGGATAAGGAGATGGTTACAGAGGCAGATCACCAAGTATTTGGAATCACCCCTCCAACAGAGCATGCCCAGACGGCTGTAGAAGGAGGGAATTCCGAGGCTGAAGCCTCACCCTGTGCTACCCCACCTCACACTCCCAAACTTAGGGTCCCCTCTTCCATTGGTCCTCATCCTCCCATCGCTCCTGCTTCTGTTACCTCTCCTACCTTCACCAAAGTAGAGCAGACCTTCGTCCATATCGCTGAAACGACCCACATGAACGTCATGTCCTCCCGCCCTGCCCAGTCAAGAGAGGTCATCAGCCAGGAGCAGAGCCACAGTGGAAGGGGACATGAGGCCGACTGTTCCGCTGAAGGGGACGAAGCTGCGGAGGAGCCCCCTACTCCTCTCCCGCCACCTAGTGGCATTTTAACTGACCAGAACGTCGTGCCTGAGGAGCCTCCACCTCTGATCTCGGCACACCTGGAAGCGTTGGGGTCTCTGGAGATGGCCGACCTGAGGAGTTTCAAAGAAGACGCCCCTCAGGGGCAGCAGGTGCACCAGGTGGCGTCAAAATGTCGATCGAAGAGCACAAGTCGAATCCCCGTCTTGGTCTCGCAGAGCAGTCCTGAGGACTGGGATGTATGCAGAGAGGTGTTGGCGGAGAGGGGCAAGCAGAGCAATCTGTCACTCCAGAGTGTGCTGAAGAGGAAGGAGCAGTGGAGCAAGCAGGCCTGCAGAGCCACTTCCACTTCTGTGTCCCTGAGCCAGTCCACCACTATGGGCTCAGAGGAGACGTCAAACCCCACAGAGGGGAAGGAGGAGAGGCCATTGCGGAGTAGGATCCCCCAGCCAGTAATCACCATCCAGAATCCTGGGCTCACAAAGGTGGCGACTGGTACTGTGCCTGTCACCTCAGCAAAACCCAGCTTCTCCAAGAAGGCAACAACAGCTTGCAGCCAGTAAGTTCACTAACTTGAAACGTTTAACTTCATTAAGACATTACAATGCGTAGTCACCAGGTCTTGTAGATAGATATACATACACTGTAGATAGATAAACATACACTGGACGGAGAAGATCAGGCCTTATCTGACACAGCACTCAGCACAACTAAGTGCTTTTATGATGCAAGCCCAGAGATCACTGACTGCTTTTGCTATGAATTCTGTTTTAATCAGGCGGTTTGGTTCTCATTTCAGGCCACCAGTGAACAAAGTGGCAGCCATCTTCACCCCTGACCAGAAGAAGCTCCGGTCCACAAAAGCGCACCCATCCAAACCAGACGGCAGCATCCACACACCTTTCCAGCGCAAAGCCGACAGCGCCAGGAACGCTCAGAGGACGGCCGACCCCTCAGCCTCAGACAAGCAGCGACACAGAGCCACTAATCCAGCCAACTCCGCCGCTGCCCCCAGCCAGAGAACAAGCTCCTGCAGCAGATCCAAGGAAGGGGGAGCAGCACAGCCATCAGCGACCACGCCTTCCAAAAAAACGCCCAAAGCCCCAGCTGTGAAGAAAGGCAGGAAAGTAAACAATGGAATAGCCGATAGATGATAAATAGCGTCTCATCGAATGGACTGAGGAGATGGAGTAAATAAGTTCAGCAGAAAATGCCTAAAATTCTAAAAGACAGGCAAACCCTTTTGAATAATTCTTTAGTCTTTTAGTTTGGATCGGCCTTGGCTGTGTGTGCCCATCATTTACTTGTTGCTATTTATTGCTATGCTATTTGTTATATTTTTCTCAACAAGAGCTTCCAAAATGATATGATCATAATAGAAATGATGTGTTCTAATCTATATTAACATGGTGCTATCTGTAAGTGTCCCCCTGTGTGATGTAGATAGGCTACATGATAAAGATCTATTTGTATTTCTTCTTCTTTGGCTCAGATCTAGTCAGCCAGGATGCCTGCCTGCAAACTAGGCCAAACTTGCACCTTTATACCTCTATACCAAAAGTTGGAACATGTCAATCCCCCAAGACCTAGTTTCTTGGTTTGACAGCCACACCATTAATAGTGGTTCAATCCATGAGACATCTTCGCTTGGCACAAATATTTACATGCTCTTTGGAAATCGATAATACAATCCTGCCCTCCTTGTACTCCGGATTCAGTGTGTATGAATTTATAGCCTATCAATTGTGTTTTCTCTTAATACAATTACAATCATTTTGTGAAGAGATGTTTGTATTTTTTCATGTGATGTAAATAGGCCTAATGAGCTTTTTGATGACATATTTCCATGGTTGGAAATGGTTGTCTTGCACTGGTTGTCTTGCACTGGTTATAATCTTCCTTGGATTATATTTCCATATTCCATATATTTCTTTCTGCCTGCCTTTTATGTTAATAAAAAGAGACATGATTTGGAGAAAATAAAAAATGACATTAATTAATAGAACAACATAGTCCAAAAGTGAAATGTTTATGTATTCAAGTCTATTCAGGTTGCAGTAAGCATGCTCAAAGCCATACTCTCACACTTAAACCACACAATACCTAGTATGAAGACATTTTTCTTAGGCATCATTTGAGCAAATGATATTATCCAAGTTTAAGGGAGAGGGGTGTTTTCCTACATACTTTTGTATTAAATCTATTCTGACCTGTTTGGCATAACATTCCTCCATATTTACGTAATAGTAGAACTAAGTGCATGCAGAGTCAGGTGGTCCACGTTTCATGGTGCTGAAGCCAAAGACTGTGACAAGATGCCCTCAAAGAAGGTATTCAAGAGGACACATAACCTAAGTTGAGTAGAATGGGAGGTTCTAGAAGGTTTCACATTTAGAATGATTCATGATGTATAGCGTTCTTGTGAACTCAACCAATCAAATTTATTCTATGATTTTGTTGTCAGTGTTCTGCAATTATGCATCATTAAGGTCCTCATTTAACAACATCAAAAAGAAAACAGACTTTGGTTCAAATAACAACAATATTGTCATTAATTTTCCACTGTTTTGTCGACTCCCCAGATGAGGTGAGATGAGTGCTGGATTTAATCCTTTGGAAACCCTCCATCTGTCTGTTATGTTCCCCCCCTGGCTTAGGACTGACTTGGACCCTGCACACACACACACACACACACAAGAATTTATTGTGTTTCAACACTGATCAATATGAAACTAGTAAAGCTGAATTTTTCCATTACCTCTTTGTGACCATTTTTTGCCCTATTCATCACAGACGTTATATTCGCCATAGATCAGCATTTGAATAGCATGTGATCGTGTACGTGTGTTCTCTGAACTTTTTGCCCTTCTTAGCTTCTGAAGCATCTTTCTTAAAATGAAAAGAGTCATGTTTACCGTTAAAAACCAAGAATGACAGAAACTTAAATAATAAAATAAAAAATGAAAATAATATGACAATGTCAGCAAATTAAAGTTGTTCCAAAACAGTGGGAATAATAAATATAAGATATTTACTTGTTAATAATACTTTTGCATAAATTTAATCCAAGGGAAGAATTGCAGGTCAATATCTACTGCCATACTGTCTGTACTGCTAAATCTGCATAAAATATCTGTAATTATTGTTTTCTTTTTCTTACTATTTTACACTGTAATTTTCATACCGCACCAAATTATACAGCACTAGACGAACAGAGCCATGTGTCTGTGATGATTTTTTCTATGGTCAGGTGCATAGTTGTGACTAAATGAGCATTTTCCAAACAAAGAGCTATTTGTGAGTGTCCTCTATCTGCTCAGCAGTGTGATACAAGCATGAGAAATGGAATGAGATGCAGGGGAGAGACTCCAAACAACAGTCACAGCCTCAATGTCTTACAGAACATCTCTGCCACTGAACTGAAAATACCAACAGGATTGGATTCCATTTTCCTCGTCTTTCCCTGCTAATTTTTGTGGACTTGAAGGACGAAGGACAAAAGAGGGGAAAGGTCAATCCCAAAGACCGCATCTGTTTTGGACTATTTTTGATTACTTTTAGGTCATCGAAAGCATGAGGTTTGAAGAAGTGCTTGAGGAGGCTGGCAGCTTCTCCAAGTTCCAGTTCCTTGTGCTGCACTTGTTGTGTTTACCACGTGTCATCCTGCCTTTAAACTTCCTCTTGCACAGCTTCATCTCTGGCGTGCCCCCTCATCGCTGCGCCCTGCCGCACCTTGGGGACCAGCCCGGGGATGGGGTGATGGCTCTCGCTGACCAAGAGAAACTGACCCAGAATCTGCCCCAAGAGCCGGACGGATCTCTGAGCTCCTGCCAAGTGTATGGGGACCCTGGCCTGGCTCTCAACAGTAGCTCCAATGGGACAGTGAGACTGGCTTGTTCAAATGGATGGGTCTATAACCGCACACAATTTTACTCCACCACCGCTACTCAGGTAGACCCAAGTCAACTATTCAGAATGCTATTACATTTCAAGGGTTGACATTGCTACATTCATTTCACTTTTGTTAGTTACAACCATGCTACAGTCAGGTTGGCTCAGCTCAACTGCGGTTATTGTATCTCACAAGTTGGTTTGGATAAAGACATCTGTTAAATGAGATAAAAAGAATATGCACATCAAACATCAAAACCTACAGCATACACATACATGTACAAACATACTATACAAACATTCAAACAAATAAATATTCACATAAGCATACAACATACATGCGGGCATAAATGTAATCTTCAAATTTACAAGCCAGGGTGCATGGTTTTGCAGTATGAATTGAATCAAGAAACGAAAGTTGATATTTGTACATCATGAATAATTTGCCAACAGTGGGACTTGGTTTGTGACAACAAAAAATATAACCAGCTATTAGCAACATTCTTCTTCATTGGGGTTACCCTTGGTGCAGTGTTATTCGGCTACTTTTCAGACAAGTAGGTTTTTTATGCAATTCCAAATTAATTCAATCAAATAGTCCCAAACAAATATATGTTTTTGAGACAATGATCATCTATATTTTGTCGCCATAAATCTGTTTTAAGGTTTGGACGAAGGCCGCTGATCCTGGTGTCGTTTGTAGCAAGTGCTGTATTTGGGGTGGCCTCTGCTTTATCCACCTCCTACGTGATGTTTGCCATCCTTCGCACTCTGTGTGGAGTTTCCCTGACTGGGATGTCGATCACCACTCTGGCCCTCAGTAATATTCTTTTGGTTCTGCACTGTGTGTTTGTTTCTGCTCATTCAAAGGGCTATCCATATCAAATGAATACATTGAATGACAGGTTTGTGATAGATGCACTACACTCTGAAAGGCGCTACAAATCTGCGTGGTTATGAATGTTTTTGAAATTCACTGTCATTTTCCAACACGGCAGTCCGATTAGACGTTGATGTGCTTTCCACTGAACCTGCATTCCAACGAAACCGTGTTTCATTTATGGCTTCACTCAGGCATTGAGTGGATCGACACAGAGCACCGAACGTTCACCGGCACCATCATCAGCCTGGCCTGGAGCGTGGGCAACATGTTCCTGGCCCTGCTGGCCTACTGTGTAAGGGACTGGAGGCACCTCATACTGGTGGTCACGTCGCCATGCCTGGCGGCCATCATCTCTTGGCGGTGAGATTCGCCCACTGCCCTCTGCCCGCGATGCAAAGTCCGAAACAGTGATCGGAATAATGTCTGGAATGCCTTGCATGGCCATTTTGACTGTCACCTTTGACTTGCAGGTGGATCCCGGAGTCAGCCAGATGGCTTCTGGCCAATGGCAAAGTAGAAGAAGCCAAGAAATATTTGGAGCAGTGTGCCAAGATGAACGGCAAGCATTCAGCCAAACTAGATTCCGAGGTCAAGACTAGTTGAATTTGAGCATGACATAATTCTCAATGTTTGTGTTGTTTTCTCTGAAATGGATCATGTCTCTTCACGGTCCAGACTCTCAGCAAGGTCACTGTTACTGAGGCTGCCAATAAGGACTACACTTACTTGGATCTTTTGAAGACCCAGAAGATGAGAAAAATAACTATTTGCTCTGGAATATTCTGGTACATATTTTCTGATTGCCGAGGAGTAGTCAATGATATTCCTTAAACACCTATAGTTTCTAACTGTTTCAAATCTCTCCTCCTTAAACATCTATCATTCTTTTCTCCTGAATCTCTCGGTCAGGTTTGCTGTGGCGTTCACCTATTATGGAATCAGCCTGAACATCACAGGCTTTGGGCTGAATATCTATCTCACCCACTTTGTGTACGCAGCCATTGAGGTCCCAGCTAAAGTGGGCACCTACTTTGCACTGGATCGCATCGGTCGGAGAAATTCCCAGGCTTACTCCCTGATTATTGTTGGGGCACTATTAGGAATCAATGCAGCCATTCCAAAAGGTATGGTATTATTTCAAGGTCCTCCTAATCACAAAAGCATACATCTCACTTCATGATTGCACTTCCTAAGCATCATTAAATGGAATTTAAAATACATGTGTATTCACAATCAAGCAGAGTATTCTCGAATATTCTCATGAATGAGTTTCAAGAATGCAGATTTAAGAGGCCAAGATTGTATATTTTACAACATGTGCTATTTGTTATGTTTCAGAGTACACAGTTGTGCGCACATGCATAGCTGTTGCTGGCAAGGGCTTCTCAGAAGCTGCCTTCACAACAGCATTCCTTTACACTTCCGAACTATACCCTACACTTGTCAGGTAAGAGGATAAGAAGAAGATCCGTGGCCAGATGAACAAGTCAAAGATCCCTGGGCACATATGTCTCATGCTGATGTCTGATGAAGAAAAAAAATGAGTGCACAATTTAATATATCGAGAGATATCAATTTTGTAAAACGTGGGCATGATTTAGTAAATCGAGCGTACAAGTTAATAAATCGACCGCACGATTTAGTAAAGCATGCACATGGTTACGGTTTCTTGATGCTACCCCATTTCATTTTTTTCACTTCCAGGGCTCTGTAGAAACATAACCTAATTAAGTTACAGTACATGTAAGGCCCAAAAAGTAGAGTCGAAAATGACCTTTTGATTTGATATAAACTGACACTTGGTTAATAATTTGCCTATTGGGTTGGTAGCCAATCTCAGTCCCTATTGGTCAGTCCCCCTGCGCCTTATGGTGGTTCCCTGTCATTAGGCAGTGTGGTCTGGGTTACACCTCC
>JASCIP010000110.1:3709246-3721037 GCA_034783695.1 Sardinella gibbosa | reverse complement strand
GTCATGGTCGGGCGCCTAACCAACTGAGCTAGTGCGCCCCCCTTAAAATCACTTCTGAGGCTTGACATGGCATGACACTCCAGACACCACATTATCAGGTTCTCAGGTTCTCAAAACTGGCTGCTACCGCTAACAGATCAGGGCATACAGTATATAAATGAAACAGACATGCCCTAATCAGTTAGTGGTAGCGGCCAGTTTGCAAATTCGGTCTACGTTGTTGTTCTGATACCTATCAACAGCACTTGCCAGACTCAGACAACAGGGCTTCGGTTTGATTCATTCCGGATAACTCGTTTAACATTTTGCTGAATTCCCTCTGTGTTCTAAGAGGTTTGAATGTGTCTGAAATAGAACTGTTTGTGAGTGTAACCAATTGTCCTACCCTTGTAGCCAAATTAAGTAGTCTAGGCTGATGATGCACTACATCAAAATCAAAATTCCTCTGAATTCCTTGTAAGTATTCTAAGAGTCTGCCTTAGTGCCCGGTGCCCACTTATTAAAAAAAGCCATTGGGCTGAAAACACAAACAACGGTCAATATCTAGAAGGCAGCTACTAACGTAATTTGCTCTTTACACAAATGTTTGAGTTGTGCCCATGCAGAAATACAACCCACAGACAACAAACCACCAGTGTTTTGCTTTAATTCACTGAATTATTAGTATTGCAGACAGTTGTATTTGATGGCAAATGAAGTTCATAATACATATAATGCTAATTAATTAAAGTTAGAAAGCTAATAAAAGTTTATAGTATTAGGGCCCTTATTTGTAAGGAAGAAAACAAAGCAACCGTTTATAGTTGTTTTTTTTTTTTGCTTTTAGTTCTAAATCTCACTGCGGGTTAAGCATTGTTATTTATTTCATCATGTGTTCTTTTTCCTTTACGTAGATTTGATAAACTTGTCTACGTTGGGATCAATGACAACAAGGACTCACAGCTGCAAGTTCTGAAGGCCATCACGAGAAAGTATGTGTGTGATGTAATAATGTGTTTTTTTCCTTCTCCACTGCTGGGTGTGAAAACTGCTGGGTGTAGTTCTCATTGCATACTTTTGGCTTGAAGTCAACTTGAACACAGTTGAATTTGCCTACATTGTGGCATCAATCCAATGTTTTTCTTCACATTTCTTGGCCATTTAGTTGGATTTTTTAATCTTAAGGTATTCCACTAGCTCCTAGCCTGGCGTCCGTTTCACAAAAGCATGTTGGTTGGGAATGGGAAATTGCATTGCAACCAACATAGTAACTTACATAGTTAGACACTATGCTTTTGGGAAACGGACGCGTTGCTAGCACCAGACTAAATCTCAAGTGAGATTTAGTGTGGGGACCACCTACACATTTTCTCGTAGGGGACTTGTGGTTCTGTTTGTCCAATATTTCGTGCATCGTCTTGCCGTCTCTCCCTGTTCTGCGATTGGTTACCAAATCTATGCAATTTCGGCCATGATCGCCGGGCTGTCATGCAGTTCGGAACGAATGCCCAGGCCCTGGTATTCCCAGGATACTTAGCTCCATTAACCTGGCTAACACGTTGCCATGTGTGTGTTTAGGTTCAAACTGGAGCGCGGTGTGAGCCTTGTGGACGTAGTGGCCCGATGCCCCTCCCAGATGAGTGGGGCTGACCTCTATGCCCTCTGCTCCGACGCCATGATGGCTGCTGTGAAGAGGAGGATTCAAGGCATCAGTGAAGGTGGGTCTGATGGCGGAGAGGAGCATTGACCAGGTTACCCTAAGAGATTACCTGTATTGCTTCTTCAGCCATGGATACAGGATATAATGGGAGCCATGGATACAGGATATCATGGGATGCTCTAACCCATTGACTGACCGTGGTTCGATTCTACAGTGTGTTACTGTGCCACGCAGAAGTTACTGTTGCTGTGTGCGTGTGGGATGGACAGATGGATTATTATTTGGGAAGAAATGATTATATTTCCAGCACTGGCTTGTTATTTTCTGAAGTTGTGCCAGGTGTGTGTGTAGTAACCATGTAGAAATTTAGTTAATGTCAGTTAATTTCAGTTTCAATTGGTTATACCCCTTGAGATGCAACGTAGTCAGGCGCTTATGTCTTGGTGGATGTGCAGCCTGGATTGGTCCTCACTAGTGATAGTATGCTTCCCCAAAGAAGACTTTGGTTTGAAGTTCAATCAGCTCAATTACATTTATTTATTGATCAATTAACAATGGAACTATTTCTGCAGCTTTGAATTATTGAATTGAATTATTGAATTATTGAATTATTGAATTTTTCTCTATCACCAAAATCCTTTTAATAATAATATCAGTGCTGCAAAAAAGACTCTCAAACTCCACTTAGTATCAGGGAATAGTTTTAATCACAAGATTCCTCTATTTCGGTGCTCAGTAGCTTACAGCAGTGCAGAACACAAAGCCTGCTTGCGCTATGACCTGTACAGAAGTATTTCAGAGGATGACAAAATAAAGTCCTCTCTTTTTTTAGATTTTCTTTTCCTTTCTTCTCTGATTCTTTCCATTCCTCTGTGTGGCTCCTTGCAGGCCTGGAGACAGAAGATGGCGAGCTCACCCTCTCAGCAGAGGACTTCCGGCAGGCCCTGCTCAACGCCCAGCCCTCCGTCTCCCAACAGGAGCTCCTCAAGTACAAACTCATCCAGCAGCAGCTCACTGCAAAGTAACACCAGCACTGCCTACACTGGGGCTCTTACGCATCCGCCTCACGCACTTCACTTCCACAACAAACACAACACGCACACATCACACAAATACACGCATTCACAGTGCCATCACAGTCAACTATACTATAAACTGAAACCATAGTTTATATAAAGTATAAACATAAAACCATAACTTAAATCCAAGTATTTCAAACTGATCAAATACATCCAATATCAGCATTTTCATTAGACATTTCTCCAACCAAGCAATTTGTTAACAGGTTTATATCTAGTGGGCAAATGTTTTTGAAGACTTTTTTTCTGCATTTTTGGCCACACTTTATATTATGCACTATTATTCAGTTTCACCTCAGCTTGTGGAAGTGTATTAGTGCCGACAGGATGCTTGTCTGTTCGTTCCAAATTGACCCTGATTTCCTTTTGTAGTTTCTTTATGTATTGTACCAGGCTATGTCAGAAGTGTAATTTAATCACACTTTTATCAGAAAAGACAATAGGACAAATTAATATAAAGTGTTACCAAGTTTATTTAATGTAATGTTGTAAATAATGTCTAAAAATGTAAATGCAGAGAAATACTACTGGAAATTTAAATGACTTTGCACCTGCCATCACATGGTAGCTCAAAATAAAAAATTGAGACAATGAACACAAAAAACAAATTTTTATGGTATAAAATTTCTCATGTAAACTTTCAACCTGTGCAAGCTTTTCACTTGTTGCTCATTAGCACAAAACTGCGAGCACTTGTCCATGCTGGGCATGATAGCATAAACCCTGTTGCCTTTTGGTGGAATTCCACTGAAACCAAATTCACAGTGTCAAAATAACCTTTTCTCTGTGATGTAAATACTCTGGCGTTATCAGATAAATCGCACAATTTCTCCCACATATATTACAATTTGGATCAAATTCTCACAATTTAATTCAGTTTTCTACTGAGATATTGAACATGATGTCAATGTACTACTAAGAGTCAAGCATAATTCTGCTTTGATATTTAATGCTATAACATTCTACGATCTTTCTGCTTTGTGCCTTTGGCCAGATCATTGTGTTGTAGTTGTTTTGGATGGCAGCTTAAGTTGGTTTTGAGGATCTATTGTTTACGTGCTACTAGCCCAATGGATGAGTGCTGTTTTTCTTTTTTTTCAGCTGTTTTGATATTTTTTCCTCCATGCACTCAAACAGTCACTTTGAACAAATCAGGAAAAAAAGAGCTCTGACCAGAAAAACTGTGGACCAGAGAACACAGGCATAGAAGTCATTTCTGTAAACAATTCCAAGTGCCGATGTCACTTGAAAAGTAAATAATGTACAGACACACTCATGGAAGGATAATGAACCATAACAGATGTGTATTTTAAAGAAAGGAGATGTACAGATGGCCTTTGGAAAGTGTTGGAGTGTGGGCAAGTACACCTCCGCTAATCAGGAGCTTTGGATTTCTGTGGCCGATCCCTTGTTTGCACATGCTTCACTGCCCTCGGTGAACTTGGGGGTTTAGTTCGTTGAGTCTGCAGAGTTTGAAATCTTAGTTCTTCCTTGTTGTCTTCCATGCTAAATCCAGGCAGGGTCAGTCTTCGGGCCAGGTTCTTAAGTGAAATGTGGCATTCGATTGCAGGTTCTGCAAGACAAATTACAGTGTGCTATTGTTTTCTTTATTGATTTGTTGTCATACAAGAACTGATCACCGGTCAGTCTAACCAGTTTTCACACGGCTGAGAATCCAGAATAGAAATACAAGCACCCCCCCTCCCCTCCCCCAAGTCTCAGGCCACCACTTGAAATGCTAATGAACTCCCAGATGCTTTTGCACTCATTCCGTTTCTTCTCCAATTCGTGCAATCTGTTGGGCGTCTCTCTGCTCTGGGAGTCTCACATGCAACATGTAGCCATATTTACCGCTTACGTGGCCTTTGCTACTTTGGTACGCTTCATCCTTTTCCTCCGCATGAGCGTCACCTGAGGCCTCTTCAAGCCCGCGATGAGCAGCAGCAGTCTGGGCCGGGACTTGGTGAGCCAGCTTCTCAGTAGCGTGCCCTTAGGAAACCTAAGCAGAGGTGGGGAGGCATGAAATGGCTAACCATTCTCTCTCAAGGTTGGTTCTAAAAGGTTAAATGTCATTCCCTCCTTCTGGAAGGAGGAACTCAGCAGAGTGGTTCTTTACATCCTACAAGCTTTTTTAAAGCCAAATATTTACAATCGAACAGAAAATATTAAGAACTGTTCTTGTCTAACAATTAGATCAAAATTTGATTAAATAGTTGTAGAAGTTCTTTTGTACTTCATCTGCTAAAAGATGTTCAGTCATTAACCAAAGCAATGGCAGCGCCATGTTTGCCAAATACTGTAAGGCAGTTATAACCTGTGCAGTGTTTGCACAGATGATTATTACAGTAGACTGAAATCTAAAATTGGAGACCTGGAAAGTGTTGACTGACAATAGCTTCTTTTATCTCCTATTTTTGTCCTTAATTACAGTCTTTTTAACCAAAATCAGCCTTTATTTTTACTTATTCAGTACATCAGAAGAATTTGAATTCACTGGCTGTTAAATGTCAATTTAAACCTGATATCAATCAACAATGACCACATGAGGAATCTCCAGTGTCGTCCAACTAGTATAAAACAGGCAGTTGCTTGCAATCACATGATATAGTTGTCTTTCCGAATTGAAACTCTTGACATGCCCTTAGCATTTTAACTTGATGCCACCAGGGCTGTCACTTCTCTGAGAAGGGAAATATGCTTTTCTTGCTCAAAACACATATTTTTTTTTTTTTAAGTCTTCATGAAGATCCTCAACATTTTTTTATCCACATACAGCCACAGTGATTTTTTTTTGTTCAATTTTACTGAAATTACACCACAGAACTTGGTAGTTAATGCACACACAGCTTGAGGCACCCAGTTAGGCTTCTTCTAACAAATCCGTAGTTAACCCTACTGAAATGGATGTCACCATTCTGGGAAAAGAACTTCCTATCACCATTTTTTCCCCGAAACTGACATTTTTTTTGTTCTCCAAATGACTTATTGTACGAAGATAACAACCATTTTCACAGACTTGCTTGAGCGCAAACTCTTCAACCAGATCACCTCACACCAACATCCACAAACACCACTCACAGGGCCCCTGGTCTGCTGAAATGAGCTCCCCACACATCCAACAACAAAAACAGAAATCAGAACTGTACCTCAACCAGTAACACTCCTCACCGAAGCACCATAGCAACAGATTTAGCCTCTGGAAAAGCGACACCTTCAGACACAGGGTTCACATTCTAGGCCTATTAGTTGCGCTAGCAGATGGGTGGTCCGTCTGCAGCCCCGGCCCCTCTACTGGGGTTTTTATATGTGGCCCAGGTCTCCTAGCCCCACTGAGTTGTGAGTGCTGAGCACCATGGAAAATATAACACCTCTCAATTGTTCGACTTCTGCTGGCCGATCACTGCTCCACGGGCCCGAGAGAGATCTAGCAATGTTTAGATGTGCTAGGAGCTTGCTGAGGCCATTGTTGTTGGCCCTGCAGGGGTTTGATGTTAAATGGACCCAAAGCAACATTGTTTGTTTTGCTGCCTGTTTTTTTCTTCTCTTTTTTCTTTTTCTTTTTTCTTTCTCGCTTTGTGCTGCCTTCCATGAGTGTCAGTAGATGGCAAAATAAGGTCACATAGAAGTTAGCCTGATGTTTTTCTTGATAGTTGTTGTATTTGTTTAAAAATTCAGTCCATCCTCTGCTATTTTTCCCTAATCCTAACAGGTATTTTTTAAAAATCCTAATAATTCCTGGAAGATTCTGTATTTATTCTGACCTCTTATTGTCTCATCATGGATCAGTATGTAATAGAGTACAGTTCAGTCTTTATAGGGCTTTCCACCCTCAACTCTTTTTATTATCATTAAATAATCCAGTGATGGTGGTGACTACAGTATTCCAGTTTGAATGTTCAGCTGCTTTTGTTAAACCTGCCCGTCCAAAAGGGGTCTCCCTTGGCTCCCATTAAGCATTGATCAAATACTACAAGCATGGCATCAGTTAATCTCCATTTTTCTCTAATAACTCCCAAAAGTCAGGAATTCCACCGGTTGCATCCAGAACATTTTTTGAAGGGGATTAGTTGAGTGGTTTACTGGCAGTCTCCTTGTAATCCGCTTAGCCTTCTCCTCCGTGGTGGCCAGAAGATGGCTACTCACATAGCCCAGTGCCCAAAGACCTTCACTCTAACACCAGTCTAACCACCAGCAATTTAATGCACCAAAACCATAGCAATACATTAGTACTTGATGGCTCCAGGTGGTTGGCTTTACATTCAAAAGCCCAAAGACTGTCAGAGCTTCAGTGAAAAAATTGGTACACATATCTATCCTCTCTCATCTTGGTAAAGTTCCAATTAGCAAAACCTAAATATTCTCTAACATTCATTACGCAAAAAGCACATTTAATGGTTAAGAAACATGGAAAACAAGCCTGCACATACACAGCTCAAACAAACACTTAAAATAAAGTGGATTTCAAAATCAAGACTAATTCCCAAGAGCCATTGAAGCAGTCATCCTGAAAGAAGAGAGATCAGCCCTTACCAATTGACCCCGCACATTTGTCAGGTTATGCCCCCCGCTTCCCTGCAAAGGTACATATATGATCCCTAACTGAGTTTTTGACGCCCCGCACTAGAAAGTTCAACCCGGATGCAAAAACAAATCGGTTAAATAATCGGCGGCCGTGAACTCCCTGGGGGGGAATGGGGGGGACGGGGAGGGGGCGGGCAGGGAGGGAGGCAGGGGGCTTTTTAAAAGGGGGGTCCACTCAGCATTTCTCTCTGACGACACCAACGGATGATCCTGTCTGCCCGGCCAATCCCAACGGGGGCTGGTGTGGCGCATATGACATCCGGCACATTAGATATAGAAAAACTGCACTTGAACAATACAAGCTAGAGGTCAGTCAAGTTATTCTGGCACAGATGAAGGAAAACACTGCGCCTACCAAACAACTCCACACGGCGCTCTGCTGCCTATTCCCTCTCCATGGTGCCTTCACTCTCTCAAACGGTGGCCTCGCTTTCAAACACTTGCTCTCTCATATTTCACACGACATGGCAGTCAGTTTAGCCAATTTAAGAGCATTTGTAAATCCAGATTTGATCAAATTTTTAGTTGATTTTAAATGATAAAAACACCAACATTTTCATCTGCTAGAAATAAATGAAATTGACCATTAAAAAAAAAATCTCCCCACATTTCTAAAGGTAGCCTGGTTTTCCATCTGAACTCTTCACGTTGTCTTTGGAGAGTGGAAAGCGTTGAGCAAAGCCCCCTCCTGTACTGTATGGTGAGGCTGCGTAGCCGGTGGCTGAGGCGGGAGAGACTGTGAG
The DNA here is from genome assembly GCA_034783695.1 of Sardinella gibbosa. Lineage (NCBI taxonomy): Eukaryota > Metazoa > Chordata > Actinopteri > Clupeiformes > Clupeidae > Sardinella > Sardinella gibbosa. The sequence goes on along the minus strand of JASCIP010000110.1, from coordinate 3,712,995 downwards.
CTGAGGGGGCCGTCAGAAGGGGGAGCTGTGGCCCTCTGAGAGCAGCCATCAGCCATGTGACTCAGCAGTATGAGCAGAGCTGGGCAGAGTGGGATGCAGGAGCAGGTGCTGCTTGGGGTGTCTGGATCTAAGCAGGGATGCACAAACTACATCTGTGGTTGGGATCTCATCAGAGAGAGCACATTAGAGCTTAGAACACTCAAATGGGCAGCCCTGCAGACTCAAGACAAGCTCAGCCAGTGCACTCTAACTATTGGCCTGTAACATGTCAAGTCATGGGAGCAGCCCAGTTAAAGTTTGCATGGGCACTGACTCACTGCTATGTATGACTGCCAAAGCTTAGCTGTAGAAAATCACAAGCACGAAAAAACAACCATCCAGCCACTGTCAGAGTGAAATACAATTAAAAAAAAGTGAGAACAGAAATGGAGAAGCATATCATCATTGAACTGACATTCTATCGGACTTGTCACTAAAGTAGTTGTGTGTGTGTGTGTGTGTGTGTGTATGTGTATGTTCCATGCGTGAGCACACATAGTGTGTGTAAACAAAAACAAAAAATAACTCATTGGAAAAAAAATATATTTTTATCATGTGGTTATGAACATGTGATTTATTGCTCATTAGTATTACATAAATTATTGGTTCAGAGAAAAGTATAAAAATATTTAATAATGAATAACAGTTGACAATTGATACTTATGTATAATCATACAAAGGCTTTGTGCTTACAAGAAGTATGGTTTAATTTGACATGGCTAATAGAAAAGTAGGCCTGTATGTTCCACATTCATTCAACACAGGAAATGAAGACATGCATCACAGACTCCCGTCTCTCCATATCCCAGGACTCACACTGCTGCCTTGCAAAGGCACAGGTCCACTTCATCAATAAGACTTTCTGTTCAGTTGTGCAAAAAAACATGAGGCTTCAACTCATGGAAATAAATATCATCTCAGATCCTTAATGAGGAGTCCAGTTAAGCCATATATGCACTTGCATAGCAAAATGGAGAGAAAAAAATAAATATAATAAATATTTAATTAATAGTTTAGTTATTAATGCTCATGTGTCCTCCTACATAAGACTTAAGTAATAAGATGACAAACATGCCTTTCTCTTTTTTTTCCCCAATATATCATAATCATTGAGCAAACACTAGTCGCCACCTTAACAAGAGACCATGCATCATTATAAGTAGTTTAAGCACAAATAAATATTCTTTGGATTTAATGTTATACTTTCAAAGTGAAACAACTCACAATATTAAGCCCCTTCCCATCCCCCTGATGATAACCACATATTAACACACAAAAAGACGTACATTACAGACAGTTATCCAAACATATAACTGATTAGGATACTCAACCTGTTTGGTATCATTGATTATCAGTCTACCCGTCTATCACAGTTTCTTCTTACGAGTTTCATTCGTTTTTATTATCATTGTTATTATTAAACATTACCTCACTTTTTAATGCTGAAAGTTAGCTAACCATGAATCCATGTGTCTGATAAAGTGCAAACCATTCCGTCAAAGAGCCTGGCTTGGAAATGACACATTCCCACAGCATGCAGGGCCGGGCTAACTGACACGGAGGTTCAGTAAAGTGACAAATATAACAAGACAAATATACTGACCCTCTTCTACCTGTCCTTGATATGCATCCAAATGCCTCAAAGAGCGGAAAGAGCATTGCGTAGCAGGACACAAGCAAGCCCAAAGGGAAGGGCAAGGATAAGGGCGAGGGACCAGGAAATAATATCAAAATATTATCCAATTAATGACACCAATGGCATTTCTCTCCTCTTTATGTTTAAGAAAACCCAACACCTCACCCTCCAATGTGTAACATGCCTGTATTACTCAGTCAAGCCACACATGCCACTGTCAATATATTGAAAGATAGATCAGTCATTGGAAAACAGGATGCATTTGACAACTTTGACTGGCCAGTGTCCCGAATCCGAGAGAGAAGTGTGGCGAGGTAATAGCACCAGTTTCACATTTTGAAACATTAGCTGACATCAGTGATCCCCGTTGTGCCCAGAGTGCTTAACAGTGGAGGAAGGGCAAGGCAGGAAACTCAGGAATATGAGACTGGTCTTGGAAGCCAAACAATAACACTGTTTGGATTCTCTTTGCATTATTTGCATGTATGTGTTTACAGCAAAGACTCATTTTCCTCCTGAATGTCCTTATGATATTCTCTCCTAAAGGAGCAGCTCAGCAATAAAGACATTATGTGAGCTTTCAAAGGTTTCAATACAACGCTCATTAAAATGTCTATAAACTGTGGGAAACTGTTGATGTCCTAGTGACATCAGCACACCTTTTCTCTGGCAGTTGGTGCTCTGTATTTTTTATTTATTTTTTTAGAATATTTAAAAACATAGTGGCCCCTGCATTTTCAAGAACAAATTCCAATGGCTTAAGGGACAGGTTCAGGATTTTACACTTAAAGCCTTTTTTTCAGATAATTTATGATTGAAAAACAATGGTTGAAATTGAAATTTGACACATGCTGCTGTTCCGAGAATTTTTGGTTGTATCTAATCTCTCTCCCCCACCTTCAGAATGGCTGCATAGGTAGCCTACACCGGAGCAATTGCTCCTAAAAACGCATTAAGCATTTGTTTGTAAAGACATAAAACTCACCGAGTGGTCAGTAATGTTCACTGATAAACACAAAAAAATGTGTGACTTCCATCATTACTTTTACTGCTTCTAAACTCTTAGGTGGAAGGATATGGGTGTGAAAATAGGTCCACAATTGAGAACAAATGGTCAAATACCTGTTGGAAAACGATATAGTTTCATGTCTTCCCAAACAAATGTTAAATGTGTTTTAGGAAAGATTGTTCCAGTGCACCTAAGCTGCCATTCTGAAGGTGGGGGGTGGGGGGGTAAAAATTCTCGAAACAGCAGCATGTGTCAATACGTAAATCTTAACCATTGTATTTAATCATAAACAATCTGAAACAAGGCTTTAAGTGTAAAAAATGAATTTAAAGGTGACATAGAATAAATGAATGGAGTATGGTAGTTTGGTTATCTGATGTAAAATAAATCTGCTAAATTTATACATTTAGCAAACGCTTTTAGCCAAAGCAACATACATTTGTGAACTCTCAGTTACTTCAGGGCCAGTCTCCCCTAGAGTAACTTAGGGTCAAGTGCCTTGGGGATCAAACCACAATTCCCAGACTACTAGCATGCTAGCTATGTTCCTTAGCTGCTATGCTACAGTACCACCACCCAATGGCGCACTCTTTTTGTCAAGCACAGGAAAAATATAGTAGAAAACTGCATATTGTGTTGGATCACAGTCAGCTTTGCTCTGATTGGCCCATATGAAGAAGGCTATTTCTGACTTAAAGATTTACAGATGAAGTGTTTCATGCTCATAACAGCTCTGTGGCTGTGCACAACCCCTCCTAATTCAGCAAAACCAAAGTAAAGATGCTTCTCCATTCTATGTCACCTTTAAGATTTTTTGTTTTGTGTGTTTTATGCTATAGGGCTTGTTTCTTAACAACCAGTATTCCCATGCTGTGTAAACACCATCAACACAACAGGTACTGATAAAAGTCAGCTGGCTTGCTGACATATTTTTTGACTGTAGCCTATATTTATCAACGTCAGGTCTACCAAGGTAGAGCCTAAATGGAGGGAAAAGTCTAGGTAGTTGGTGGGTGTGTTGATCTCTCCCTCACTGAGACATGCACCAAACTTTAAAACCTGCAT
>JASCIP010000110.1:3286801-3298681 GCA_034783695.1 Sardinella gibbosa | reverse complement strand
CCCACACAAGTTGTTTTCCACGGTGGAGCTCTAACAGTAGAGAGCAGTTAGTGCATGAGACCTGTCACAGTCGGGTCATCAGAGCGGCACTTGTTCACTTCTGCTCTCTTGTGTCTGCTCTGACACAGTTTGCTGTTGTCAAGAAGACATGGAGGAATGGCATATGGTTGTTTGGCTTTTTGTTTTATCTGCACTTTTAGGTGAGTAATGGTGGATTTTCTAATCTGTGACCAATTGGTCAGATTAAAATATCTGCACTGAATCAGGGGGACATTTTCCCACATCTATCTACCCATCTTTCATTTCACAAATTGCAAGGGGAGCTGTTTTGAAGTGTTGCATAGCCTACTAACAGAGGAGAGCTGCACTGTCCTAACTGAATTTCTATCCACTTTATCAGACTTGACTTAAAACCTCTTAAAAGTAGCCTAATGATGCCAAGGGTCTGTTTGTTTCCAGTAAATGGGGAAGTGGTGTACCTCAGCCTGAGACGGAACGACTCCGTTGAGCTTGTTTGCTCGTCTCCTGGGAGCGGTCCTTACGCCTTCTATCTGAAGCGCAAGTGGCTGCAGCCCAACAAAGAGGTTCTGTTCGTCCACCAAGGCGAAGAGCCCACCTTTGGTCCCGACGAGGCCGGCAGGAGCCGCATCCGTGTTGTCGAAGACCTAAAGTATGGTCAGGTGAACGTGAGCATCTCTCACCTGCAGGGCTCCGACACTGACCGCTATGTCTGTGACTTTGTGTTTGTGGACCATCCCAATGACCGCATAGAATCTGGCAGGAAGGAGTTCTTCCTATACGTGGCTGATCATGGTAAGTTGATTTGTCAATGTTAATAACCCTTGTTGCCTTGGGTGGAGCAGCGAGATATCCAGGGCAACTCTCAACCTTTGAATGTTTTTTGTACTGTATGAATTGATAGTCTAAGATAGTTACACCACACTACACATAATTCCTTCCTTCTAACAGAAGATCTTCTCCAGAGTAGATTGACAGAGAAAGTATAGTGGGGTATGAGTTATCCATTTAAAACCAAATTAAATATGCAAAATGTAAAATTTGCATAGTCAACTAATGTCTAATGAAAGGAAGAAAATATATCTATATATAAATTACGTTCATATTCAAAGTGCCATTTACCTATGAAAAATTTGATTTACATAAATCCCGTAAAAGTGTCATTTTTCTCTCGTTGGCAGGAAAGGTGGTGTAATACAGTGTTAAGCAATAATTTTGAGCAATTTGTTTAGCTAGTTCACATGTTCATGGAGTAATATTACTTCACAGTGGTTGGGTAATTATTTCAACACATTCTTGGCTGGTAGGTTTTTAGAATTAACATTTTTCTAGATCATTCTAACTAGATGCTTATATAGCAAGAGTGTTTTGCACTTGTTATTTGACTTATTTGCTTGTAGAAGAATATTTTCTTTTACAGCCTAAGGTGGCAAAAAAAAAAAAAATCAGTTTTTTAAAAAATCTTCAGAAGCAAGGTGCTTAAAGCAACCGTACATTAACATTGATTTCAGATTATTTGTTTTAGAATTTAAAATGTAAGGATATTTTGCTGTCAAATAATATGCAGTGTCTCATTTACAAAGAAAACAGGTAGAATATTCTTTTGGGACTACACATACGCATACACATAGAAGGAAGGAAGGGGTTTCATAACTTCCTGTATTAAATTTCAGTTCTAGTAGCACTTAACACATTCACAAAATAACCACAATCATGTAATTGACTGTTATTCATCCATCCTAATAATTGCTTTATATCAGGATATGCTTTTCTATTTCATTGCCCAAAATCTTGCGTATAATGCCAGAGTCCCAGTTAAAGTTTACCCCACAGCATTACATGTCCATTGGACTGTGGCCCCTGAGGGCCTGAATCAAATAGAGTAGGCCTCTCTTGTTTGTCAGAGGGTTTCCCGATTTGAAGAACTGCACATATGAAGTGAAGAGGGACGACATTACTGTTGGACTTTCTGTTTCAGTTGAGCAGCCGTGCAGCTGTTCCAGTTACCCAGTTGTACTCTACACCATAGCTGGAGCGGTTGGTCTTCTCCTCCTCATCTGCATTGGCCTCGCTGTAGCCTATTGTGTGAGTAAGAGCAGATCTTTATCTTACCACTATCTTATGTAGAGGACAATCTCAACAACAAACATTCACTCTGGCACTTGTAAACTTGAATAAGTGGCAAATCAGGGTCAGGAAGATGAGTGTCTTTATGTGGTTTCACACCCCTCCAAAGCCAGCCCTGTGTGGATGTTTTTGTGTGCTTGTGCTTGAGTATATGTTCATGCTGGTGAGCCTCTCCCATCCTCTCGTTTCCTCTTCACTACACACAGGGCAAGGCGCGTAACGGCAGCAAACCACAGCCTGCCGTCCCCATCTATGAAGAGATGGCAGGTCTGCAGTCAGGGAACGGCAAACCTTTCTGTGACCTGGCTCATTTTGGGGAGAGCGAGTATGTGCAGCCCCGCCGTGAGAACGCCTACTCCAACAACCCGTGAGGGCCCCACGACACCCCCAGCCCCCCCGATCCTGGAGGCCCTCTGAACTAGGCCATCTGCAGTTGCTTGAGCTCCACACGCTGGCCCACATGCTGGCCTGAGCTGTCGGGGCACTTCACCTCTCCAGAGCCCTGTGCATACACCGCCACTGTCCATCACAAACTGGAATAATAGCGAAGGCCTCAGGGGTACTCTTGCATTGTACAGTTGATCTGTTAAAAACTGTAAAGCCACCGTATGTCAGTAGAACTGTTAAGGGCAAAAAAAACAACCACCCTTTTCCTCTTTTTGGGCCATGGCAGACTAACATGACTTCATTGTGACTTGCAAAACTAAAGTAACGTCAGCCCCCATATCGTGACGGCCACACATCACTGTCACACGTCTAAAAGGAACTTTAATATTTCAGCATTGATATAATACAGTATGTTGATATTTTCACCCTGTACATGGAAGGTCTGAGCGAAGTGTAAAGGAGTAGTTAATTTGTAATTCCACTGTATGAAGTAGGAAACTTATGAGCAAAATGAGAGGCAGTGGAATTAGAAGATCATAAGTGCCGTATTTGTTGCAGGTTGGTGGAGAGCATGGTGCTTTATAACTGTGTTATCATGTCACATTGAGTCTTCAGTACATTAACAAAAGAAAATGTATAATTTATGTACTGTAACCTGTCACTCATGTTTTGATAATATAATCAGTTGTTTCTATTATGTTTTTCATTTTCATGTTTCTATTATGTTTTGTTTTTTATCAACTTTAGAAGTGAGTAAACAAAGGCTTGAAAGAGGTGTTTTCCGTACATCTCAAGAGATTTGTAGGTGTTTAAGGTGACAGTTATAAGACGTCACGTGTGCCTCCTAAAACACAAGCCACTTTACAGTTTGTACATGTACAGTTTGACAGACCGACACATTGATCATAGTTTGATTGACCTATCTCTAACTTTTCATTTGTTTGTGTGCAGGATAACTGGCTGGGTTTTATATAGCCCGGCCCATTCCACGTGACTGATATGTTTTTTTTTTTTGTTTTTACATCAAAGCCTATTTTATCCTGTGCATTTTCACCTTTTTAAGATGAAAATACCACATTCTGTTAAATGAATACTTTTTTATTTTTATATAGGCTACAGTAGCATGTGAGGTTGTATATATTTTTGTATTGGAATAATATCACCAATAAATCATACCTGTGTGAAGTGAATGAAAAGGTCCTAGATCAATTCTCTTCAGAATCTTTCTACTGAAGCATAATTTTTTACATTTATCTGAAAGGTAAATTTAGAGGCCTCTAAACAACTCAGACGTGTCAGTAGGCCTATTAGTAAACTGTTTTGCAGAGAGTGTATGTCAGGTGGTAGCACAAAGCAGACAGTCCTGCTACTGCGGTGTGAGGTACAGAGTGGGTGATATGCATATTAGTCAAGTCAAGTCAAGTCATTTTATTTATATAGCACATTTCATACAACATAGTTGATCCAAAGTGCTCTAAAATAAATAATTTAAAAAAACAAAACACACAAACAAAATCAACAATCAAACAATATTAGGTCAGCAGGACTAAACTGTGGAGTGCTTGCATCATTTCTCTACGTTTCTGTGTGCTGAAATGCATACTCCATACTTGTTTGTTTGTATTATTAGGGGTTTAAATTAAGAAATATGACCAGATCTTACTGAATTATGACTTACTGACATATGACAAAGATACAACTGTGTTCTCATGCAGTTCTATTGTCTTTTTGTGAAGCCATTAACAGGAACTGTCACACGCATGAGAATTCTCTTCTATGGTTGAACCTCAATTTAAAACAAATGACAAAATATGAATTTAGTGTCATGGGATGATCAGCTGGTTTTCCAAGGAAGTATAAACCATAGATGCTATGTATTAACAAAGAAAACTGAGACCCTGACAAAAAGCCTACAGACAGTAACTGATAGCATCAGTCTAGACAGCAGAATGGAAAAGTGAAATTTAGAGAAGTGTCAGGGTAGAAGTGAAAAAGGCTCAATGGTGATTTTAGCTCCTCAGTGGTGCCTTCCAGGCAGTGCTGCCTACTGTAGAAGGCCCCGTTGAGGGGAAAAAGCCCAGTGGGCATGGAAAAAGGGCCATGAAAGGACTTGTACGCCTACCAGTACACATTTTCTGAGTTGTCAGCAATTGCCCATTTCCTTTTACAGAAGTCAAAAGTGACCAGTGTGTTTCGAAGACATAAAGGAGAGAACTCAAAAAGAAACAACAACTTAGCATAATTCAAACTATGAGCGTGAGAAAATGTGTGTTTAAACGCATGGTGATGCCACGAGCCAATTAGGTTTGAAGGTGGAAGTAAATAGAGCGAAAGTATATTGCCCACACAGCTAATGGGTTTTGGGGTGATGGTACATCTGAACGAGCAAAAAAGAAATAAGTACTACTAATTAACCCAATTGAAATCAATAGGCCAAAATCGAACGTTAAAGGTGAGGTAAGTAATTCGCAAACAGTCAAATTTTGAAAATGGTTCCACCCATGTTACTGCTCCTTTTCTCCAGTGGTTGAGTATGACCATTTGATTGACTTGGAACTGTCCAATGGGGAATGCTGGTCTGTCAAATGATTGGTTATAGTTTTTCAAGCCCCGTCCGTTCTACAGATGATTGACGTTTAATTTTCATATCAGTGCTTCCAACTCAGTAGCTGTGAGTAGGTGATGAAGAGGATTTCAAGTAATTTTCCAAAAATAGAATTCCACACCTTTTATTAAGATATATTTTCAAATATCCCCTATCAAGGGCTGATGAGTTGATTAATTACAGAATGTTGTGGGGTCAAAGATCAAGGTCACAAAGTCACTATTAAAATACCCCAAATTGAGGAATCACATGCATTACAACAGCAGAGTAGACAGGTAAACACAATATGAGAAAGTAGTTCTATTTGAATGTGATCCCTACAGCTGACTACAGCAGATACTCACTCACATCATTATCATATCATATTGGAGTCATGGAATTGCCCACACAGCTAATGGGTTTGGGCTATAATACTGGGGGGAACTAAATAGGCTTAGTGTAACAGGTTTATATTTATCACCTTTGTTTTAGTGTATAATTGCACTACAGATCTAGTCTGATATATAGTTTCCCTCTAGCCTGGTCTACCATACTACGGAGGGCTAAGGCCAGGCTAGTTTCCCTCTACATTGGTACACATGATTATGGATGGAGGTAAGCTGTTTAATATTAGCTGAAAAGAAATCTGTTGAAATATTGATATTCAAAAGAGTCATCTATAAGTTTAAGTTTTGATCTGTTTCTATTTCATGTATAGTATTTTGGATTATTTTTGTAAGAAGACTTCTGTAAGACTGGTATTTATGGGGGTTTTTTTTTGTCTCGCCACATTAGACTCCAGCTGTCTGGACTTTACTTTTACCTTTGCTTTTTTTTACCTAATCAGATCATCTGGACTTACCGAAATCATTTTGCTGGATAGAGATCACAAGCACTACATTTGTGCATGTGACCCCCCCCCCAGTTCATAATACCTGTATAGTGAGTAAGTGTGCTCAGATCCTCTACCCAGATCATTGCATTGAAGCACTGGGGTAAAAGGACACTGGAGGTGGCTGCAGTCTGCAGTCACCTGAAAAGGTCCCATGAAACTGAAACTGAGTGAAACCGAAATAAGGTTTATAACCTTGTCAATCAGTGTAATCACTACGAAATTGATTATCGCTGGTTCCATTCCTTTGGTTTGCAAATGAGGAAAGAAACGACAAAACAAATTCACATAGATTGGTGAGGATGTTTTAATCGGCAGCAGTAGAGGGAGCTCCAGAATGAAAAAGTAACTTGCCTGGTGTGCCTTTAAAGAATGTAATAACACTACTGTGTTCACACATGATTAGCTTAGCTGCACTCTTATAGAAATCAGTGGGAAGGTTCCTTCTTAAATGCTCTCTCTTTAAGTCAACACTGATATCCTGGGGATGTTGTTTACACGAGACCTCGAGTTGGGTCACTTCCCCTGTGTAAGCTGATGAGTTGTCATCATCGCTGCTGAGGCCCACCGCTGTTGTGTCATGTGCACATTTCGTGATGTTACTTTAAGCCATAACTGGCAATAAAGCCATGACTCATGAACGACACATGACAAGAAGGATGAAAGTCTAATATCCGGTTGCACAGGGAGGGTTGTGTTGATGCCTGGTGGGCCTACAAGTATGTTTGTTGACTTTGTTCCCAATGCGCTGAGCAATCTGCTGGTCAATGCTAAACCCAACGGCCCATAATTGTTCTTATTCTTCAGATGGGCAAGGCACAGGTATCTGTGGTAGCATGACGTTATCAGTGGCACAGTCATGGCTGTAGGCGTTATAGCCCTACAGAGATTCAGAATATTATTTGGCGCCCCAGTGAGCCTTGTTCAAAGCACTTCTCCATGATTGGAGTGAGTGATGTGGCCTGAATGTGGATTTTGGTGGCTGTGAAGCACAGGGGGATGATGGGCTTGGGGAGGTGTCAGATTTCTGTAAGGACATGCACCAAGTGGTCAGCACATCTCCAGCACATGTTTAAACGCAGCTTTGCACAGGCTGACCCTGTGTGCCCACTGAGGAAGACCCACAGGGGGCACGAGATGCCATCAAATGCACTATGACTATGTAATACATGAAGTCGTATTAGGCTACTCTTGCCACTCTCTGAAGCACTGGAGGCAACACTGATCCTATATGAAATAGTATATTAGTCTACACTAGATGGCGTTAGTTGCCAATTTTAGATAGTCAACTCATCAAATCTGGGGGTACCATAAACTTGAAATTATGTAGCCTGAAATGTTATCAAGTCGCCTACACTCATTTCTGTCATATAACTCAAAACGATTTAATGTTTTTAAATATCATGTGTCTCATATTATGCATGGCCAAAGTATCTATGATAATGGTGGAAAAGGCTCATTTAGGCCTTCCTCAGTGAGACAAGGCTTTGGATCAGTCGTTGGCTAGTTCTAAGGGTGGGGATGTGACAAAAGTGGTTAGCCAGATAGGTAGAACAGGTAGTCTGTGGGTCTGCGCAAGGTTAAACATTCAGGCCCTCGTCCTATACAAAAAAAAGAAAGAAAAGAAAAGAAAATGTTTTGTTCACATGATTCAGGAAAAACAAGCGAGAATGAGAGGTGGCAAATTTCAATCCCACGGGCAATGCTAAAAGAATAAACCTGGCCTCCTCTCAGTCCAATCCCCACCCCTCCCCCGGCTCTTAATGATAAAGTGACGGAAGCAGCGGTGACCTGGAGAGCCCAGCGAGTATGCGAGTGCGGAGCCACTCTGGGAACATTAGTGCTGTTACTCATCCTCTCATCTCCACGTTCTCAGAGATGACGAACGTGTGTGAGCGAGGGGGCCGCTACCCAATCATCCTCTTAGTCAAATGAAAGGTCTGTTTGTTTCCGTGTTCCCTCGCGTTCACAGCGCGCGAAGGTAATTTGCACCCGTCTGAAAACGGGGGAGGGAATGACCCTAAGCGCCGACCCGTCCTCGGTTTTCCCTCTCTTACCTGCCTCGTCCGTGGCTGGAGCGCTCCCCTTTTCTCGCACGTTCACCGCGGTTTGCTGAGAAAATGACTGTATGGATTAAGACGACGTTAATGGACACCTGCCTGACCATCCGTGTATGTTTCCTCTCTCCTGTGAACACGTGTGTCCACGCGCCTATAATCAGCGCTTAATGTGGCACGACTGTCCTCCAGCCAAGTGTGTAAATAACAAAATCCATTATCCAATTTCCCGTATGAGTCTCTTCACCACATCAAGTTTGGGAAGAGGAATATATAGACTACTCATCACTGGTGGGGTTCAAGACTGAAGACTAAATTAGTCATTCTTTTCTGGATGACAGCAAGGCAGCTAATACATCCTGCTGTTTACTATCATAAATTGAAACATCTGTGCCTCAGATGCCAGTTCTGTGTCTGGCAACTTGTGAATGTGGGCCCTCCTTTGCTGCACGTTTCCTCTAATCTGAAGAAATGTTATGTCAGCCTGACCTTCACTCATATGTGCTAACAGAAGGTGACTTTTACCCTGAGGTTTAATTAGGATTATGTCATTATTCTCAAGATGGCATGTTTGATAAAGCAGTCCCATGTCCTTTTGAGATCCTGTCAATGATTCATTTCAAGCATCATCAGTGACTAATTCCACCTCCTTACACATTTAATATAAAAGGGTCTTATTTCTTTGATTAAAAAAACAAAGCGGTATACAGAGGGGCACTTGAAGAGGCTGAGAGGAGAGAATGGCCTAATAAGACCCTTTGAAAAGCAAATCATCTATCACTGATGGAAGATTTCATTCACATGAGTAGGTCAAGTGCAGCACAACCAAAATGGATATTTACATTCATCATGTTACATGCTTTTATTAGGCTATAACAACTCTACATTTAAATGTTTCTTTTTTATAATACTACGTCAAAGCAAAACACATGTTATTAGTGCTATTCCTAATACAAAATAGGCTACATAGCATCAGTAGTATTACATTTTTTTTATTATTACACATAATACTCAGCAGGCATTGTTTAGCCACAGGTCTGCACACTCATGGATGGCCTCCAGTCCAATAATGCAGGAGCAATCTGGGAGGCAGCAGCACCTCTCCATCCCTTCCCTTCCCTTCCCAGGGTCTTTAGCGAGCCCCGAGGGAAATGATGTGATTCCTCGTGGGCAAAGTCTTCTCCCACTGCCGCCATCTAGGCTATCCGAGGCGCTTGCCTGTGAACATTGATTTTTCCCTGGCAGCATGTCGGCTAATTGCCCTTATCAAAATCATGACCTGTTAAATGATCGCCATCTTTAATCACGCACACTCTTGCCAGCAGCCATTGACATTTAGTCGAATTAATTAACGCAAACATGGAGAGAGGGAGAGAAAGAGAAAAGGAGTGAGAAGAGGGCAGGTGAGCAGAGGAGAGGAGAGAGGACAGAAGAGAGGAGAGAGAGGTTAGGAGCACCATCTGTGGTGTAATAAATGGGAGTTGCTGGACGACGGGGAAGCAGGCCACACACTCTCACATCTCTTGACCTCGATTCAGAGTGACAGGAGAGATCTCTCACAAGGTGGGCAATTAAATGATTTCTGAGAAATAAAAACTTGTCTTGTCTGAAGAACTTTCTCCATCCCACTGTGGTGACAATGCATAATGCTTCCGAAGAAGTAAAAAATGGGGAAAAAATTGAAAGTACACACTGCCAACATTAAAATGAAGAACTCATATAAGATTCTGTGTGATCAATCAACAATAGTCATTATCTGTTCTGGACCATTTCACACTTGCAAAAGTAACAGTTAAAAGCACATTTTGTTCATTTAGCACTGGAGGACTTGGTGGGGAGATTTTCTAATTAATTTGGTTTGAGTTACTTATTTTTTTTTTTTTTAAATACACTATAAAATGTCTGAGAGCAATTTCAATTAGTTTTGTGTTTGAAGAGCCGGGATCCACACAAAGACAGAGACTTATTAATCAATGTTCCTTTATTTACTGTACGGCAGACATCAACACAGAATGGATTGAAAAGATTTACTTATGTGAACTTTACAAAAAACAAACAAACAAGCTCACATTTGCCATTTATTTTACTCAAAAATGTACTAATCTACAAACACACTCACACATATGTCCTCGTATAAGAGTGTATACGCGCGTGCACTCACTCACACACACACACACACACATACACACAGAGAGAGAGAGAGAGTGGTGAAAATCTTGCTGTCATGGTAATAGTGTAAATGTGTTTGATTACAATGCAAGACACCTGTACAGTCCTTTTGTCCTTTAGTTGTTTGCATTGTGTCTGAACTCTGCTCTGCCCGTGTTCCACACACTGCCACATTCAAAGAGGCTTGTGAGAGACGTTGTCATGCAGCATCTGTTTCACACAGACACTCACCTTTTTATGGCCAGATAAATATACACGTCTCTTATTCGTGAGTCTGTCGCTTCTCTCTCTCTCTCTCTCTCTCTCTTTCTCCCCCCCTCTAATTCTCTCTCTCTCTCTGCTCCCCTCTCTCTCTCTCTCCAGCAGTCGATTGTGTGGAAATGACCTGTGTGCGTCAGCCACCTCCAGCCCCCGTACAGCAGGCCAGTCTCTCCCATTCACTACTTAATCAGGCATGTTTGCAAATGGATTGCCTCACCGCCAGGCCATTCATGAAGGCCTGACCCACATTAGCACCTCTCCATCACAGCTGAAAGCGAACGCCGTTTCTGTTAGTACAATCCTGATGAAAGATGTCCCACGTGAAAGAGAGACAGAGAGGAGTGGATATTGAGAGTAATCAAATAGATCGGACAAAATCATGAAGTCGTCGGCGTATTTCGCGTTGCTTTGTCCCTCACAACAGTAATATAATACGTTGTATTTATTTTTTCCTGCTTCATCATCGCACCATATGCTCCTCGGAATGGTAACAAACAGGCTGTATCCCAAATCTGCTCTGCTGTGGAATGCTGCTCCTCCCTATTCGGACTGTTAATCATGTGTGTATCATGCTGTACCATCGCTAATGTATGTAGCCTACTGCTGCCTTATCAGCCTTTGACCTTATTTGTGTATGGAGTCTTTGGCCTCCTGCTAACATCCACGTCTCTCTCTCTCTCTCTCTCTCTCTCTCTCTCTCGCTTTCTCTCTCCCTCTCTCTCTCCCTCTATCCAGCCAATTCCAAGCAGATGAATCCTTCAGGTTGAGCTCCAGGTCTCCTCAGCAGAGTCTCTCCTGGTTCTCTTGAGCTCAGTAGCAAAGAGGCTCAGCCAATGGGCTTCATAACGCCCAGTTTGAAAGTGACATTTCTGTAGAATATGTGGCAGAAATATCAGATTCTGTGGATGATAGACCAGTAAGTGAGGAGGAAAAAGAGGTGTTGTTTTAAGAATGGGAGTGTGGGCATGCAGGAGCACTGGCTAAAGGGCCCCATGCATGTAGTGGTTGAGCATGTGCTATGGCCACTGGCTCATTCTCCACGGGTCTCCAGAATAAAGGCTGTGTGTGTTTGACAGCAGACGAGCCACCTGTGGGCAGGTTCATTAGGAGCCGGAGCGTGGAGCCTGTGTTTTTGCTCCTCCGCTAGAGAAAATGGCCCCCAGCAAAGCCTGTAGAGCTGCCTCAGTAATGCAAGTAATGGCAGCCCCAGAGCCATTAGGAGTGTGTGTGTGTGTGTGTGTGTGTGTGTATGTGTGTGTGTGATTGTATATGTGTGTGTAATTGTGTTTGTGTGCGTGTATATGTGTATGTGTGTGTCTGTGTCTGTGTTTGTGTGTGTGTGTGTGTGTGTGTGTGTGTGTGTGTGTGTGTGTGTGTGTGTGTGT
>JASCIP010000110.1:3238493-3250327 GCA_034783695.1 Sardinella gibbosa | reverse complement strand
CCTTTTCAAAAATCCTTTCATATGATTGGATAAACCACTTGTCAATCCCTTTATTGACATGCTACTACAACCACTCAAATTGCAACCGCTAATGAGAGCGTCACTTGTCCGCTACGTCACATCAATTCAAATCCCGCCCGGCGATCCTGAGAGGTCCTGATTGGTTCATTATTTTTTGCTGCCTTGAAGGAGTCTGTATTGTCCTCGATTCCACATTGAGGTGTGGAGCTCAGCGTAGCGCCCCTGTTGGAGACTGGCGGAACTACATTGATCTGTAGTTCATCTTCAACATTAAAGCAACATTCATCTGCACTGCTTTCATCTTCTGTTGTGTCCTGATCATCATCAGTGCAGTGTCACTTGGATACTGGCCATCACCTGGATACATGGACATTTTCCATGTAAGAAGAACTGACCACCTCTAGATGTCTGTGGATTTTGGCCAGTCTCTCCTTGAAAACACAGACATGGCCACAGGCTGTTGTTGATTCTATTTAAAGAAAAAGACAGGAAAACAAAATGGTCAACATACTCTGTTTAATTGAAAGGAAGAGGCTTTCAATTTTGTCCTGGATAGGTCTGTTGTATTCAGAGGCTGCAAATACATAGTAAGAAAATTAGGAAAACCACAGAGATACAGCAATAACATAATATGTACTAAAGCACTTCATGGCTTTCCATACATTTTACACATTTTATGTACTATACATTACCTTATATCAGTATTACTGTGTATTTGTATTAACTTGTCTCTATAGACCAAAAGATGCAATCAAGCA
The DNA here is from genome assembly GCA_034783695.1 of Sardinella gibbosa. Taxonomy (NCBI): domain Eukaryota; kingdom Metazoa; phylum Chordata; class Actinopteri; order Clupeiformes; family Clupeidae; genus Sardinella; species Sardinella gibbosa. Next base: position 3,249,548 of record JASCIP010000110.1, on the reverse strand, counting down.
CTTAAATACCTGGATATTTTTTTAAGATCAACCTGCCCTCGCAACTAAAGATGTAAATTAGCCACTTGCTGTAATCTAGCGCATGCAAATGTTATTAATATGCACTGTTTCATTCATGTTTTCAGCAAATGCTTGAATTGCAATAATTTATTGAGTTTTGTTAGCATCAAATTTTATGACCAAATTAAGCAGAAAACTAAGTAACTCGAAGGGGTTCGCAAACTGTTGCACACTGTAAGCGAGCTTTCCGGATGGTTACTCTTTTCTGGCAAACGTCTATTGGTGTGAACTTTACATCTATTTTTCTGAAGACGTTTAATTTCACTTACCATTCTCTGCCCACCTCTGCACGTCTTCCACACTTTTGTGAATCTGCTCTTCTCCTAGTGTGCTCTTGAGGGCCTGTTGACCTCAGCGGTTTTCTTTAAGGTCAAATTTTTATGGTGATATAACTTGCGATGGCGCTGTGTATACATGTAGGTTGTCTATTTTCCTCTTATTCCAGGCCATGGCCTTGATCATGATTATGTCGATTCGTGCTAGAAATAGGAGTAGTAATATTACAAACTTTGTGGATCAGTTCACACAATAAACTAGCCTAGAAATCTTGTGGGAGCAAATAGTTCGGCCTACACAGTACACTTTCCAGTTTGAAAGACAACCATTAATTCCACCCCTAGGATTGAGCCCAGTCTATTGATTGTGCCCAGACTATACATTTGAGTTACAGGATGACTTGTCAAGCTCCCAATGAGTTGCAACATAAAACAACTGTAGTTAGTTACCAGCTTTTGTCATGTGTTTGTTGGTGGTCCCAACACGTGACATGTATGAATTGACCTGTTCCACCTCCTCTCAGAGGGTTTTCCACGCCCCAGCCTGTTTCATGCCTCCCCACTTGATCTGCAACAACCAAAATACACTACAGCACAGTGCTACCCAAGAGTTCCTGTGATAAACAACCCAATACCACCATACATAATGTATAGACACTGACAAGGCATAACTAACATGCATACTGTACACACAAAGGACATTACCTCACACTGAAGTGAGTGAGCCTTAGTGTGCATAACATTCTCGTGCATAATGGAGAGGAAGGGCTTTGGTAGTGAGTGTTAATTCCTTGATATCTGAACTAACCTCTCCAACATGGCAAATATATGGCCAGTATTTGCACATGGTGTCCATGCAAATAAAGCTGGCTCTAAACTTCTGATGAAGCATCAGGGGGTACGCACTGATTCCCCCTGTTTGAGGAGGACTTTCTGGCAGTTTCCTTTGCTGCTGCCCAGGATGACACTCCACACCTACCCGTGCCTGCTTTCTGGAACAACAAAAAACACAAGATCAATGACATTGACATAGCAGTGAGTAAATCATTATGAACAATTTTTATGGATATTTCTGTCACTGAATCTATTTTCCATTGATAATTACGTGTTGTTGCTGAACGAATGGCCACCGCCACTTCCTCATATGGAGTTACAAACACTCCAGAAAACAGGGGTTTGTCGGTGTTCCTGGAATAATTGTATGATAATTATAGCCTGGCTAACACCAGCCTAAATCTCAAGAGAGATTTAGTCTGGGGACCACCTATACATTTGCTCGTAGGGGACCTCAGGTTCCCTTTGTCCAAAAGTTTGCGCATCGCCTTGCCGTCTCTCTCCGTTCTGTGATTGGTTCCCAAATCCATGCGAAAATTTCGGCCATGGTCTCCAGGCTGTCATGCAGTTCGGAACGAGTACGCAAGGCAGCATGGGTATTCCCAGGCTATGATAATTATGTATTATATATAATTTATATTGCATGTAGACGGATAGATGCTGTAGAATGCTCCATTCACTTCTCGATAACCTGAACTAACCAATCAGCTGATCTGTTAGTTAACGGCTACGTTTCTTTCGCGGAAGCTATTATTTGTCATTAAAATGACTATGATAGCAGTGCTAAAACAATAAATCATTACCACGTTGTCGTTGCATTGAGCAGGTAGCCGTGTAATAAGCGGGATAACATTCTGCCAGGCGGTTATTGAGATGAGTGATGAGAGCCAGACGCGCAAGCGTTATCCCTTAGCCTACTTATCCTGTAGGAAATTAAGGCATCCTGTAGCATCCATAACATGACAAACAACACAGGATATATATATATATATATATGTAGGATATATACATATATATATGTATCAATGTATATTACGAAATAGAAGTGAGGGAGACGATCGAGATGACTAACTGACGATTTGGGGTCTAACCCCATGCAGAGAACTTTTAGTACGGGCTCTGATAACCCCCTCTCTGTCTATGCTCCAGTCACATGCAAGTAATATCAGAGCCCGTTTACATATTCTCCTCATTTTTTTATATATATATATATATATTCTCCTCATATTAAAAGTTCTCTGGTAATACTCACATCACATCCGTTCTTCAATGCGATTATGACTGGGTTATGGCCATATTAAAAGTTCTCTGAAACTCTTAGTAGGAAGAAACAATTTGTCGTAGCTCAACAGCGCCACCTTTATCTTGGATGACGAATAAGCAGTGAAAAAGGTTTCATCTACTCGCATGAGACTGTAAACTCAATGCGCACGGTGTTCTTTTATAGGTGTGTGTCGCATCAAAATCAATATCATATTAGTATTCATTACTATACCAAACATGCTATTAATGTCAGCATGTCTGATATCGTAGTAGGCTACGGTACAGTAGACAAAAAGACCTTAATAGAGATGAACCCAGTTAACTAGACTATGTTATTATACACCAATACTCTCAAGCAAACTTTGATTATTTGGTGAACTACGTTAAAGGAATATAACTTAGCCTACAATTTTCTCACTTTCGTAGGCTACACACATAGGGCATTAGGATATTTTACAGTTTCTCACACACTGAAACGTTAGGGGAGGCGTCAGCTTTCTCCAAGTGCACCTTCCGCCTTTTCCAACCATTACGCAGAGCCTCGCCCGTTATGAATAAACATGAATTTTTAATAGTCCGTCCCACCTCTTCGTGAGTGGTGAGGTTCATCTCGGGAATATTGATAGGAATACTGTGATCTCCAACAAATTTCAGAAAAAGGACTTTTTTGAATCTTCCGTGCCATCGGGGAGACCATGGCGCACGCCAGGACCTACCGTGCGTCACTTTCGGTTCTTTTACTGCAAATTGTTCTGATTTGCTCCGCTCAGGTGAGTGATTAAATTATTTGTGGTCGCACATTGTAAGTATCAATGTATTTGGATCTGTAGTCAAGGTTACTCTATGTTTGAGTAAGTTATAAACACTTTTTTACGGTTTACATTTGACACCTGTCCATTCTGTAAGGTCATCTGATGTTATTTAGCTCAGACAATTGGCTGTGGAATTAAAGTTTGCTATTAGGTCTTGCCAAGGTGTATATAGGCTACCTGCCGTCCTGATTACTTTTAACATTACTTTAACTTCTAGAAATTGTTTATAGAAATATTTTACTATAAACTGTCATATAAAGTAGAGTTTGAAAAGGTGGATGACTGTCCCTCACGATTGAAGAACATATGGATACAATTTTGCTGTAAAAAGCAGGGTGTCAACATCTGTTCCCACTTTATGGTATCAGAAGGGAGCCTTTGTACAGTGTTGTGAATACAACCTGACCATTTTTTTTACCAGAGTCAGTTTGAGAGTCTTACAATGGGACTGTTGTGCTGTAGGTGCACTAGGATAAAAGTGTATGAGAATTTAAAGATAAAAATACTCAACAAACGTTGATTATTTATTTCTTCAGAGGGGTCCCCCAGGTCCAGTGGGGCCCGTTGGTCCTGAAGGTCTTGCTGGTTTTCCAGGAGTGGATGGAATTGATGTAAGAAACAATTCTAAATTCAAAATTCAAAACGATATCGACTTCAGAACCCCCTCTTTTCCCCACCGTTGGCACTGCCATTAGGTCCTCATAATCCAAACTGCCGATAGAAAGTGGGGCGATGTGATGATGTGCTAGATTAACATTCTGATGTTTTGATTGCAGGGGGACAGAGGTCCTGGGCCTGGCCCGGACGGTGGCCCTGTAAGTAGCCACCCAGTTCTGTGACTTGCAGACAATTAGCCCTCACACAGCAGCACCCTGCCTCACACTGAGTCCCAATCTGTTCTTGTGTGATAGGGACTTGACGGAGACGATGGCAAAGCAGGGGCTGACGGATTGGCGGGTGCCCCAGGAGCTGATGTGAGTTTGTTCTTTTTTTTTTTCTTGATTCCAGGTGTTGATTAGTTGAGATGTGGTTAATGAAATATCCGTGAGATGGATGTCTGTATGAGATATTGAAGTTGCCTCCTAAGTACACACGGCAGGGAGGGGGAAAAAGTGTTCCTGCATGAAGCGCTCGGCAGACTCCATGAATCTGGCCATTTAGAGCTGGCTAGATGGAGCCTGAAATAGGCTTCCTGGTGGAAACAGAGGGCGTTTTGTGTGAGCCTAGTGCCGTTGGGACTGCTGCACTCCACACTGGAGCCCTTGAAATGACACTGGCCTCAGATGGGTCAACTACTCCCAGAGAAAATGGCTCCACTATGTGCTGTCCACAGGGTCAGTGGTGCTGAAGAAAGAGACGGGACCAGACAATGAGAATGAAATGATCGGCATGAGAGAGTGGGATGTGTGATCAACAGTGATAAGGGATTGAGGCATGTGAAAAATAGTAGAAAAAAAGTAGTGATAAAGAAATATGAGGGCATAGCCATCAACTTATTATGTTTTGTAATGTACACTTGTGGAGTGAAATATGTCCCATCCAGAGTTTTGTGTGGATGATGTTCAGTGGTTGTTGGTTGGTAGATGTGTCACTTCAAATGACAAGTGTCTGTATCTGGACAACGTCAAAAAATGATGAACAAGGAGGCGGGGTCACTCTGAGTGTGGGCGTGGTCAGACCTCGTTAAACACCCTCTACCCATCTACATCGGAGCCACACACACACCCCTCCCCCTCCCCTATACACTTCCACAAGATTTTGTTTTCTTGAGAGCAAGCAAATTGTAAGATGTTGGCTGAATGTTACAAGAAGTGATGCGAATCAGGAATGGCTTAGAATCTCCTACAGTACCTTTCCACTGAAGGGCACGTGTATTGTGCAGATCAGAAACCATGGCCAAGTGCCCTCTAACAGCATAGTAGTGTTCACTGCCTCATGCCATAGACCTCTCCTGTCATGAAATAGTTTTTGTATTATTTTGGAAATGAATCTTCAAGAACAGCTACTTTTACTGTATACATACTATAGGCTATGTACAGAAAATGAATACTGAGATAAATGCATAACTGGAAAGATGGTTTGGTGGTATATAGACCCATATATAGACCAGTGGTGTCATGTGATCCTCGTAAGGTTATGTGCAAAGGCATGTTGCACGACAGGCCTGTGAAAAGTCAGTTGACTAAGAAGGCAGTTGACTGTGTAACTGATTTGATCATGCAAAATAAAACTAGTGGCCAGTACTGTTGGACTTAATGTTAAGCTTTGCTGATGGTTAGATTTTGCTTTTTAGGATTCTGTTACATCCTGGTTATGTTTGTTTTGGACAGTGTTAGAAAGAAAGAGAAAGAAAGAAAGTGATGTGATTTGATCAGTAATTGTAGTTGTGACCTGTCAGTGACCTCTGTCGGCTCCAGGTGTTGTTTGTCCCATGCAGCAGCCCAAGCTAGTTCCCTGTGTTAGTAACCCTCCTACCCTCATGTGGCCAATTATGTCACGGCCAGTTCCTGGCATAGACCAACTAGGCAATCGCCAGGGATGCCAAAATCAGGGGGCATTGCAATACATTTATTTATTTACATGTATTTATTTATTTGATTTTTTTTAATTCGATTTTTCTTTACTTGTAAAGAGGAGGCAATACTCAAATCTGGCGTAGGGCAGCAAAAAAGCTAGAGCTGGCCCTGACTAATGTTCAGTGTCACACAGGCCTCACAGTACACTGACAGCAATCATCTCAAACGGCTATTCTCTGCAGGGCTTGACTGGACCTCCTGGTGAACCTGGTCCTGATGGAGCTATTGGTCAAAAGGTAAAAAAAAGCCTCCAATAAAGCATATCTTTAATAACTTGTGTTAAAATAAAGCCATGTTGATTCCATTGATGCTCGTTGATTGTCCAATTTATTGTGTAGTACCTGGACAGGCACAGTCAGTTAAAAAATTAGTTAGTGTGTTAATCTTGTCACATATTGGTGAACAGTAGCTGACCTGTAGCCTAGATGACCTTTTCTCAGTACGCTAAATGTGTAGAGATGATGGCACCTGCTTTCACCATGTCCTCATGATGAGAACACTCACTGCCTGTTTCACCACAGGGCGAGCCTGGAGCACCTGGCCCCAGGGGACTAGCAGTAAGTAAACACAGACGGGTCAAAAACTCTTTTTCGTTCACTGCTTAGAATGGTGGGAGATCCACATTGCCTCACGGCTGATTTGAATCCACACTCTGAGCTCTAGTTAGTAGAGACTTTTGAGGGATGCTTTCCATGTTGTTGTTCAAATGTAAATGCAATATATTGTCAGAATATGGGCCTATGGGAAGTCCAACAGCACACCTGGTTTTCCGTTTATGCTTTTCTTTGACCTGCGGAACTTTGGACATAAATGGTGCCGTGTTGCTGTGCCAGGTCTTAGTGACAATCTATTCATTAATGATGGCATCTTAATGCAGGGTCTTGCAACAAGTTATAGAGCCCCTATATGAAAGGGCCAACAATAGAAAGAGAGAAGCAGTTGGATAGAGCAATCAGAGCCACGGACAAGCAAAACAGCAAATACATCTTCCTTTTAAAAAAATGATTAGAGTGCCCTTTTGTTCATTTTTAAAAGAAATATTTCCAAACTCTGTTGATGCCAAAGCTGATTCAAAGCAGGTTCATCAGTAATTTTTGCTGTTTACCAAAACGTCTTCAAGGACGCTGCTCTGTCGTCATCATATTAAGCTCCTTCAGAGACCCTCTACATCGGTCTGAGCCTCCCAACATGAAATAGACTGATTTGATTGGTTCCTGGGATTTAGGAACATATCCAATGAGCCTCAGGGCCTCATGGCCAAACAGACCTGTAGAGGGACTTTCCAGTAGATTGGCCAGGGGAGACTGTTATAGGTGTAGAAAAATCATAGACAGAAATAACTATGAGTTCAGATTTAAGCAATAAGCCCTGAGAGGCCCTTCTATGGAACGTCCCTAGCTTGGTTTCAGTTTGGTTTCAGCAGACGACGCCACAGCATTGAACGTGATTTAACCAATCACAATCAAGGACTGGAACTATCCGTTTTAGAATGAGGAATAGTGAGAGATTTGGTTGTCATGTGATTTCTATTCTCCTGAGGTATTGAAGTTGTGTGTTTTTAGAGGATCCATTAAATATTTCAATTATTTCAGTCTAAAACACTGTGTTTTGCATGTATTATAAATAATAAGTTGATGACCTTTTATTTTGGTTGTAGGGAGTCGGACCTGATGGAGAGGCTGTAAGTTACCCCTTTATGTCTGTGGCTCTCAGTAAAATACTGTAATTCATCCCAGTGGGTGGAGTTTGCTGGTCTGCTCACTGGTCTTGTGTGTGTGACAGGGCGCTGATGGAGAGGACGGCTTGGCAGGGGAGCTGGGCAAAGTCGGACCCCCGGTGTGTACATGTCCATGTCCATGACGCGCATTGCATGCTACACTGACACACACACACACACACACACCCACACCAGCTTCCACCTTCCCTCAGTCTCACACCTGAGGAATGCCAACCACCAAACACAAGGCAATGTCATTCATTTCCCGACTCCTTGTGTGTTGACTGGCTGCTGATCTGATGTCTGACAGGGAGACAGAGGAGTGAGAGGAGCAGTGGGTCTTCCTGGAGCTGCGGGGCCAAGGGTAGGTAGCAGTGTGCTGCTCGGCAGTGTCTTTGAAACAGCAATGTGCGTCTTTGAGACTCATGATCTGAATGATTTGGCAGATGTTGGTATAGTAGGAATCACACCTCTATTACATACATGCACTGATTAAATGACACATTCATTACTTTTGTCCCGTTTTATTGTGTAGTCATGCATGGATGGATGTGTAACAGTTGTGGTCTGTTTGTTTGTGTTGACGTGTAGGGACCACCAGGAGTGTGGAACGGTGAAGAACTGGTGAGATTCTATTAAGCTTCACCTCATCTCCATACCTGACAGACTGTGGAACATCTCTACAGATGAACTGAACAGGACTTGTTTATCATAGGCTACTATATCAACAACAAGCAGTATTTGCCTTGGAATTCCATATCACATGTTGCAATTGTATTATGAACTGTCAAAGAGGGTCACATAGTAGATTTCAACTTGATGGATTTCAGTCAGAGCTACAGATTACCCAGATGTAAATCTCCCAGATTCCTCTAAGCTGGGTGCCGTGGCAGAGCTCCCATGGGGGCTGAGGAAGACCTGATGTGGCTCCTCATGCTGATGAATCTGATCAGGTCCTCCCTCTCTCTGTCTCTCTCTCTCTCTCTCACTCACTCACTCTGTCCCACAGTGTCCCAACGCCTGCACCTTTGGCCTCTCCGGTTACTCTGGCCTGCCAGGAATGAAGGTGAGCTCATGGGCTCCTATCATACAGGGCTCAGTAGTCATTGGACTCATCCCATCAGTATGAACTGTACGCTCGCACTGTAATGAGTGAGCTAGTAGACAGTCATTCACTCAGGGAGGATGAACTGTAGGCATGTACTGTGATGAGTAACATACCAGACAGTCATTCACTCCGAGAGGATGCTGACTAGCACCATTTCTGACCTCTCCACAGGGGCACAAGGGTGCCAAAGGAGAATCTGGGGAACCAGGGAAACAGGGACACAAGGTAAAGAGAAATCTGATTTCATCCTTTTAATCGAGTCGAGGAGAGTTCATTGTTGTAATGCAGTCTATGACAGATCATATATGTAGGTCAAGGAGTCAAGCAGCTGTATCTGTCACATAGAATTAACATTGTGAAATTTGCTATGAAATTGCATCTGTTTCTTAGCTTGTCCTTGACATGAATAGAACATGAAGTGCTAAGTAATGCATGTTAATTACAGCATGCAGGTCCATACGAGTGTAGTAGTGTAGTGTACTGTAATATGTCAGCTTTGTGTGAACCATGATCTGCAGTAATGAGTTGTCTAGCACCTAAGAGAAGCTCCAACACATACCGTATAAATATAAATATATATATATATATATATATATACAGTACGTTATACTGCATGTTTGTTTGTTTGTTTGTATAGATATGTGAATATTTGTGTGAAGTATCTAATGTCCCATTGTTGTAATGCAGGGTGAAGAGGGCGAGCAGGGAGATCCAGGGGAACAAGGAGCCCAAGGACTACCAGTAATCCTCTCTCCTCTCTCACTATGTCACTTCCTGTGCTTGCTGTGTAATTGATCGGCACACACAGGTTACTCTCCCATTCACATCCAATTGCTTTCATATTCCTGCTCTCTTCACTCATCTGAGCTCTCCGATGATCCACATCACTTCTGTCACTCTACACTACTGACTAATGGCTCTCTATAGACAATACATGTACCAGTCTTAACCTGTCACACAGTACACAGCCTCGCCATGTTTGCAGTACTCTTGAGTTTGACCTTGCATGACCTCACTGTCATGACCTCAGCTGAACTCTGTGACCCGTGGAACTTGTGAACATGCTTGTGTTGCTGTGCTATGATTGCAGGGTCCAGGTGGATTGAGGGGGATCACTGGGTTGCTGGGCCCCAAAGGTGAAAGGGTAAGGGCTAGAACTCGTCACTGCACACGTCACATGATGAGTGAGATTTTACTCCATCGCAGTCCCCTCTTGTCAACAAGTCATCACTAGAACTTGACTAGAACTCAGTGTCCACATGTCAGTACTGTGAGATGACTGATAAACTGCAGATGCAGACTGCAGACTGCAGATAGATAGATACATATATAGACAGTATTATACTTTATTTATCCCGAAAGAGATTGAGGAATTATACTGTATATAGCATTACTCCTCCAAGGGGCCAAACCATACACACGCCTTCCATCCAACACCTAAACCACCCTCACCTCCTGCTCCACCAGTGGCCCATCACATTAGACTCCTAGGCCAAAGCAGATTCGGCCCAAGGGTTGGCCACTTTTTGCTGATGCTGAGGCTTTGACCACTTGTAATCTGCTTGTTTTCTGCTTCCAGGGTGCTCGTGGGAAAGCTGGTGATGTTGGACCTTTGGGCGCAGAGGGTCCCATTGTAAGTGCTTTTTTCAGCCATGTTTGTGACCTCTATTTAACCTCAGGGTGTGTTTTGTCCTTGACCTTGACCTTTTCAGCTCCACAGTGATTTAAGTGATGGTTTTCACTGACTATTAGTTGGGCCAGTGAGTTGAGTTCACCAAGTTCAGCTGACCTCACATTAACCCCAGTCGGCCAAATCTAGTGCTGGGTCTCCTCCTTCTCGGAATTCCCCCAGAGGATTAGGGCATTTTTTGCCAGCTTAGAGATGCTTACAGAGAGGGAGACTTGTGGGAATGTTACTAAGAGAAACAAACGAGACTGCCCATATTGGAAAACATTTTATTGCTGTCAGAAATAGGTATTATTCTCCATAAAAAATAACGAATAGAACGTCCTTTAGCCCTAATCCTGTTCAATATCAACATGACTCAAGGATAATTTTAACAACATGCGTTTTTATTGGTGTATGGTAAAAGGCTAGAGCAGTCCTCACAAACATCTCATGCCATGCTATGAAACATAAACTTGCTATGACTTCATGGAACTCATGACACTGAATGAACACGTAACTTGTTGAACTGCATAAGAGTTATTTGATTTTCTTGACCTTTCTACACATCCTTTTATGTTATCTATAAATTAATCATATGTGGAAGCATTGCATCCACGTGCTCGTGTCTGTGACTAATTGAATTGATTGAAACGTCTCTGTAAGGGGGACGTTGGCCGAAGAGGGAAGGTCGGTGAGACGGGCCCAAAAGGTTCCCTGGTAAGTTTCAATGACCAGCACCAC
>JASCIP010000110.1:3222149-3233276 GCA_034783695.1 Sardinella gibbosa | reverse complement strand
GCTAGTGCACCACCCAAACCCAGACCCACCCTGTAGTTGACCATACTAAACTAAACTTGCTCCAAAGGCACTTCCATTAGAGTCCTTTGAACGTTACATGGCTGCACTGTTTGTTTGGGTGCAAAACAGAAAGCTGCTGCTTGGTTCATCCCAGACTGGCTAACGAGTCACTTGATACATCACACTGTCTGCCTTCATAATTCTACAGAATTGAGGAAGTTGAAGATATCATGAAGGACGACACCCTGCTTTGCCTTCAACATTTGGCTTCTGGCAGAGGTTTCTAAGAAGTAGAATTTAATACAGATTTTTGTATCAAGACATACCATAGTCCCTCACTGCTACCCACGCTGCGAGAAGACAGGATGTTTTTCAATTGGATGCTATTCTGGAGAATTAGAGGATTTTGTCTTTGGATAAAGATCTGTTCTGTGTTGTTGTACTGATGTGTCTTTCCTCTCTTTCCAGGGCGATGAAGGTGAACCAGGAGAGAAGGGATCAGTAAGTGTTAGCCACTCATAAATAGAATGGAGACAGAGACGCCACACCAACCAGTACTGGCTGGGCTCATTTTGGCAATATGTACAAACTGCATTGTTTGTTTTATACACTGAAACCATACTGTGACCTATACAGTATATAAGAGCTGAAGTATGTGATGGGACATTATATAGACGCCTATTACACCTGTTCCATGCCACTGTGCCCAGACAGGGAAGCCAGGTGAGACTGGAAACCGAGGCCCAGAGGGGGCCCGAGGCCTGCCGGGAGCCCCAGGAGAGTCGGGCGAGATCGGGCCACGAGGCATGCAGGGAGACCGGGGAGCACCAGGACTGACTGGAGGACAGGGATCCGCAGTAAGCGTCCAACCCTGAGAACAGAGACACTGTCTCTGGAGAAACATATCACACATAAATCTGTGTGTGTTTTGCATGTGGTACAATTCACTCGACACCAATCCTGGCCACTGACTTCTTGCTTGGCCTAAACTGCTGGTGAATCTGAAATGAAATGGTTTATCCAATAATGTGATCATCTCCTCAGGGCAGAGGTCCAACAGATCAGCACATCAAGCAAGTCTGCATGAGGGTTATGCAAGGTAAGACTGGATTCATCTTGTACATCTCATCTGTCTCTCAGTCATGTATTGTTGGAATCAGTTGTGAGAAGCACAATAGCACACTGGACTCAAACTCCCATCCTTTGACAAGCTGGTGGAGGTTAAAACAGAGAGTTTGTAAGGTCAATAACCTAAGTATCTTTGCTTAAAATCCGTCAGAGTCAAACTGTCAGAGTCTCACCTCAAAACATCACCCCAATTCAAACCACATGAGAGGCACAGTCCTCCAACTACCCCCTTCGACATGGGAAATGTATCTACGCAAACCATTGGTCCAACTCTGTTAGTTAGTGCTAGTGTGTTACTTTGAAGGTGCATATAGCTCTTGCCTGCCACGCCAGTGTCAGCCAGTCCTACATTACGGTTGAGCATCAGGAAAGGGATTCTAAAGTACAGCTCTTCTGTCTGGTCATCACCTGCTAGTCTTGCATGCAGTTGACATGCGGTGCTCTTGTCATTACAGAGCAGCTGGCTCAGCTTGCTGCCAGCCTCAGCAGACCAGAGTCTGGGATCTCAGGAGTCCAGGGACCCCCAGGCCCTCCAGGTCCCCCTGGCGCCACTGGAGACAATGGCTTCCCAGGCCACCCTGGGCCCCGCGGACTGCCAGGACTCAAGGGGCCCCCAGGCCTGCTGGGGAGGAAAGGAATCAAAGGTGAGTAGCTGTGGTGAAGCCGAGGCACCTCAGCATCAGACGTTTGGTCGAGTTTTGAGGTTCCCGTCAATTATGCACTATTAGGGGTACCATCATTGTTATTAATTTACACCGTTATATTATTGGACAGGATAGAAGCAAACGCAAAGGATTATCTTCCTTTGAAAAGACTTTGTCTAGACTGACTGATCCTGGCAACATAAGAGGCTACTTATTACTGTAATTGTGGCCACCATTGTGTGGTGAAAGAAAGTACAGTTAGATAACCGGAGACTTTTTACTGTGGAACAGAATGTGAAATCTGACCTGATATGGTTGCTATCTTCTCCATTCAAAGTGATGAGGAAATGTGATCGCTTGTGTAATTCAATGAAGTGGTTCCTCAGGCCAAACTGACAGTTACTTGAGAATTAAATGTGCTTGGAATGAGCCTTATGCAATCACCACCTCAATGAGAGTGAGAGTGAGTGAGAGATGCAGTTTGTGTTTATAGGCACTTGGTAGACACGTTTCTCCAAAACTATCTATTTATTCACTGTCATTTCTTTAGCTGATGGTTAACAGGTGATAAAGTGATTTTCTGATTTACAGTCATTTCTTACGCTGGTTGTTTCTAGGTGATACTGGAGACAGAGGAGATAGAGGTCCCACAGCCATCGGTGCAAAGGGCATTCCTGGTCCTCCTGGTCTTCCAGGTAAGAGCAAATTACAATGAGTATGAGTGTGTGTGTGTGTGTGTGTGTGTCTGTGTGTGTGTATCAAGTCACATTACTTTGAAGTGTTACTGGTCCAGTGTTCTTTTACACAAGGCAGAGGTTCATCATTTCCTGGGCACTCGACATGATGATTATCTGATTAGGTCACAAAATGCTGATGATGGATTTTTTTTTCACTTGATGTGGAATGTAGTGTCATCACTAATGTGCTGCTCTAACAGTAACCTGCCACCAAAATCACAAGAACCCCCTTCACCAGTATCACAAGCCCACCTTTAGAATCCTCTAATTGGCCTTTAGGGCTGATGTGCCTCCCACTGCAGGCCAGTGAACCTGACTTCTCAAACACTAAGTCACATGACACAAGCGTCTCATGCCCACAGGTGATCCAGGGGTAGCAGCCTACGGTGCCCATGGTCGCGACGGCTTGAGAGGCCCACGCGGAGTTCCCGGCCTTCCCGGCGTTCCAGGACCTCCCGGTCCCGCTGGACTCAATGGATACTGCGAGCCGTCCCAGTGTGTCCTCCAGGCTGTGGCAGCACCCGTCTCAGCCAAGGAGTCCAGCATGAAAGGACCAGACGGGCTTTGAGATCCCGGCTCCAGAGTCCAAACCCAAACCCAGAGCCCAGGTCAGGCTGGCCTGAGAGACTTACCAGACAACACTTCCACTGAGGAGGACATGCTAACACTTTACTTGAAGTAGCTAGCCACCACACCTTGGGCTCATGAGAGCTAGATAGCAGGCATGTCACACCTGTGCTATGCTAATGTGCGCCTACAACATTAACCCTAAGAGCATGTGGGTGGATTGAACAGCTTTTGAATCCTTTGCTGGGATGTAGTGGCAAACATGATCTTATGGTTGGAGAAAGCCACTTCAAGTAAATTGTTACAGAAATTAAGCCTTTTGTTTTGATGTTTTATTTGGATGTGACCATCCATCAAACATGGGCTGATGAAATATACAGTATTTCCGGTCCTCTTTGATAAGTCAGTAATGAGGTACACCATCATATCCACTAAAGTCTTAGTATCACTCCTTTTGTTATGATAAGAAACACATTCCCATCAGTCATTCTTGTACTCCCAGATACCAATCCATTTTTAAAGTTGCTGTTTTCATGTCAAATATGAGAATGATGAAATATAGAATATGTTTGAAGTGTAACTGTAAATCTGTGTATATGTGTCAATACTGAACCCGAAGCCTTTTTTGCGAATTATACTGGTGACAGATTGACTGTGTGTGTTCTGGTCACTTACCTCCATGTTTCAAGACATTTGTACAGTACATCACTTCTTTTCATTGCGGTGCTTATTGTGTTTGTACGATGGAAGAGCCCACCACCTGATCCTGTTTGACGCACTATATATTATTTATTATATGAAGGGCTGATGTGACGCCAGTTGTGGAAAAAAGAGGAAATAAACACATTTTGATAAAGCTTTGCATGGTTTTCTATAGCCAGTGTTAATAAGAATGCCATGACCATTAAAAGCTCAAATGCTGATCAGGTCTTACACTTGTTTTACACAGAAACATGACATGTTTTCTGTCGAGTTAAAGTTATGAAAACAGACTTAAAAGTTTTCATTTAAGTAGCAAAAATTGGACATTTATGTTGTGCAGTGGAGGATCTGGTGCTTGTACGCAGTTAAACAGTCAAGGTGAGTGCTGTACATGCCTGAACATGTTCAAAACTACAGTTTTACATTATAGCCTCTGGGGGGCACTGTCTGCTGTAAGCTCAAATCGAGTAAACATGCACAGAACTGAAAGGTTACAGTAACCTGCAAATCAATGGATTTGCCATAATTGTTGAGACAGGAATAAAAGCTTGAAATCACATTTCATCTCAATGAAAACACCATTTTGTAGTGGCTATTTTGTGAAATCTATTCATCGGCCACAGTACTTCATTATGTTAAAAACACACAGAGAAACACTCATTTTTCAGTGTATTATTTTAATGTACTTTCACAAGTTGGTGAACAGATACAATTTGCCTTTCACTATACTAAAACACACATCCATTGATAAGTATAAATAGCCCATCTAATAATACACATTTCAAATACATAAATCAAGTATCCAAGAATTAAGTTACGCACATCAAATAAAAAAAGCATACAAAATATCGCAGACATATCAGTCCAGTTTTGAAGCTTAAACACAAAAATCACATTTCTGACATGGCAGTAATTAGTAAACAATGTCTGGATGACAAAGGAAAAAAAGAAAAAAGAGAAACTATCCAAGCCTTCAATAAACATTTTCAGCTACAATTTAGCAATGTGTATTAAAATAACCATGGAAGGATTTCTTTTCTGAACTTCCTGCAGGGGACATTGCAGACATCTCTTCCGAATAGAAAATTAAATTGCTTTCTAAACTCAGTGGACCAACCCTCCTTTAACATTGCCTTGTTTTCAGTTCAATTGTAAGGCATTTAAATGTTATCAGTTTGAAGGCAGACATGATTATAATGTTTCTAAACTCATAGAACAACATAACATAAAAAGGATACATGATTAAAGTTTCATATTCAGACATTTTGACAACAGTACAGGGTTAAACTGGTTTGGCAAAGGGTTACTTTGCAATATAGCTGGCCAAATTTAACTGATGGCAAAGTTCACATTAGAATAAAACTCAGGTGGCAGCACCCCCTCAATATTCAATGATCACATACAAGAACACTCACGTGTAGACACAACATCCCAAGATGCTTCACTGGATAACTCAAGTTTAAAACCGGAGAATTTAAAGTTACTGGGCATGATCTTTTTTCTTTTTTTAAAGTGTGGAAGTACATAGGGTCTGACTTAAGCTTAGAGGACACGCTTTTAGCAACATCAGCTGGCTGGGCTGGTAATGGGAGGTAGTGACCTGGGCCTCAGGCCAGGCCTACTGAATGCAGCAGTTGTTACGGTGACCATTGGAATCTTTGAAGCGCAGACGCATCTTTGGACGATATTTCTCAAGGTAGAAGAGCTGCTTGCTGTTGAACGCTCCTCGACGCTTCCTGAGGTAAAAACAATTCAAAAGATGCACTGAATTAAAACTGACTGATGTGCCAGTATGTGAAGCTTGTGTAAAGCAAAGACTCAAACTGTATTTTTGTATATTACATGTGCAGACATGTAGAGTACTAATTACTGATTAACTGTCAAGCTTATTGTCAACATCTGATGAGCAAAACAAACAGCCAGCCATGGCATCTCTCCAGTAGTTTTAAAAACAGGCCATGAAGACAAAGCACTGCTCTTGTACATAACACACATGCAGTATGTACTATGCAAATCAGAGTGAGTCGAGCATCGCAGAACACTCAGAAGCTCACGTACTGTCGAATAAACTGAACAGCATCCTCATACTTCATCCCACACTCAATCATAGCCAGGGCCACGAGGACAGGAGCTCTGCAGGGAAAGAGTGGAGCATCGTCAGAGAATGCAGTACACCAATTCCTCCGCATTACCAATCATCAAACAATGCCTTTTCTGTTTGATATGATCTTATTAACATGCTTGTGTTGACAATAAGGTCATGGTCCGCACCTTCCAAGGCCAGCCACACAATGGACAGCAATGCAGCAGCCTGGTTCCTCCCTAAACTTCAGCTTCAAGAGGTTCAGCCAATCATCCACAATTTGGTTTGAGGGAGGCGCTCCATCATCAAAAGGCCAATCCTGTACACACGAGACAGAGGGAGAGAGAGAAACACAGCGCAATTTAGAACTTCACTGGATTCTGATAAAGGGCCTAACTAACATGCTATTGTGTGTATGCACTGTGTTGAGCGGGATGCGGGAGAACTCTTACCAGAACCTGAATGCCCTCCTTCATCACCAGCGCGGCATCATAGGTGGCTTCGCACACTCGCACTACAGTAGTGACACCATATTTTTTCAGTTCCTATGGAATAAACCAAACCACAAGAGACAGAAGACTGTTTAAGTCTTAAGTCACATTGCTGGCCATTTTCTTTTAATAAACCACAAGAATTATTCCACATATTATCTAGATCAGACTCTGGCTTATCGGATGTCCAAGTATGTACAATCGAAGCTCACCTCAATGAATTTATTCAGAGTGGCATTGGTGGGGTTGTGGGTGATGAGAAACCTCATGTTTTTGTAGGTGATTTCCACCGGGGCAGGCCTGTTCATACGCGCCATGGCAACTGATTCAAAAGAGGCTGAGAGCGGACACACGGGCCTACAAAATTGGGAGGGAATGATAAAAAAATTCCTAGGCTATGTCCTCAGACACAGCGCCAAAAATTCTAAACCGTAAAAACTGGTAGATGAGGAGTGAAGGGAGGAAAAGGAAAACCAAACCAACGGAACGGGAAGGTTTGGGCCAAAGTTAAAGTTAAGAACTCAAGAGGGAGAGCAGGAACGAGGGAGGAAGGGGAAAAAAAATCCTTCAAAACAAGGCAAGTCCTCTGAGAGCGAGGAGGCGAAGGCCGGCTAGGGCAGTGCACTTTGGGAGATTTACCCCATCCAGGCTTGCTCTGCTGGTGTGGACGCTCCCTCTTTGAGTCCCGAGATCCCGCCAACGTTCAAGTCTCTGTGCAAGCTTCTTTCGTGAGGTAGCTTCTGGAAGGCCGGCACTTCACTCGTCTGCATACACGCCGTGCTGGGCCTGGCAGTAGTCTCCACTGCCCTTCAGAAACTCCATAAATGTGTGACCCAAAACACCACAGAACTGCTGCAAGGGTTACAACCAAGGAGAGGATGTCAGCACACATTGCACTATTATAGGCTAAAATACAAACATGTCTCAACAAGCAAGATGAGATTTGAGATGTCCAGTGTACAGTGACTTCCTAACATCTATTTGTCCTAAGACAGCGAGATAAACGTTTCGTGGCACCATTTTGCTAGTGTCGTCCACTAGGCCTATGCTTCCAGGCTTTCGGTAGAAGCTAATGTTTTAAATTACCTACGCCATCCCTATCTCGGAAAGAAAAACCCAACTGTGTATACTTTGTAGCATGACTGGCATTTTTCTCCCACACATTTCTGGTCATTGCCTCTGAGCATCATGAGGCAGTTCCGCAGATAAACAAACATCACGTCGCAAGCCTCCATGCACACTGCTCTTGAATCTTGATTATCGCTACTGTTTAGAGGCGATACTGGCATGATAACGTTCTTCATCGTCGACACATTCATCACAGCAGCCATGTAACGTTAATGTAATGGCTGAATTGCGTGTAACATTAGTCATCGGTTATACTAGATAATAGATGTGGACAAACAGCACTAGTAAGGTTAGCTAGCGTTGTCTATTGTTACATTTTGTTAACAAAAGCAGAGCAACGTGAACGATGCACTACTACTGCAATATGTTGAAATAGCCACTAGTCTTCGGACAAAAAGGTAGCCTAGAATGTACTTTCCTCAAAGATAAGTGACCAATTCGGCCATGTCAGTATTAGAAAACGTTGACACTCGAGGAAAAATAGACATATTTTCATAATTCATCTACGTTAACTTGAATAATAAAACCGGTTACTAGCTAGCTAGCAATAACGTTTAAGTTCAATAATCACACAGCATGTAAGGTTTTCGTTAGGCTACGACGCGACTTTAACGTTGTGTGGCTAGACGAATGTGATTAAACCAATGAAATCCATTTTGTTTTGAGAGATAAAGGCACAATTATAACCCGAAGTTGAAGTAAGGAAGTTGGGTAATGTTAGCTACCATTAGCCTTTGTGTTATTTGACAATCCAAGCGCCATCACCGATGAAGAGGCCCTGCACTTATCAGTCACAAGAAAAGAGAAACACTGATTTGGCGACCATAATTCACTTACAGTCATTATTGTCAAATAATCGTCTCTGCGTTGATAAAACGCAAAACTATCAAAGCAGATTATAACGACCGTGTGCCGTTGTGCCGTGTTCAAACCATTGTGTGAGGAGAGGCTAAACGCGGGCCGCCGGTTTTACCAACGCTAATTTGCAGTGGATTTTGATAGCCAACATTGACTACAAGCTAACAGAGAGGCTAGTTGCTCTGTATGTGGGTCACTTGATTAATCGATCAAATTATAGTCGTAAATGAAATATATTTCGA
This sequence comes from Sardinella gibbosa, assembly GCA_034783695.1. Classification (NCBI taxonomy): domain Eukaryota; kingdom Metazoa; phylum Chordata; class Actinopteri; order Clupeiformes; family Clupeidae; genus Sardinella; species Sardinella gibbosa. The sequence goes on along the minus strand of JASCIP010000110.1, from coordinate 3,224,696 downwards.
AAGACTACATTTACTTCCATGTCTATTCGGTAAGGCTTTTGATAAACGAGTTGACATAATGGTTAACTTAACGTTGGCAAATAATAACATCACACGTTTCATTCAAGCGCTAAAGTTAGCTGGCTAAGGTTTAGCCAACACGATGCCTCGCCATGACGAGATCTCTCACAAATTTCGTACAAAACATAAAAAACATGTTACTGCTCGGATACTTACTGGAATATGCTTACTCATTGAAGATTGTAGCTTAATCATAAAGCCGGTCCCAAGAAAGACTTTAAAAATGTAAAATGATATTGCACCATACAGCCGCAGCAACAGCTTCCTGCCGAGTCGGCGTCTACTCCGCTGAGATCACAGTCGGTTTACTTCTCTCTTCTGTCGGACTTGAAACCGCACCCTGGAAACGGGCACTGCTCGTGTCCCTGCGTATCACATCACGCCTGTTCTGCGCAAATCATGCGCCATCACAAGAAAACAAACGAGTGCACATCAACTTACATGACACTGTTGCAAACTTTGAAAAAAAAAAATACTTTGTGGCATTACGATTTGTCTGGTAGATGTTATGCTTGGCTGCGCACCTGTGCAGTAGTTTATTGAACTATTATAGCCCAGAGCGTGGAGGTTCGTTCAAATATTATTTTTTCTAACGAAAAAAATGGCCGTGACCGAATTACCTATTTTAGTTTTAGTCTTAGGCCCGTCTTTCCAGAAGTAAAATGAGTATAATCAGACCCTCAACAGAACAGCTGATCTATGGGATTTTCAGCTGGTGTTTGCTCTGCCACAATAGGCTATTGAACCGTCTGGATTGTTCATGTCGCTCCCTGTTGAAGATAAGCATCACTGTGGTCACTGTCCTTTACCAGTCAACAGCAGATACATGTGGGCATCAAATGATGGAGAGAGAGAATCTTCCAATGTGTCACCATTGTGCTTATAGTCTATAAAAGGATATGCACATCTATTGATCTGGTTTTCATCAGGAGCTGACAAATTCCCTGTCAAACAGTGGGGATGAGTGAGCCTAGTGTTTCCAGAGTAAAGGTAAAGAGTTTATAATCTCATGATGAATCTTGGATGATCATAATTTTGGGTTTCATTACTGCTGCACTAGTCTAGTTTAAGGACTATTTGCACAGTAGAACCACATCATATATTGTCTGAAGTATAATGCATAATGCAAAATGTCAGTATTTTAATTGGAAGGACTGTTTCACTTGTACATGAATATAGGATGACTCTGACAAATGCACAGACCAAGTCGATGGCGGCAGCATGAGCCTGGGCCGTAAGAAAGGGGTGAAGGTCAGTGGGAGATATCTGGCCCCGTCGGATGCAGAGAGAAGAAGTGCCGCCGTGCCTCTTGTGCAGTCAGCAGTGGCAGGCCCCAGCCCCACCGAGAGCCCCACCATCATCTCCATCGGGCCCCAGCACCGAGGGCCCACGGTGTCCCCTCAGTCCTCCCTTCGCTCTCTCTCTAGACCTGACAGCATAGGCCCCCGAGATGAGTGGGCCCCATCGCAGAACAAGTCGTCCAGTGGCGAGGCCAGTGTGTCCAGGCAAACCCTGGAGGAGCTGAAGACCCTGCTGCGGGAAACGTCACTCCACCCTCCCAGAGATCAGAAGGACGGGGGCCGACCAGGGAGCCCTTACACATATTTGCATGGACACAGGCAGGATGCTCACCAGGAGAGAGAGGAGAGCTTAGCCAAGTCCTTCTCCACCTTCAAGCCTCTCTCTGAGGGCAGCAGGAGATTCTCCAGCAGGCCCGGGGAGAGGACTTCCTCCCACCCAGTCTCAGACTGGGACTCAGGCACGTCCACACGGACAGATGGAACCGCACGGCACAGTATGAGATCCCCCACCTGTGAGTCCACCAGCATGGGAGAGACTTATGGCTCACAAACAGGTTAGTGTTCTCTCCAGTGTAAACTACTAATCTTGGTAGATTAGAAGATGGCCTCTTGTCCAGGCCTATTTTGTGAATGAGTAATTTATAGTATAAAGCCAAGTATGTCATTGTAACCCTTATATTTTTTGAAGTGTTGATTTTTAATGGCCGTCGCAGGTTTTATGTTCTGACTGAGAAATGTCAAGAATATTTTTAGTTTTACTAATTTTTACTAACTTATTCACCATCTTAAATGTATACCTCTAGCATGTATGCATGCTTATTTTGTAATACATAGATAACAACAGGGAAGGTTCCTCTGGAGACAATCACGGGCCTCAAGGTTTCATCTCAGTTGTGGAAGACATAAAGCAACAGATTGCCCGGGAAGACGTCAACTTTGTTCGCTTCGAAGCCACAGACCTTCATGGAGTGTCCAGGTCCAAGATAGTGCCTGCACGTTTCTTTCAAGTAAATACTGTATACGTGTTTTATACATGTTGTATACATGTTTTTCTACACCACATGTACTATATATAGTCACACATTGAGTATAACAAATAATGCTTCATTGACACATAATCAGATTGAGACTGCAGTGGATGTGTGTAAAGCCCTGATCAAATCATTTTGTTGGTAAATTCTTTGTT
>JASCIP010000110.1:3087483-3100009 GCA_034783695.1 Sardinella gibbosa | reverse complement strand
GCATGACTTCATTTCACTTCAAGGTTTTAGTTTTGTTGTGTTTTTGTTTTGTTCGTCACCAGAACAACCCTCCAGGTATCCTGGCCTTGCTGGATGAGGAGTGTTGGTTCCCCAAAGCCACAGATGTCTCCTTCGTTGAGAAGCTTGTTAACACACATGGCAACCAACCCAAATTCGCCAAAACCAAACAACTCAAAGACAAGACAGAGTTCTCTGTGCTTCACTATGCTGGAAAGGTAAACTACAAACATTCTTCTTCTGTTCCTTTATAAACTGTCTAAGGATGCCTTGAATTGTGCCAACGATCCACATTGCTGTTTAGGTGTGCTACAATGCTGCGGCATGGCTGACAAAGAACATGGACCCTCTGAATGATAACGTGACAGCATTGCTCAGCAACTCCTCAAATCAGTTTGTGTCTGATCTGTGGAAAGACTGTGAGAAGCTTTAAGTTTATTGGAATTTAAATTATTTGGTTGGACTTACTGAGTGTTAGATGTGCATCACCATTGCTGTTGATGTCTTGTGTGTAGAATAATCTGATGCAATCAATGCTCTCTTCCAGCTGACCGTGTTGTGGGTCTGGACACACTTGCCAAGATGACTGACAGCTCAGCACCCAGTGCCTCCAAGACCAAGAAGGGCATGTTCCGTACTGTGGGCCAGCTCTACAAGGAGTCCTTGGCCAAGCTCATGACCACTCTTCACAACACCCAGCCCAACTTTGTCCGCTGTATCATCCCCAACCACGAGAAGAGGGTGAAGTGCCTCACAATAACCTTTTCTTAATAATGTCTACACTTTTTCATTTCTTTTATATTAATGGATGAACCTCTATTATTTAATAAAACTATTTTATACAACCATGATGATATAATATTTCCTGAGTTATGGTTAAATGTGCATTGCCCAATATTGATGTGTTTAAAAGTTGTTGATGCCTAATTGAGTCTGTTCTCACAGGCTGGGAAGCTGGATGCTAACCTGGTGCTTGAGCAGCTGAGGTGTAACGGTGTGCTAGAAGGGATCCGTATTTGTCGCCAAGGATTCCCCAACAGAATCGTCTTCCAAGAATTCCGGCAGCGGTAAATAAGTCTCAAAATGAGTTTGGGGAGGAACATTGTGTTTTGTTCTGTGTTCTAAATCTGACATGAATGTTGCTTTACATACAGATATGAGATCTTAGCAGCTGGTTCCATTCCTAAAGGCTTCATGGACGGCAAGCAAGCGTGTTGTCTCATGGTGAGTTTCCAAAACAAGCTTCAGTGTAATTAGTCATTATTATAAAAACAATACTGCACCATGGACGCAGAATCAGAGACAGCTTACAGTTTGCCAGCACTCGGACGACTTCAGGGAACGGGCCATGATAGCATTTAACATTGTCTGACTGTCAGACTGGCCTGGTGTGTGTTCTCGATTACAGTGGGCCACTTCCTGATGAGTTTGTTCTCTCCTCTTCTCTGCTGTTAGCCTTAGTTGACTCCCACTTCTCCCCCCCCTCAGATGAAGCACCTGGACCTGGACAAGAACCTGTACCGCATCGGTCAGAGCAAGATCTTCTTCCGCACAGGAGTGCTGGCCCAGCTGGAGGAGGAGAGAGACATGAAGATCACGGTCGTCATCATCGCCTTCCAAGCCCAAGCTCGAGGGTTCTTGGCCAGAAAGTAGGCATACTTATCAAAGAGTTCACATCTTTGCTTATTAAAACTGAACCGTGTTGTGTTGTGTTGTTCAGTCTCTGACTCTGCCTTGACTCTAACCCCAAAGCCAGACTGACATGTTCAACTGCATTGCAGGGCGTTTGCCAAGCTCCAGCAGCAGCTGACGGCCATGAAGGTGATCCAGAGGAACTGTGCCGCCTACCTCAAACTCAGGAACTGGCAGTGGTGGAGACTCTTCACCAAGGTGAGTGAATGACATTCAGGTCAGTATTGAAAAAAGTCAGTGCCTCTTGTGAAAAAGTGGTTGATTGAAGTCAAGCTTCACTTGAGGATCATGAATTCCCCTGACAGGGGAACAAGCACACCAAGCTGTGTGCACAGAGCAGGCAGCCATAGGATATGAATGAGCGGAGTGAGTGGTCAGTGGTGTTGTTGACCAGGCCCCCATCTGTGCTTCCAGGTCAAGCCTCTGCTCCAGGTGACCAGACAGGAGGAGGAGATGAGCTTGAAGGAGGAGGAGTTGAAGAGAGTGCAAGAAAACGCAGTGAGGTTCGAGACGGAGCTGAAAGACATCACCCTCAAGCACACTCAGGTACATCATAGCTCTGCTTCTATGGGCCATCCAATGCCAGCCCAGCCCTCTAACATCACATCATAGAGCCATTTCTTCCATTGCCACATCCATGTCTGTTGATGGTTTGGTGATGCTTGCTGTGTCTGCTGCGGACATCTCGGGATGCTGGGGATGCGGGATGCTGACCCTGTTCCCCTGTGCTGGACCACACATAAACACGCTTTGACTTATGCAGATGGTGGAGGAGAGGAACGCACTGCAGGAGCAGCTGCAGGCCGAGACGGAGCTGTACGCCGAGGCTGAGGAGATGCGGGTGCGTCTGGCCTCCAAGAAGCAGGAGCTGGAGGAGATCCTGCACGAGATGGAGGCCCGGCTGGAGGAGGAGGAGGACCGCTCCATCATTCTGCAGGAGGAGAAGAAGAAGATGCAACAGCAGATCCAGGTCGAGCTTCAGACTTTAGACACTTTAAACACATCTATGTTGAGTAGGTTCATTAACAGGCATATGTAGGCCAAGGCACACATGAACTACACTATGTATCAGTCATGACCTCGGACTCATTAATGTTTTATCATTTAGACCTTTAACCATTCAAGTTTTTTATTTCTCAGTCTCTCTCTTTCTTTCTCTCTCTCTCTCTCTCTATCTGTCTATCTAACAGGATCTAGAGGAGCACCTTGAGGAAGAGGAGGATGCTCGCCAGAAGCTGCAACTGGAGAAAGTTACGTGTGAGGGCAAGATCAAGAAACTGGAGGACGATATCATTGTTATGGATGACCAGAACAACAAGCTACAGAAGGTAACTAACTACTGTCACAGTGTCTGGCCTTGTGTTGTAAATTCTGACATTAGATTTCATAGTTGTATGGCGATATTAATTGTTTAGTGACAAAAACCATAAATGAAGTAAATAAATTACATAAATATCATACCAGCATAAATGTCACCTCTGAATGTGTGTGTTTTCTAGGAAAGGAAACTGTTGGAGGAGAGGGTAGCAGACATGACCACCAACCTGGCTGAGGAAGAAGAGAAGTCCAAGAATCTCACCAAACTCAAAAACAAGCATGAATCCATGATCTCTGAACTTGAAGGTGAGTAGGGATGTCACCAGATTGATACTATTACTCTACTAAGTGTAGATTAACTGTGAACTGCGAGGAACTCCCCTGAAAGACAGGGCTTGTTTACACGTATCAAGCTATTTTCATAAACGGATATTTTTTTATCCATTTATTTTTTTTAATTGCATTTACATGTATCCAGTCGAATATTGAAAATATAGCATTTTGAAAAATCTCTACTTTGGAGACCGTGGTGCCCAGAACTCAGTTTAAGTGTAAACGAGAAGCCAAACGCATAAAACAATATCGGTTTATAAAAATATCTAGATACGTATTAACAAGCCCATGGTGACGTGAAATGTGAGCTGATGTGTTCCTGATGCGCAGTCCGCCTGAAGAAGGAGGAGAAGAACCGGCAGGAGCTGGAGAAGACCAAGAGGAAGCTGGAGGCCGAGGGCAACGACCTGTCGGAGCAGATAGCAGACCTGCAGGCACAGATCGCAGATCTGAAAGCACAGCTGGCAAAGAAGGAAGAGGAGCTGCAGAATGCCTTGGCCAGGTGAAACTCTCAAGCAGTTTTTAGATTTGGCTTCATAGGATGTACCATTCATAGACATAATTGGCTCTAATGCACCAGAATGAGCTTGTTTACTTCACTCTGACCAAGTGCTGCTGTTTCCTCTGTGTGCTAGGCTGGAGGATGAGACGGCTCAGAAGAACAACGCCCTGAAGAAGATCCGTGAGCTGGAGGGACACATCTCAGACCTGCAGGAGGACCTGGAGTCTGAGCGCTCCGCCCGCAACAAGGCCGAGAAGATGAAGCGTGACCTGGGAGAGGAGCTTGAGGCACTCAAATCTGAGCTGGAGGACACACTGGACACCACGGCAACCCAGCAAGAGCTCAGGTGCATTACCTGCTCTTTTAAAAAAAAAAATTCCCACTCTTTCATTATATGTAAATGCAATTCAAATCTGAGAAATAGAAGTTACAATAGCCACACCAAAAAAATGAAACTTTTTACTGAGAAAAAAATATCCCCACTGCAGGTCATCATTTTCCATTTCATGGACTAGATGGCCATCTAGCTGTTGTTTGGCACATTACACGTGTCTTACAGAAGAAGCTAATTGACTCTTTGGAATGATTTGGTTCCAAAAGCATTTTTAAGCAAAGTGTGGAGTTTGACATGGAGTCTTGTGTGGGTCCTGCCCAGGGCCAAGCGTGAACAGGAGGTGACGGTGCTGAAGCGGGCCATGGAGGAGGAGAGCCGGAACCATGAGGCCCAAGTGCAGGAGATGAGGCAAAAGCACACGCAGGCGGTGGAAGAGCTCAACGAGCAGCTGGAAGCATCCAAGAGGGTAGGTGCATCCTCAACGACCTGTCAGCTTCTTTGCCAACACATTTAAGATGCAGACAAGTGACTGACTAGAGACCATCAGATAACAAATTCATGATGTGCAAACACGCTACAGGAGAAATAACTCCTGAGACTCACTAATGCTGATAGACAAACTGACTGAGCTAAAAACAGTGACATTAAAAAGTCCTCAGTCTATTACAAGAAATGTTTGCAGTAGGAAGATAGTAACTCTACAAGAGTCATGTGCAGTAAACCAGTAGAAACATTTTGTCTCTGCTGCTTCTAGGTGAAATCCAACCTGGAGAAGGCCAAACAGGCACTGGAGAAGGAGACGTCGGAGCTGCACATTGAGATTCGCTCGCTCAGCCAGAGCAAGCAGGATGTGGAGCACAAGAAGAAGAAGCTGGAAGGCCAGCTGGGTGACCTCCAGTCCCGCTACAATGAGGGCGAGAGACAGAAGGCAGAGTTGACTGACCGTGTCTCCAAAATCACTGTGAGTTCAAGACTTACAGAGCTGACTCAAGTTACACAGATTAATACACTTTATGCTTAGACACGCAACACTTGATTATGTTATGCAGCAGAGATGAAGTAGTCTGTAGCGGTAATCTCAGAATCCCCTAAAGCTCTGCCATCAACAAACCTATCACAGTTGTGTAAACTTTGCTCCTTTTTCATTATCAAGTGTCAGGAGTCTGTCTAGCTTCCTTGGAAGCAGACCCCATCTCAGTCAGAAATGTATGGCTTTGAGTCACACAAGTCAAACAGAATTATAGTTACATGATGTGAGTGTGTGATTTAACTCAGTGATGTTTAAAATTATAGTATTATATATGCCATGCGATTTGACAGATTTTTCAACCTCATCACTGCAGGTAGAGTTGGAGGGTGTGACGAACCTCCTTAACGAAGCAGAGGGGAAGAACATCAAACTGAGCAAAGATGTGTCCAGTCTGACCTCTCAGGTCCATGATACCCAGGTGAGACATCAGTCCTCCACTCCTGCAAAGACCATACAGTATTTACACTTTTTCTGCTGGCCCATCACTAAACACTAAACCTGGCTGTCATACTCCAGGAACTGCTGGCTGAGGAGACCAGACAGAAGCTGCAGTTCTCCACCAAGCTGCGTCAGATGGAGGATGACCGCAACGCTCTTCAGGAGCAGCTGGAAGAAGAGTCTGAAGCCAAAAGAAACGTGGAGAGACACGTCAGCACATTAAACATCCAGGTGAGCTCACAGTCTCAAAACGCTCTAATTCTAGAGAGCTCTAATTCAATCATCTCACCTATCTTATCATTTATGAGGCTGGGAGGAACTAGATGAAAGCAAGACTAACTTGAAATTACTTTCTACACCCACAGCTGTCAGATTTCAAGAAGAAGCTTGAAGATATGGCTGGAAATGTGGAGATCCTCGAGGAGAACAAGAAGAAGCTGCAGCGAGACTTGGAAGCCTCCAACACTCAGTATGAGGAGAAGGCATCGGCTTATGACAAGATGGAGAAGACCAAGAACAGGCTGCAGCAGGAGCTGGAGGACGTCCTGATGGACCTTGACAATCAGAGGACAGTCGTGTCGAACCTGGAGAAGAAACAGAAGAAGTTTGATCAGGTCTGTAACTTAAATTAATCTATCAGATATCAAATGGTCAATAATCACTCATCAAAAGCCTGTGAGACCAAATACCATAGAGTTAAGCTCAAGGATTTTTTCAGATGCTTGCTGAGGAGAAGAGCATCTCCAGTAAGTACGCTGACGAGAGGGACCGGGCAGAGCAGGAGGCCCGTGAGAAGGAGACCAGGGCACTGTCTCTGGCCCGCGCACTGGAGGAGGCCCAGGACTCCCGTGAGGAGCTGGAGAGGGTCAACAAAGCCCTCAAGGCTGAGATGGAGGACCTGGTCAGCTCCAAAGATGATGTTGGCAAGAATGTAAGTAACATCCCGTCTCAGGCAAACTCTGCAGAGCATGAATCTGATGAAGAACCACCACATCAATTTGATTTACAGTTAGATTATTGTTGCTTCTTGTGATGGTCTGATACCCCTGGTGTGGTCCTTGCATCACAGGTCCATGAACTGGAGAAGTCCAAACGTGGGCTGGAGGCCCAGGTGGAGGAGATGAAGACCCAGCTGGAGGAGCTGGAGGACGAGCTGCAAGCAGCAGAAGATGCCAAGCTGCGTCTGGAGGTCAACATGCAGGCCATGAAGGCCCAGTTTGAGCGGGACCTCCAAGGCAGAGATGAGATGGGAGAGGACAAGAAGAGACAACTGATCAAGCAGGTACGGTCACGCCAGAGAATCTGACTGGCACATCATGTTTGGCGATAAGAGCAGACATAAATGACTGGTGTGTCTGCTTGGCAGGTGCGTGAGATGGAGACAGAACTGGAGGATGAGCGCAAGCAGAGAGCTAGCATGGCTGCAGCCAAGAAGAAGATGGAGGGAGACCTGAAGGATCTGGAAGACCAGATCGAGACTTCCAACAAGGGCAGAGACGAGGCCATCAAGCAGCTCCGCAAGCTCCAGGTGAGGGCAAGGCCAGAGCTTTTGACGTCTGTAATGCAGGAGTGTGTCAGTCTGAGTGTGCTTCGGCTAACACGTGCTTCTCTTGCAGGCCCAGACGAAGGACTTCCAGAGGGAGCTTGATGATGCTCGATCTGCCAGGGACGACGTTCTGTCCACTGCCAAGGAAAGCGAGAGGAAGGCAAAGAGTCTTGAGGCAGAACTCATGCAGCTGCAGGAGGTACTAAAGCTCAGACTCAAACTAGAGGTCATATCATACTAATATCATACATATCAACTATCATCCAGGCTTAGAGACTCACATTGGGGGGTTATTGTTCTTCATAGGACTTGGCTGCGGCAGAAAGAGGAAAGAAACAAGCAGAGGCTGAGAGAGATGAGCTTGCTGATGAGCTCACCAGCAACACCTCCGGAAAGTGAGTCACTCTGGCAGTGTTCAAATGCTGCTACCACCTCAAACATGAATGCATTAAAGCTCTTTGAACTTATCATGAACAACACTTTTTGCCACATTTGCAGGTCTGCCCTTGCAGATGAGAAGAGGAGGTTGGAAGCTAAGATTTCTCAGCTGGAGGAGGAGCTAGAGGAGGAACAGGGCAACATGGAGCTTGTCAATGATCGTCTGAGGAAGAGCACACAACAGGTAATCTCGGACACAACATAACAATAGGACTGCATTGGGAGGCATGATTGAACATCAAGAATGCGTATGTGTGACAGATGACATTAAGTGCATGACTGTATGTGGGATAATACGCCAGGTGAATACTGCCTGATGACACGCTGCTTAATTTGGTTGGCATCATCTCATTCAGGTTGACCAACTGAACAATGAGCTTCAGTCCGAGCGTTCCACGTCCCAAAAGAACGAGAGCGCACGGCAGCAGTTGGAGCGGCAGAACAAAGACCTCAAAGCCAAATTACAGGAGATGGAGAACCAAGTCAAGTCCAAATTCAAGTCGTCCATCTCTGCTCTGGAGGCTAAGGTGGCTCAGCTGGAGGATCAGCTGGAGCAGGAGGGCAGGTTTGTACACATACATCAGCACACCGCTGGAATAGCCTACAGTACCGGCTCACATCCTGGCATGACCTACTGTATCCATCTCATTTGGCTCATTAGGAGATGGTGAAGTGCAGAGTGATAGTATGTCATAGCAGTGCTGCTGTGGTGGAACTTGAGGACTGATGTTGTGTCTGATTCTGCAGAGATAAACAGAATACTGCCAAGGCATTGCGGCAGAAGGACAAGAAGCTGAAAGACCTGATGATTCAGGTGGAGGACGAGCGGAAGCAGGCTGAGCAGTACAAAGACCAGGTGAGCTGATGAACAGATTTTTTGCCCTTTCATTTATTTTAATTAGAATTTTTCCAGTTCAGTCACGACTGGCACAGCTGCTAAAAGATTCTGCCAAATGAAATGCCATTCTTCTTTTAGGCTGAGTTAGGACAGACAGCTTGCTAATTATGTTGTAAGTCAGATTAAGCTGTAAGACAGACAGACAGACAGACATATAGGTAGGTTGTGAGTTCATTTGACAGACAGCTATGTAGGTTGTAAGTTAATTTGACAAACATCTTGATACTTGAGTGTGGCAGTACTATGAATACCACAAGGATGTCCCTTCAAAGGCTTTGTCTCACTTGTCTCTCACTCTTTGCTTACCTTTGTCGTCCCATCGCAGGCGGACAAGTCGACCTCGCGGGTCAAGCAGCTGAAGAGGCAGCTGGAGGAGTCGGAGGAGGAGTCCCAGCGTATCACCGCAGCCCGCAGGAAACTGCAGAGAGAGCTGGAGGAGGCCACCGAGGCCAATGATGCCATGAGCCGCGAGGTCAACTCTCTCAAGAACAAACTCAGGTAGGAGAGGGTGGCCAAGGCGCCACAGACGCGTGTCATAGGACACGGATGAGTGGAGAAACACTCAGTGATTGTGTCTCACCTGCAGGAATCATTTGATTCGGCACATTCCAAAAGTACCATCAGTCAAAAGGATAAAGTCTTTGAGAATTAAAGCAAGACGTCGTCAGCATAGTGTCTTGTCTCTCTGGTGTCATATTGTCTGTTGTTGTCTGTCTGTCTGTCTGTCTGTCTCACCATCTGTCCTCTCCCTCTATGAGCCGAAGCATACCGCCTCAGTGTTCATCCCAACCTCATCCTATACTAGGAGATGGGAATTATTGGCTGCAAGAGGACGTAATAGTGCTCTTTTTTAACAACTGTGAAGATATTGACCACCATGACGGGGTCAATATCCGGCGGAATTAAAGCCAACAAGAAACTGACGTTTTTTGGAATTCGAGACTTACCTTTTGTGTCGGGATACAAGCAGTCAAAGTGTGTCTGTGTGTGTTGCAGAGGCAATCCTGAGCCTTCGCAGTGACTATGCAGGTACCGCTGCACCCAGGAGTTGATCACATTGTGATACCTTTTTCTGGTCACAGAGCACCTCTTGCGTTGATCTTCTCTTTCAGAGTGAAATATGGTTAATGTTAATGAAATATCAGATCTGTTCTTCAGAAGCCTCAAAGTAAACCCAAAAGGTAGCACAATGGTGAATGTTGCATGATGAAGAATAGCAGGTCTATTAATTTGACCATATTTCTCTCTATTTCAGGGCCTGGTTTAGAGATCTAAACCAGACTCATTTGCTTGTTCAGCTAAGATGCAAATGAGTTAGACTGGCTTCATTGATAATGTGATCTCCTAAATCTGCCTGTCTAAACAGTTATAAACTGTGTTCACTTGTTTTTCCGGCCTTCACTGTTTAGTCAAGCAAAACCCTACAGATGAAAGGTTAAAAAATCAAAACTCTAAATCATTTCAGTTTTGCACAATCAGATTTTAGACTAAACAAAACTCTCCCTAACCCAAACAAGTCATTATTTGTGGGTCTAAAGCTCAAATATTTTGGAATGCTCTGCATTTCAGATGTAAACATTTCTTAACTGGCAAACAGTTGCTTTTTGTGTAGAAAGACAAAAGCCCATGTTAATAAGTTCAAAATTCAGTCAGATTATAAAGAGTCCTACGTACATTTGTTGGATGTTTTTGAAGCATCTCAGAATGTGCAGCAACCAAATTTTGGATATCAAAAATCCCTTACAGCAGTTTTACAGTATGGTTAGTCGGGTCATTTGGCATTATACAGAAGCAACTGTCCACGTGTGAGAAATGAAATGTTCTTTTAAAGGAAGGGTAAGCGATCTCTGAACAAGTAACACTTTTTGTAACATTAATCAGATATCTACTCACAATATAGGAGCTCTTTTATGAAGTACACCATGGGGGGAATTAGAAGCATCTCTATCCAACAGTAACACAGAATTGTGTGGAGTTACATACGGAGCTGTGAGGGGAGGGGTGGTGGAATTAGATTAATCTGTTTTTTTTTTTTTGGTTGACATTTAATAAAATATGTTACTTTGGACAAAAGTGTTAGCTGAGAGACAATCATCAGCTTGGGCATAGAAACCTCAATATCGCTTACCCCACCTTTAAAAGCAGACAGAGTAGTTCTCTAAGGCCTGCAATGGTGCCAGGAGGCGGGCCAGGGCTCTGGAGGGCTTTGTTTGACTCAAAGCTTTGAAGTGTTGCTACTGCTTCTACTGCATTCTTCATTCATCCCATCACACCTCCCAGCTCTGAGACTACACAACACAACACAACATAGCACATAACACAACGTCTCAAGGGGGTTCCTAATGTGCTGTTACTAATATTGTTTCCACATTTATCATAAACATTTTCTGTCCTTTTAACAAGGTGTGTTTATCACTATGTTGTCTTTTTGTACCTATAGCCATCATTGCACATTCCCAGGTCGTATTATTAAACATTATTGCCCTCCACAGAACCATGCTCACACTCAGTCCAAGCGTTGGCTAAGTAGTCCTGTAGGCCACTGAGAGGTGAAGAGGGTGTGTACATGACATGAACATAAACACCTGTTTGGAGCCATGCTTTGGGTTGATGTTAGGCATTTTAAACAGAAATCTCTTTTATGACGACTTTCCTGAATTTTCTGCATTTGTGTTGCTTCATTTCTTTTATTCCAGTGGATTTCAGGTCACCCTCAGCTGATAATAATGTAACTGCTTTCCCCCCATCTCTGCCATGTTGCTCTGGTCTTTGACTGACCCATTAACTGGCTCTGTGGCGTTTCAGACGGGGCGCGGAACCGACCTACAGCAGCACGCCCAGACGTACTGGTGGAGTCAGCCGGAGAACGATGATTGACAGCAGTGACGCAGTAGAGGACGACGGCGACGTGGGAGGAGATTACAACGGAACCAAAGGGGAGTAGAGGGCAGAACCAGCATCTTCCTCCCAGTCCAGCTCTCTTCTGCTGTTTCATAGACCTGCCTCATCGATTCTACACACACACACACACACACACACACACTGAAATTACCTTTAGCTTGCTGACCATGCCAGAGCACTGCATTACGGCTTCTTTTTACCACACCTCGCCATGTAGGGCCATATCTCTTAGGCCTTGTGTAACATGTACTGCTAAACACATGTGGGCATGGCTAAGTCTTAACTTAACTATTTGTTCCTGTATGAGCCCGTAGGCTCCTTCGTGACCCACAAGGACCTGATGTGGGAAGTCTCTCAACAGTAGAAAAAAAAACAAAGCAAATTTGATCAGCTGATAACTACTTTTCCCCACTCTACTTTTCATTAAACTGCACTGTACTATTCTAGAACATTTGGATAATTGTGTACTTTTAGTGATATACACTTTCTCAGGTACGTCTTATATTTTGCTTCTCACTTGCGGGATACTTTTTTTTTGTTGTTGTTCACATTTGGAATGCATCAGTATTTTTTTAAGGTCTAAATAATGAACACATCCTGTAAGTCAATCAAGAATGTGTCCCCAGAGGAGGCGTTTCAGATGGTCATGGATGTGACATTTGACATTTCCCATCTCCTGTACTTCAAATAGATGGAGGCAAGATCAGAATCCCCAAGAAATATCTTCTCTGCACTTTAGTAAATTACTTCTGTAACTTTTCCTAAAATAAAATGAATGCCAGATTCAATAACTATCAACTTAAGTGCAAGATTTGACAGTCGTTCAGTCATTGCTGTCATCAAGGTCAAAGAGATGTGCAATCATTTTGTCCCCTGTATCACACATTATTCTACTGGCAGAGCAATACAGAATACAGTGGTCTCTTCAAGTTACTAATTTAATATAATCTAAATGTATCCTTCAAGCTGTACCACTCCACTAAAAACTACATCAGTTATTGTACTTTACATAAATTTGGCATAAATATCACCAAAAATTATGAATTTGTGAAACCACTTGCACTTAAAAATAAAGTTTG